>WOVY01012370.1:87500-413235 GCA_013436015.1 Rhipicephalus annulatus
TGGCATGTCAGGACTCCCAATAAAGTCAGAGAATACCCTGCCTCTCTCCCTTCTTTTTTGTTAAATTGTACAGAGCGTCGGCATTTCCGACCACCCGGAATTCTTTAACGCGCACCACAATCCAAGTACACGGGCCTTTAGTATCTTCACCTTCATCGCAGATGCGACAGCCGGGCATTCTCTGCTTCAGCGCTGTAGATGCATATTTGCTCACATTAGAATTCAAGTTTACTACTCCGGACCACCTTACTACGCTGGTGGCTTGATTCCCACAGATAGTAATCTGAAGTTAGGAGACAAGAAATAGTGTGGCGACCAGCCTGCAATAATTCTGCGGGAGGCTCACGCCAAGAACGCGCGGTGCCTTTCTCCCACAAACTGCAGCCTGATTACGAATTCTCACTTCGTGCCCGCAAACCACAGAACGAAACCACGGAGGTCGAATACAGCTCACGTATACGTAAGCGCAGGTCGGTACGGTCAGTGGTTGATGAGTATTTAGATTAGCCAGTAAGGTCTTCTTTCGTGTGCGCGCTGCTGTCACCCAGCTTCAGCACCATAAATTGTTGGTCGTATACAGGCGGATAATATATATACGCACGACTCTCGCCTGCACACACCACACACACACACACACACACACACACACACACACACACACACACACACACACACATATATATATATAGTAATATATATATAATATTATATATATATATATATATATATATATATATATATATATATATACTATATATATATATATATACTATATATATATATATATATATATATATATATATATATATATAGTATATATATATATATATATACTACCACGGCACTCCCAGTGCCGCCCTCCAGAGAAAATTGCCCTTTGCGCGCACGCAGTCGTGGCCGAGTGTCATGATGAAGAAAGACGCTGGGGTTTCTGGCGCGGGGACAGCGAGCTGGGAAAGGCAGAGGAAGACGAAGTTAGATAAAGAACAGCCGGCCTGCAGCAAAGGCGTTGTCTCTTTGTCTTATTTCTCCACGTTACAATATATATATATATATATATATATATATATATATATATATATATACCTGCTACCACGTACTCATATAGCACCCACCGAGACCTGTCCTCTTAATGCGCTTCTCATTTGTTTTTATCGCGCTCGTAATCTATTCTTTGCGGTTCACTGTTGCAGTTGTAAGCAATTTCTCAACAATGTGGTATATAGTTCACACTGTTATCGCGACGCCTTATCTCCGTGTCTTTCGTCAGTTCAGGTAATAAATACTTCTGTCGGTTTCTCCCTCAGCAGCCGCTTACGACAAGATGTTCTCATTTCAGGGTTCTAAATGTCGTTTAATTTCATTTTATTGTTTTTTTGCCTGCATTGAAAAGTTCATGTTCCTGTTCCTGGCCGGTCCTCTTCCGCTTCGTCTGGCCCATCTATCCGACTATTTATCTTTTTATCTTTCTTCGTTTGTTCACTTTGTGTCGGAGACAGCGCGAAATCGACCTTTCGCATAAGTCTCGTTCCAGTATCAGATGCGCTGCATTTTGTTTTTGTTTTTGAGTATATCCGGTTTCGCTTTTACGTACTGTGATTCTTTCGCGAATCACGCACCACCCTTATCTGATTTCAGCGTACGCAATAGGCTTCCTGTGTTTACAGCCTCCATTCTCGATCGCATCGTGGCTCGTGTGCCGGACACCTGCTTTATATGGGCCGCCTCCTCGCATGTACGCCTTCGTAATGTATGCAGCAAGGAAGCCAGGACTCTCTTTTTCGCCTTCGCACCTTTATACTTCTACCCCATTTGTTTGGAACGTGAGCTGCATGCTATAAGATTGAACACTTCCAATCAAAACTCTCCACGATGAGTTTCAATCTATAGAAGCGATTTCAGAAAGACCAACGCATACTAAACCGATTATGTATTCAGATTTTGTCTGAGATCCAAGAGGTATAGTATAGCTCAATATCAATTTGTGTCGTCGAAGTGAACAGTGCCGTGAAAGTCAAATGCGCGACAGCCCCACGTGTCAAACGTATGTCATGCATTTTAAAAACTATAACTAATGGGGTCCCAAAGGACCTTTTCAAGTATATAGCTTCCGACTGGGCTCACTAAAGCTAGATTCACACGCGAGAGTAAATTTCCCTTTTCCACGGACCAAATAGCCACGTGATTAGTTTCACCCGGTGCACCGGCGGAGATGTCGCATGCACACGGCTGGAGCTACGCTCTCGGAATTCTCGTGCATGCTCTCGACTCCTATGCTTATGCAGCGTGCTTATGTGGTCATGCAGGCCACACGCTGTGAATGTAAATCACCCAATCCACCGCCAAAAACCACTTGCCTCTTCCACTGTCATACGGAACACGTTTGGTCGTTGCCGCAAAACTGAAACATGTGGATTTTAAGCCGGCAGCCCGCTTCCTAGCCGCGCCAATCCGACCAATGTTGACAGATTTGACGCTGAATCCTCTAGATCGAGAGCAGACGACCGTCAAACGGAGGCGTCGAAATAGCGGCGACGCATTTCCATCCGTGCCGTGAGTGGAGGATAGCGGATGAAGCGGGGATGGCACATTTCAATGACGCGCACGTCACGTGATGTGCCATCCGCTGCGAAAATTCCTTCTCCGTTCCCTAGTGTGAATCTACCTTAATGAATTTTAATTCCTCAGGAATCGAGTGGGCAAGAGCCCATTGAATCCATCAAGAAGTAGCGGAGTTACAGATTCCTCATTCGCTTTAGGCGCTTTCTCTCTTCTCTCATCCCGATGTGTGCACTAAAAAGCTACTCAGGGAGGGATGGCAGGGGCAAAGATGTAGATTGTGCGTCCGTAGATAAAGTACCACATCTTTGGTTTGCCGATATTTTTTAGTCAGAAATAAAGTCTGGTTGATTTGTTTATCGATTGATTGATTGATTCATTCATTCATTCATTCATTCATTCATTCATTCATTCATTCATTCATTCATTCATTCATTGGTTGATCTTCAACGTATTTGATGAAACGCGATGGCTCTATCGCTTTTCCCATTGTTATTTTAGTGTGCCAGTGGGGCTCACTTGTCAGTGCCAGCAGACAATGGAGCGCTGTACTGGCCCGTATAGCAGCGGTTCCCAGTGGCAAGAAGCACATCTCATCAAAACATGGCTGTTTATTTATGCCGGCTATTAGACGATAACATACAACCTGCTGATGAGTGAGAGATGAGCACGGTCTTCTGTATGAACAGAGGGTACCAGAGAAAGTGGCAACTTGGCGTCTCATTTGTAAACTCTCTTTGCCGCGCATGGCTGCATGATTTAGCTGAGGTGTTCATCGCAGTGTCTGCTTTCCTCGGGAGAGGGGTATGAATAAGGGGCGTAGGCATAGTTTCTTTTTTCCTTCGAGGGAGTTCCCCATACTTTATGCACGTTCGTGCGTGAGTTTGTATGTGTACGTGTGTGGAAATTTTCGGAAGAGAGGTGGGGGGGGGGGTTAAACAGTGATGCTGTTCAGCAAATCGTTCCTCGTTCACCTCGTGCCAAAAGACTACCATAGTCATAAATGGGCATGCACCACGGAAATTGCGTGAATCTCGCTACTCACTCCTGGTCCACTAAAATGAAGAGGGCAACTGCTAACCCAACAAATGCATGGACGGTGGTGAGCCGAAGGCCCCGAGTATATACGTACAACGAGAGAAAACAGTGGAACGGGAAAGGCAATGACGGCTGATAGCAGACCCCAAAGCGATGGAAGAATTACGATAATGAAGACATGCCTGTAGATAATTGAGAGGCGCGAACGCTTGGTTTCAGCGCGAGTTTCAGTCACTGGAATTCGGACAACCGTGTCGTGCGTGTGACTAAGTGTGGTTTAATTCGACCCTTCCTGCGCTGAGAATCAACCTGTAAATGACCTAGTATCATCCATCTGAAGCCTAGCAAATACTTATAGAAGCAACCAGATTAGTCTTGAGAACCATCCAGTTTTGGTATTTCAAGCCTTGCGCAGATTTGCGCCAGCTTCACCGGGGGTTTTATTTGTTTATTTGTTTGTTTGTTTCTTTGTTTTAACTGCAAATCAGTTTCAGATCACCACCCTGTCATCGTCTCGAATTGCCGTCACGCAGGTCCCGCGTTCGATACACGTAAGCCAATCAGGTTGCCCGTTAGGAACGAAGGCGCTTGGTTGCTCGTGAGCGCTGCGTCGCCGATCGGCGAATTCGTCTTTCCGAGCACGGACATTGTCCGAGCCAGCAAAGCGACAGCGAGAAGCCAGCGCCGGCCGTCAGGCGCCGCGGGCTCGGAGCAGCAAACAGCAGAAAAAACAGTAGAAATGAGACCATGGAACAGAGAAAGGATAATGGCAAAACAAATCAGGTAATCACGAGAAAACAACAGAAAACTATATAAGACCTCAAATAATCACTCGAAAAGAACAAACATGAGCGATAAATAGCAGTCATATCCACAAGAAACACCAAAAAAGGAAAAGCGCAGAGCAGATAAACACAATATAAACGCTAGGGAAACACAGGCCAATCAATCCTCCATGGTTCGCACGGCTTTCACTTGGGATTGAACTGCCCTTAATATTTGATGACACACTTTTTAAGATTTTATCTGAGGATTGAAAGCACAGTGTTTGATCGATCAGCGTCATATGCGTGCTCGTTTAGCATCGCATCGCCGCTAGCCTCAGTCAAGAGAGTGTCAATATTTCTTAAGCTGCGATAACACTCATATAACGCAGCTAACACGTCAAAGAACTCGGGCATGAACACTGACTGCGTCGACAAAGTATGCGACCACGCTAAACTTTGCTTGCGACGGCGTGTTGTCCGTTTGTTTTCTTTCAGGCGGCCTTTTTCGACTTTCTTACTTGTTTGAAGGTTATCGTTGAGAGTTAAACGACAACATTCCGAGGCATCCGCACTCATTCGAGTGTCCCCTGATGAAGAAACGAAGAGAGAAAACAACGCGGCTCGTTCAGAGCGTCGAAAACCGAAATTCTTACTCGACAGAATAAGAGGCAGCTGAATTTACAGCGCATAAGCCGAGGGCGGCTTCGGAGCATTTCTGGGCGCTCGCTGTCGCGCTGTTACGTTTTTTTTTTTTTTTGGCACGTGAGGCGTGTTTGTCGGAAAGTATTTCTCGTTCCCGAATCTTCAGATGCTGATGCACGCGCGCAAAACAGACAGTGAGCGTTGGCAAAGCAGCGAAATTTGACTTCGCCGTCGCGTTCGTTGTATACTTGTTTCTCGAGGCACGCAACCGTTGTTTATTATCCGTTTATTTTCTCCTCCAGCGCTACATCACCAGCACCAAGACTCGGATATATTAGAATCCCAAGGAATGAGGAAAGACGGTCGAGGCGTCCTTGCGCATCTCCTCTCTTTCTTTCTTTCTTTCTTTCTTTCTTTCTTTCTTTCTTTCTTTCTTTCTTTCTTTCTTTCTTTCTTTCTTTCTTTCTTTCTTTCTTTCTGTTCCTGCACTGACACGCAAAAATCGGAAGCAGCGTCGTGGTGAAGAAAACAGAGCAAATAACCAATCGAAAGCTAAATAAAGCCTTGCTATAGAGGCGACAGAAAGGGAGAGACAAAAGGAGAGGCAGGGTCTACGGGATTGTGCGTATATGCATACGGCAAGGAGGCGACGAAGAACATTGTCAAGGACCCGTGCAGTCGCGATCACTCGTATATAGAGAAAGCGGGCGTATCCTCTTCATTTTCCCTCGCTATCAGCAGCGTGAAAAACAGAACTATGTAGTAGAGCGTCGAAACATAAAAGCGCGCACTCGGTATATGGGAACAAAAAAAGTTGCATTTTCTTCGCGAGACGTGCTCGGCGAGCGCCAAGTGACGTGCCTCGCTTGTTGTACTCTTTTTGTTACTCTTCCTGCCATTCTTGTTCTATCTGTATATACAGTTCGTGCATCCATCGTTGCAGCAACCAGCGGCACCAGCCGGCCGCTCGCAGGCATCTCGGTTTTGTTCTGCCTCCTTCCCTGCCGCCTTCATCACGCGCCGAGGCGCATCCCTTATTCATGGATTCCCTTCCCAGTTGGATAGGCCCACCAGCGGGCCCACTCGGCTGTTTCAAATTTTCTCTCCGAGTAGGAGAGCCCAGCGATTGGCGTGAGCGAGACTTTTTTGTCTTCGTCCATCACGCTTCTCGATTCCCTCTTTCTTTCCTCGTCGTCGTCGGGTCCGGGCCCGAAGAAATTCTTCCCTTGTCGACTCCATAAAACACGTCACTTCGACCTAGTGCCCGTACGAAGAAGAGCAGTCGACGGGGAGTCGTGAGCTAAAGGGGAAGGACGCTGGAGGTATTTGCCGTCCTGTCGAATTCTTTCGACGTCTACCGTATTCTATATAAGCGCGCACGTCGACGCATGGGGACGGAGGCGAGCGGCCGTGTCTTATTGTATATGCACTGGTCCTCTCGTATATACCTCCCCCGAAATGTACTGCGCGCCAGCCCGCCCAGCCTGGGACCCAGCATCGCAGCCGTTTCAGCGGCGTGGCATGTGACGCCGAATGCTGACGGAGCGTTTATTTTTTTTTCCGTTCAATTTTTTTCTCGTTCTTTTTTTTTTCATTCTCGTCTACTTCGCTTGGCTGTATTCTGCTTTCGGTGGAACAATAGCACAGCACGCACCAGTGACGCGGACGGTATGCGCTGACGCTTCTACATCAAAGGTTTCCGGCGTTGCCGAATGACAAGAAGTTGACTTTCTTCGCTTTGTAAACGCGACAAGCAGGTATACTATGACGCGCCTACGTGCCTAGACTGCTACAGCATTTTGCTTCGAATGTATTGCTTCGTGTAGAGAAGCAGTGCTCTTCGCCTTCTCTGGTCCGTCGTTGATGCGGTAAGTTCGCTGCTACGAAGTTGATAGAGCAAGTTTTGCTAAAGTACCCACTGGGGATGCATCTTTTCGTCGAGCTCGCCGTTCTCGCATTCCTCGCCATGTGCCATCGGAGAAAAGCACTCACCTGGCTTCACCATATTATAATTCGTGGCGAGAACTTCGCAGACCGAAGAAGTGACAAAATTCAACCCATTCACTTTTATGCCTCTTCTTCAACATTCAATAAGACAGTGGCGAGTAATCAAGCTTGTCCAATTTTATGCCCCCTTCTTCATCATTCAATAAGAAAGCGGTGAGTAATCAAGCTTGTCCAATTTTAGTGACACATGGGACTTGTCGCGTTTGTTTAGGACGGACAAATTTTGGCGCCGCTTATGCGTATACAGTTTATCTGTAAGATGGTATGTGTAAGGGCAACGGTCGATGTCCTGTTTCAGTTCGCTATATAACAACGGTTATATCCACACTCTAGCTCAAGAAATCCCAAGTTTCTCTGTTCGAAAACAAAAAAATGTGTGTGTAGCCAGTGTTGTGCCCGTTCACGTGACACACATGTCGTCTTCGTCGAACAGGAGTATTCACAATTCTCATCCCTCATACACTCTTCAAATATTTCGGCAATCTGGCTACGGCTCTTGCATCGTTAAGCGACGTGAAAAAAAGAAAAAAAAGGCCACCGCGTGCATATCTTTGCCGGCTCGGGGCCTCACTGTAAAATTTCACATCACGCCTAAGCTCCCGTGAACGCGGCGCGCGAGTGGGACGCTGCGCGGCGTGCAGATTTATGCACCCTTCGCCGAACCTTCGCTACGCGCGGTGAGACGAGAAGACCACGAGCTCATGGACGTGTGCTAGAACCCCGCGCGAAAGCTTGAGGCGTCGCCACGTGCTGAATTCTAAACGTAGAGAGCGCACACAGACCCGCACGTAGAAACGCGCACGTGAAAGCACCGAGCTGAGCTGACACTCTCTCCCACTTACCCTCACCCCTCCTTTCATCCTGGCCCTGTGTCTCTCCCGAAGCGGCGTGCCGAGTGTTGCGTCGAGACCGGACGGCGTTGAATGGAATGATGAAAGACGGGCCGGAACACCCAGGAGATGAAAGAATGACATCGTCAGCGAGACAGGCTTCGGTTATTTTTGGACCCTTCGCCAACGACAGCGTAATTTTCAGTATATTTCATCGACCGCTGTTCTCTTCCTCAATATTCTTTCTTCCTTTATTTTTGTTTCGTTTCTGTATGGGGTTCTATGGAAAATATTTTGGAAGCTGCAAATTGCTTCCCTTTGTGATGTCGCAAGCGCAGCGAACGCGTCTCCCGATGCTCTTTCAGCAGCGGAGAAACCATGGTGAGAGATTGAGAGGGAACATACTTTATTTTATTTGGCAAAGTTGCCATCTTCAGGGTTCTTTTTTTTTTCCTCAACAAAAAAACCTTGACGACTGGAACGCGTGATATTGACACGCCGAGCCGTGTACGTGAAGAAAAGTGCAGTTGTAGACTGGAGAAGCAGTGAAAGATGGGAGATGCAGACGGAAAGGATAGAGCAAGAAAAAAAAGAGAGCTTTAACCAATCTATTCAGATTCGCCGAAAGTCTAATTGATCCTACAATATTAATCAATACAAAGGTTGCGTGCGGAGCAGTATACTATACATAGGCACGTATGATTGATTTATTTGTGGTGTTTAACATCCCAAGACTACCAAATGATTATGAGAGACGCCGTAGTGAAGGGCTCCGAAAATTTCGACCACCTGGGGTTCTTTAACGTGCTCCCAAATCTGAGTACACAGGCTTACAGCATTTCCGCCTCCATCGGAAATGCAGCCGCCACAGCCGGGATTTGATCCCGCGACCTGCGGGTCAGCAGCCGAGTACCTTAGCCACCGTGGCGGGGCGCACGTATGATGTCAAACACTTGTGTCGAAGGACAATGACAGGCAAAGCAGTCTTGTTTGTAAAGTTCCTCTAATTTAATGTTTTTTTTAACGCGAACACGTGTTGAACTACAATATCTAATCTTGTTGAGCTTCTGGGAGCATTAGATTGGCAAGCTTTTATAAAAGGAGAGCTTGAAGAGACAACATAGAAGTTTCTAATGTAGCCTTGGTGATAATGATGGTATGGGGGCAATGATAGAATGTACATTAAAATATCGCAAACAAACTATCAATTAGTCCGCCGAGTTGTATCAGTGGCCAGGGGGCTGCTCGGCTGTTGACCTGATGGTCGGGGGTTTGATCCCGGCCGTTGCGGTCGAATTTTGGTGGGAGTGAAATGTGAGTGTGGTTTTATGTTGTCAGCGAACGTTTAAGAACACCTGGTCGAAATTTTCCGAAGCCCTGCACTGTGGCGCCTCTCATAATCATATCTTGGTTTTGGGACGTAAAACCCCGCATAATATTAACACACTCTCAGTTGCGAGGTGTTTCTTTTGTAGTGAAGAGGAATTCCCACTACTGCAGCGACATCGACACGTTGGCGCGAGGCGCGAGCTGATGCTACCTGGTTCCTGCTGGGACGCTGCCCGTATCCCCGGCCAGCTCTTGCTGCTTCTGCACCGACGCTGCTACCGCTTTTGAGCTTGCATTTATATTATATTTTGGTGGAGGTGCTGGAGCACTAAGATGGCCTCTGTAAGACCTGACGGCTTTTACGAATTCCGTGTCGCGCCTTTTGGTCTTTGCAACGCACTCGCAACATTTGAGCGGATGATGGACAATCTTTTACGTGGCCTGAAGTGGAAAACATGCCTGTGCTACTTGGATGACGTGATTATATTTTCGCCAGATTTTCCAACGCATCTCCGCAGGCTAGATGTAGTACAGCAGTAGTGGGTATTTTTCTTGCAATACATTTTTAGTCATTCTTGCTTAATTTGTCGTGGCAGAGCCCTGTTTATAAGCTAATGAAGAGTTGGTTCTGTGTCTGTGCGCGGACGATTATATCGTCAAGCTCGTGCGGACAGTCCGATATATTCGTCACGTGGCTCCTGTGAGACACTCCGACACATAACTTTGGAGTTTTCTACATTTTTGTGCAGTGAGCAGTACTCTGGAAGGAATATGGACTTGTCGGTCCTAGGTGCATGACCCTTGACGATTGGCTTTTTCATGAGGACGTGCTTCTATAGGCGTAACCAGGCCTATATCGGGCCCTGCTAACTTTCTTAAAGAATACTGACATGGCCTCGCATTTGTAGACATTTTTCGTGTGTCTATTTATTTGTGCTTACGTGTTTTGTTTTTAACTTTCCTCTTTTTTTCTTTTTCTTTTTGCCCCCTGCATTCGTTCTTCTGTCTCCCCTTCCCGAAGGAGCAGGCAGGCGTTGTGCCCCTATAGGTGGCAGTTCTCAGCGTGTTCCCTCCCTATTTCCTCTGTCTCTTCGTGGTTTCCATGTATATAAACAAGGTAGTAGTAGTAGTAGTAGTAATAAATAATAATAATAATAATAATAATAATAATAATAATAATAATAATAATAATAATAATAATAATAATAATAATAATAATAATAATAATAATAATAATAATACTGATGATGATGATAATAATTTCGCTTTAGATAGATAACCGAAAAATCCGTGACCCTATTCATGTAATATTGCTACGTGCAACACCTAAGGAATTTCGAAGCCATGTTAGAATGCCAATAAGCGTGTCGTTAATGCAGTTATCTGCGTCATGACTTGAAGAGAGGGGATGTTTCATGCCCCAGTGTAAACGAAAATGCGACTTACTGTGACTTAAAACAATATCACCGACTTCGCCCCCCCCCCCCCATTTTTTGTTTCACCGCAGACCTGGAGGTTAGCAAACTAGATATTTCCCTCTTGTGACTCTTTACGTAATTCCATGTATTTTTGCATATGCAGAACGTCAAACGAAATTCGATGAAAATCAACAAACGAGAAACACTCGCTCCATTTGTTCTTGTTTTTTTTGTTGCTCAGCATTTTTAATTTTTGTTTATCAGGAGGTATCCGACTGCATGATTTGTCAGTTTCGATATTACACGCGTGTATTTCGACATAGCGGCATACGAGACACACGTGAAGAAAATAAAGAAAGACGGCACGAGAAGAATTTTCAAGCATATAAGCATTAAAAAAAAACAAGTAGAGAGAGACTCTTGGATCGAATTGAGGCATCTCTTATGCAACGAACTCGCGCACTTTCGAGTAAACCAGCAATTCACTGCTCTCCATCTCACCCGCACCAAGCCGTCGTTTCTTTTTGTTTCTTCGAATTTCGCGTAAACGTGTTGGTTTTCAGTTTCCGAACGATACGATCGTTGACGCGTCACTTTTTCTTTTTTTTCTGCTTGCTGAACAATTTCGTCTTGCACGACGCCAGCTTTAAGTTGAACGGGATTGATCAGAAATGGAGTTTTCGCTCTTTCAAGTCAGCACGGTGGCGTCAAAACGAAGAGACTGTAGGAAAATGGGGGGTGGAAATGGCTCTGTTATTCAGAGGGTGGGGTGGTAACTGGCGCGTGCACAAGGTGTACCCCCGTCGTCTCTGCACGAACGTCTATCGTAGAGTATACCAGGCATGTGTGTGTGTGTGTGTGTGTGTGTGTGTGTGTGTGTGTGTGTGTGTGTGTGTGTGTGTGTGTGTGTGTGTGTGTGCGTGCGTGTGTGCAGAGCGTATGTATATCGGCGGCGACACGCGTGACTTGTCAAGCGCGCTTCAATTATGCGCCCGTCGCTTCGCCGCATTCACGCGTTGCAACCGCGCGCGCTGGCAATGCGTGTATAATGTATGTACGCCGCCATCGTGCACATATTGACCGCGGCGGCTAGGTTTTTTTGAAGCCTCGCGAGGGGAGTGAGATGCGAAGAAATCGAAATGCTCCAAGTGCCACTTTTGCCGGAGGTGATATCTTCCGCTGACTTTGCGAAAAAAAAAAGAGGAGAGAAAGTTGGTTCATTTTGCGCGTCTTTTTGCTTGTTTCTATACGAGATTGTTTACATGTCTATCTCTATCTCCACACCCCTTTCCTTGTATATCTCCAAGTCTTGTGCACTTTAAAAAGTAGAAGAAACGTGAGCAAGAACGGCAAGGAGGAAAAATAGAGAGCCTAATCAAGTGTGGTGCCAAGCAACGTTCGTGGTTTTGAAACTTATGGACAACATTTCACTTTTATTGAACAGTGTGATTCATCTCTCTGGAACTTCGTGTTAAGTGGCAAGAAAAAAGTTGGCGAAGCATTCCGCAGTGCGTGACCACAGGCTCAAGCAGAGTTTAAGTGTTAATGATTACATCCGACGAGTTCATAATGCGAAGTAATCATAACAATTCGAGTGAGATGTATCTTGCTAATCAAGTACACTACTCTACTTCAGACCTTTCTTTTATTTTTTCGATTTTGGTGGTATAATGATTCTTACGTTAATTATAATTATATGTAAAGTTTTGTCGACAAACTTCTGCAAGCAATCCGTATTTATAAAGTGACTTGGCCTGGATTTTTAGCCTTTAATATATTTTGTTTCCAACACATAGAAATGTTTAATATAGACATACAGCATTACGAGAGCTTAATAGTTACATAAGCGTTTATTTGGTCTGGTCACCAGCAAGCAGTGCGCCGCACATTCCATTTGCTGTGGATCTCAGTTACCTTACACTTGGTTCGGATAGTCTAAACTCTGAAGTTTTGATACAGGCGTAAACATAATTTGCACGAATACTTCGCATGCGTTCAGCAAAACTATACTCACAAGAGATCTATACAGGTGGAGCTACGAAAAGGTGACCATTGTTCTCCAAGTTCGGATCAGATGCGCATTTCTTCGGCAACACTAACAATTCCATCTTTACACGTTTTGCCGGGAGGCTCCGCCATGTTCATCGTAAGCGCCGAGTTCTTCATTCCGAAGTCAGCATCAAGTTTTCTCAGTATTAGGCGTCCTTGCAATGGAGTATCTCCATCTCCACGATGACCGTTTATCGACAGGGCTATAGAAAAAAGAAATGGGCTGCTATACGCACCACATAGTAGTAGGAACACTAAGAAAACAGCGGAGCTTGTGGCCTTCCCTTCCTCCATTCCCTCATCCTCCTCACACTCACTTCTCTGTCCCAACCGCTTGCTGTATAGTGCTGTATACAAGGCCGCATGCTATGGTTTACCTTCTATTTTCCTCCTTACCTCCGCTTCCCTCTCATATTCTCTTGCAATACTACATGTATATTACAGCATCATACAATGCTTCATTTCTGTCCCATTCTGTTTTTTTTTTCTATATCTTATTTCTCTCTCTTTCTCTTTATTTCACTCTCTCTGTCGTTCTCACTCTTCGCTGGCCTATAGTAACGCAATCATACAGTGTCTTTATATGGTTGTTTTGCCTGCGCGCTTGGATATTCGGGTGGGTACAACTCCCTCCTTCAGACCGCCGGTATCTGAATTTGTATCCCGCCCCAAAAACAAAGGACTTTTCTTTTATCTTACTTGCGCCTCCTTCTTTCCCTCTTTTTTATATTCCCCTGTCATTTTTTTTCTTTCTTCAACGTGTTTCTCGGCAAGGCATCGTGTCGTCATCACCTGGCATTGAAAGGCGCAGTTTTTGCGAACGCCACCGAACCAAAGCTCAAGCTTAAACAGCTCCGCGGTTAATCCCTCGACCTATGTAATTACCATTTTCAGACCTTTCCTGTTATTTTCCAGGCTGACCACGCTCATATACGAGGTTTTATATGTACATGCCCTCAGTGTTTCACAGCAATGTCCCCCCCCCCCCGCATTCACCATTCAGGCCCCTCCACTCACCCCAAAATCCACATCAACCCATCCCCCCTTCACTTTTACATACATCCATTCAACCGCGCTTCCAGGCCTTCTGGTAACAGTGCCCCCCTCCCTCCATCCCCGAGATACAAATTTTGGATAAACCTCTCAGTCATACCTATCCCGGTCCACCAAAGAACCATACTACTGTCAAGTGGCTAAGGTACTCGGATGCTGACCCGCAGGTCGCGGGATTAAATCCCGGCTGCGGCGGCTGCATTTTCGATGGAGATGGAAACGCTGTAGGCCTGTGTGCTCAGGTTATGGTTCACGTAAAGAACCCCGGGTGGTCGAAATTTCTGGAGCCCTTCACTACGGCGTATTTCATAATCATATTGTGGTTTTGGAACGTTACCCGACTTATCAATCAATCAACTAATAAATCGATCAATCAAGAAACCATTCTACTACTCATTCTTCCCGACCTCTGTTTGGTTTATTCCGGGTACTTTCTTGTTTTGCCTTTCCCGTATGATGCGTAAAGCAACAGAAGATTACAAGGAGAGCGAAAAACAGACAACGTGAAAGGAATGAATGCTCTGCCCAAAAAAAGATGTTTCTCCGGCGCCCTGTTTACAGATTCTTCCGGGTCGCCGCCCTCATCCCGCTGACGTGCACGAATGCCGGTCGTATACGCGTAACGCCTCCACGGCACATATGTCACGGTGGCAGGCGCGCTTTGTCACAGCGCGGCCTTCTCCTAATACGTTCGCTTCCTCCTTTTTCGTTTAACTCGGGGGCTCAGCCGACAGCTACGAAAGGGCTCGAGACGTCGTCGACGAGGGGCGTGCACACGCCAGCTGTTGTGAGCGAGAGCGAAGCAAGCCTGGCACCACTGCAGCGACGCTGCGGACGCCTTCGTCTTCGCTCTGCTGAAACTGTGAGTTCCGCGCTGCGAAGAAACAACCACGACAACATGAAAGGGCGCCGGATTCTCGCGTTGTGTGTGTGTGTGTGTGTGTGTGTGTGTGTGTGTGTGTGTGTGTGTGTGTGTGTGTGTGTGTGTGTGTGTGTGTGTGTGTGTGTGTGTGTGTTTGTCGGAGAGAGAGCGTTGAAAATCAGCAAGACAGAAGTGAATGAAGGGAGAAAAGGGATAACACGAAAAGCCTGTAAGGGAAAGCCATTCAGAAGGCGTCTTTGCGAGGCGCGCAGAATGTTTGTGCGTCTCTCAGTGTGCGTAGAGAAGAACAGTGCTACAGCTAAGGGGCTGCAAACCCACGAGGTGCCGGCGTAAGCCCGGGTCCCCCGATGACTTTTGGACGTCGTGGTTTGCAGGTCGTGATCCGTAGGACAAATTGGCTCCCCCGAAAGAGAAGCCGTTCGTGGGCCCGCCACTCTTCTAATGCAGGCGTCAGCGAAGGAAAGGAAGGGGTGGACGTGAGACCGGAGGGGGGGAAAGAAAAGGTGGACAGGGATGGGGGGAGTGGACGACGGGTTCAGGAGCAACGGTCGGCTTTGGCGCGGGGTCTCCTAATGGACGCCCGGAAGACGCGCTGTGGGTGCTGCGTTAGGGTTGCGGCGTGTGAACGGCGTAGACGCCTGCGTTGGCGATCCACGGTGCTTCATAATCAGTGTCTGAGCGGCCGGAGGCCGCCGCGGGAGCAAAGCCGTCCTGCCACGCGACTCAGCTGGGGATATCCCCCGTATATATAACGCTCAGAACGATAGAGGAGAAAAAAAAGAAACAATAACAAAAGACCGGGAAAACGCGCAACTTCAAGCCACGCTTCTGCCTGCTGTTCCTGTTTGCTCTATTTTTGCCGTATATTTTCTCTGCAAGTCCAGTTTAGGGCTATATCTTTCGTCAGCCCGGATCCTTTTGGCGGTCTTACGGGGCTGCCCCTGCACTTGTTTCTTCCCCACACACAGACGCACGGCGGGGCTTGCGAGCCGCGTCCGATGAAAACGTGTGTACCCGCGAAGGAAAAGCTGGTCGCTTAGTGCTGTCGACGTAAGAAGCCAATGATAAGCGATACCGGCCGTTGGTTTGGCGTGTTTTGTAAGTACGCTCGTTTTTTTTTTTTTTTTTTAACCTGGTTGGGTTCTCCGTTCAGGCCACGCTTTGTTAGGACTTGGCATGGCGCTCGCCAAGAGAAATGGGTTGCTCGTCGTTCGCAGACAGGACGTACGGAATGAGAGGGTCTTCGGCAATGGGTCTGGGGCCGGCAACAATGTGGCCCTCTCAATGACTCGTTCTGATGAAACGCGCGCGCTCGCTGGTACAAGGAAAAGGAAAAAAAGAGAAAGGAACGACGTTGTTCCACGGCGTGTACTTTTTTTTTTGCGTGTACGCGGCTAAGATTTGCCGGCGAGAGAAATGAGCGTGACTCCGCGTTATTGAAAGCTGATAGGCTCTTTCGAAAGCTTTATAAATGTACCGTGACCCTCTGCGGTGAAGTGTACACACGCGCAGCGGTGGTGTTGTCGATGCTTGCTTCGGCGCACGCGCTGGCTCTTCGGAAAGATGATTTATTTATCTCGGGCCTGGCAAGCGGGAACATTGACATTTTGTTCATGAATACTGCGCTCATCTAAGGACTTAATGTCGCTGAGCAAAGCCGCATGGGGTCGCCCATCAGATTTTAGTGACATTAGAAAGAAGTACGGCGACGGGTGCTCAATAAAAAAAAAATCGGTGGAGTTGTGCAAGGGACTTTTCTTGTTTTATAGGGACTTTCCTTTTTTTTTTAGGAGACTTGTATTTATAGAGGGAATCACCATAATATACACGAGGATGGCAGTGACACCACGGGAACAGCCTCCCCATGAATTGTTGGTCCCCAAAGATCATGAAGGCGTTCTTTGCGCATTTCGAAGTCTACTTTCCTGTGCAAACAATCATGAATAGGCTCAATAATGCCTTTTAGCTACGTGGCGATATTATAACGCATGCTCCGTGTATTCACTTTCAACGTGGTGGCTCTCAAAGGCTGCTCTACCGAGGAAGTCGCAGATGTTTCAACGCACTGATCTTAGCGAGGAATGCTCGACATGTGTGCTACGTGTCACCTGTCATACCACAGGTTCACATGCTCTGATACGTCACTGTGTCGCCAATGCTTCAGAGCACGCTGAAAACAGAGAAAACGGTGAAGAACACGCGGAAACAATACACGGGAAGACAACAACTAATGCTGCGCTAACATGACCGTTAACGCGTTTTCAATGATTCTGTGGCTGCTGAGCAGATTCTCGGTACTTCGGGAATGGCTGCCTAAGCGCCAGGGCCGGATTAACAGTGCGGAATGCCCGGTTCAAAAAAAAAATAATAAGCCCCCCTCCCGCCACACCCCCTTTTTTTCACGCTTTGTAATCTAGTCATGCTCGAGACTTGATGATTTTTTAGATTTAGCTGCAAAGAACACAAGCCGTACTTATTCTAAGCCTCTCCGGAGTGTTTATTATCATCTTGGCGTTCTCTTTCTTGCGGAGCATGTGGAGAGATTGTCCTCGTAATCATTAGCTACATCAGAAGAAGAAGACACATGGACAGCATCAGAATTTGGGTAGTTAGTTGGATCATACTAAAAGATAACCAAACTTTGCGAGAAGTTAAGACGAAAAGGAGGAATGCATACGCAGTGCAGCCCTAGCACCGTGTGTGTTCCTTCCATTCGTCTTAACCTATAGCGTTGTTTACCTCTATTTCAAGAAAGGACATCTTCCCTCGAAAATCAGGTAGCACCTTTGTGAAAAACAGCTTCTTTTATCTGCTTCAGCCTCACTCATTTGGTAGCGCACAATTTGACTGCGTGCGCGCGAGCACTGCCGAAGTTGACAGGTGGGCCTTTTTTTCAGAAACTGTTCGCACGTACTTACAGCAAATTCGCTACCAATCGTCTATCTACTTTTGGTTTCATACTACAACAAACGTTTAACCTCCTCTAAGGCAGCATGCCGATGTTGTGCTGGTATGGATATTGTATATTATGCCTACTGATCATAACAATTAATACATATGGTCTAAAGTTAAAATATTTTAATATGAGAAGGGGTGGGCCAAATCCTTCGGAAAAGATGGAGCCTGTAAAAAATGAGATCGATGTAGAACTCTTATAAAGCGTTTTTAGTAACACTCGAAAAACGACCACATATATTTTCATTTATGCACCAATCATTCGCTTTTAAACGTGTAATAGGTTAAATTTTCGCGGGCAATAGTCACTCCCATAGAGCTGTAGGAGATGGAAATACATTTATTGCACACATATTTTCTGCGGTATAAGCACGAGGATTAAACTTCTTCGAACAAAATAGTGAAGTCGGCCATTTTTCTGGCCCTTGGAGGGGCCCCCTAAAACAGTAGGGCCCGGTTCATTTGAACCCTTTGAACCCTGCGTAATCCGCGCCTGCTCAGTGCCGTTTTCCAACGGTGTACTGCAACCATGCGGATGCGATACTTGTTTTATTGGCTGTCAATTAACCTACTTGGCTTGGCTTTTCCGTGTGGCTCTTTAATTTATAATAACTTTACGTTGTGTGACAGCAGCAGCGCACTTTGCATTTGTTTGGTTCGTTTGCTTTGTCACCTCTCCAATAACCATGGGCTATCTTCAGCCTACGGAGATTTCTCACTCTCTACGGCACTCCATTTTTCTGCTCATAAAAATCCTATCTAAACCACTTAGGGGCGCCGTAATGGTGGCAACCATTGTCAACCTTCCCCCCTTTCCCCCCAGCAACTTTTAGTCTCCCTTCTCTTCCGGAGTCCGCGAGCTGAGTTCTTATCGCCACCGTGACCTCGATACATCCGGGCGCCCTCCCGCGAACAACGACAGTCTCGCGAGAGTCGCGAAGGCACTTGCGCATCTACAGCTCTACCTAAGTAGACGCGCGTTTTTTGGAAAAGAAAAAAAAAACATATCCTTGCCGGAACAGCTCCCGCAGTAGCCCACACAAATCTACAGCCTCACTCATCGTGTGCACGGATCAGCATCACCGTTCGCACCAAGAAGCAACCAGTGCGTACCCTCCACGGTAGCTTGCACCCGTGTGCAACCAGTATAGTATAATACCTCGGGTCCTCTTTCTGCACTGCCTTATCTGTTTTCCGAGTGGTGTATACGATTGCCTCCGCTTCCTGGAGCCATTTTAGCGTGCCGGACCAGCGTGCCTGCTGGAAGTGCTGTTCTCCCAGCTGTGTGAATCTTCTCCTCATATGGGGCTTCTAGGGAGTGTTTATGTGCGACGACGAGATTTGATTGCAGCATTGTGCCGTCATCAGCCGCGTTTACAGCGTAGCCTCGTCCGAAGCTAAACGGTCGTTTAGAGTCGCACTGTCGAAACATCCTCGCCTTATACGACGCGAAAGTTCTGGACCGAAGCAGTAGTACTTCCTTCGAGAAATAAGGACAATGGATCTCGTGAAATACCTTTCCACGAGCGCTCAGCTTTCAGTTCAACAATGAAAATGAGCCTCACGTATGCGCCGTAATATGTCATTTCTCATGATTTCCATTCTCGAAGCCTCACAGAGATCCAAAATTCGTTGGCGATATCTCGTTTCTATCTCTCGTCTTCTCGCGTGTGTTTTGTGTGCTTTCTTATAATTCACGCCTACATAACAACATCAGCCGAGGCACGGGACTCCGGGATTAGGCAATATACGGGAACATGAACGTCACCCTCCTGTTCTAAAGTCAAGTGTTTAACATTCTCCTTCTTCTAAGCCTATTTCAACAGCAGCTATACCCGGATTCTGAAGTGTTCCTCAGGATTCGGCCATCTTATATCTTTACTTTTCAATCTGCGCGCGCAGGCGTTCTTTGCCCGCGCACGCACGCAATGAACGTGTGTACTATGAACTGAGGAAGTTGATGCAACTAGATGCGATTCCTCATATTTGTCTCCACGTCGGTTCCCTAAAGAAGTACTTAAGATAGAAGTATACGTTAGTGAAGGTTTGAGAATTCGTGTTAGTAACTGGCTCAGATTACTGGCCCGTAGAATGGCTTAGAACGAGTGCGTTTGAAGGCTCATGATCGTCCGCTGCGTAAATCACGCCAGTTAGGAACTAGTACATACACTGCTTAATATAATTTGCATTCCAAGATGAGATCACCAGTTTACATGGGTCAGTAAGTAAATAAATTTATTAGTAACAATATTAATATTTTCCTCCAACTTTTACATTTCTCATAAGAGCAGGAACCCCGTCGGCTACCCCTCTTATGTCAATAAAAGTATTTATTTCCTTAAAGGAATGTAAATGCATATACTAGTTGTATTCGTGGTATTTTTTGGGGGGTGGGGGGTATGCACCCAAGAGCTTCTTTAACTACGAAACACCTACTTTTACACCGTAGTAAATACTCCGCTTCCCATAAAATGGAGACGAGAAGATCGGTCTTTCCCTTCTTTCACTTCCTTCGTCTATCTCAAAAAGAAAAAAGTAACCAGAGTAACTATTATGTGAACACGTTATAACCTCGTTTCTCGTCCATCGCAAGACACAACAAGGTGGAAGCGTTAGCAATAATCGTTAAGGTGGACCAAATCAGCGCAGGTGACATTTTCCCCTTGGCTCCTCACGTTTATTCACCCGCTCTTCTCTCAGAACGTCCCGCGAAGCAGCATTAAGTGCAGCCGAATGCCGCCACAGCAGGCGCACGCGCTAAGACTGCATGGGCCTCGAGTCGAGATGGAACGAACGCGTTCGTGGCGGGCCGAGATAACCGGGCAATCAGCTCCGAGTAAAAGGGGGTGGCGCGTAATTCGCTTCTGCAGCGGTGAGAGATAGCGCGCAGTGGAGTCCCGCCCGCACATCGAATCAGCATGACCGCCAGCGTTGCCAGATGTGAACACGGAAAAGTAAATACAGGTTGGTGTCTGCTGAGGTGTGTGTGTTTGTGTGTGTGTTTGCGTGCGTGCGTGCAGTGGATGGGTGACTGTGCGAGCGTGAGGAGCGTGAAAGTTGAGAAGCTAACTAATTCCCTTGCCTCGCAATTCTGCCGTTTGGCTTTGTGTTCCCGATAATGTATTTCGGCAAACCTCGCCAGCTACGAGAGGCCCCGAGAGCTTTCAAACTCGTTCTTCGGATTATAGTACCACGCGATTGCGATAGCACGCGTGAGAAGGTGCAATCACTTATCCCCACTTCCCTCTTGTGCATTTTGTTAAACGAGGTACAGCAAAAGCTCAAGTACAAAGTCCAACGTTCAAGAAGAAATGAAGCTAAAAGAAAACGACACTGAGCTTGTTTCGCAGAGAGACACAGGCCTAACATTCACTAATGACTCCAGTGCCAGATGCCTTTTACTCAGATTGTCATTCGTTTACGCGAGTGTACATATCGATTACTGGCAGATTTATTAATGGTCTTAATTCTGCATATGAATTCCAATTGGCCGCACATGAATTTCAGCATGAAAAAAAATTAAGTTGTGCATAGGAAAGCATAAGTGAGCCGATAACCATAGCCTTTGCTGCCACTATTGCAATGGACACCCGAGTATATGACACATTGTAGCTTGGGTGTTAAGTACATAGTACGAGTAGAAGAACAAGCTAATTAAACTAAGACACTGCTACCCCGCCCACGAGCGCAGATACCAGCCTTCTCTCTCGAAATGTAAGACAAAGTAAAAGAAGAAGAAGAAAACAAATTACGCATCCGGCTGATGAATTAGTTTGGTGTATTAATTGCAGCGGTTCCTATCTTGTAGCGCACATCTGCTCACGTTCTGTCCACGGGGTTCTTGAACTGCACAGCCAGGGGAATTAAGATACTCATGTTTACCGAACCCGTTCCGTACGCCGGAACACGAGGCGGCGTACTGTTCTCTAGCTCATAATTCTCATCATCCCTCCATTCTTTTTACACCGTCGCGTTCGAACTGAGCCGTTTGCGCTGCGGAAACGAGGACATAAAGAAAACAGAATCCACGTAAACGCGTCGTATGTGTTATATATAAAACAAGGATCTCGAGCCCTTTCCCGGCAGACGGCAAGTATATCGAGGCACGTCTAAGACTCTGATCCCGAAGATCCTTTGTTTCACCGCTCTTCTCTCCCCTGCCGGAGACAGCAGCAGAAAAGTACCGGCCCTCGGAAACAGCGACAAAACATAGCTTATCGCACGGCGACACATACGCACAGCCACGCGCGGTCCAAAACAACCGCTCGAGCTCAGCGCAACTTCGCTGCCTCTGCTCGTGTGGCTGCGCGTGCTCGCACATCTTCGACGGGTAATGGCGGACATTATTCACCTTATTAAGGGCGGCCAATCGCTAACAAGGCTTGGAGAGAAAACGGGCGAAGGAAGAGAGGTTTCCAAGCATGAGGTGCGGGGGTTAAAGAGGGGGGACGATCGTGATACCCGCCGGCACTGAGGAAAAAGAAGAAAAAAAAAAGCCGTTTCCTCCTAGGGAACCCAAGATGAGGCGGCGAAAAGGCGAGCGAACGAGAAGCTAGCGGCGGTTTTGGCGCGCAGTTTGGGTTATACGAACGCAAAGCGGCTGCTGCGGCGGCGGATCCAGAAGGGAGAGAAGGGGGGACCCCATGGAACACTGGCTGTGTCAACAGGGAGCCTCATATCCGCCTGATTTACGATTTCCTACGAACACTTCCTACACCTTTCGCCGGCCTTGAAGCGCTGCTGCGCGAGCGTGCGTGTGTGTTTAACGACGAGCCAGTAGTCTTTAGCGCTTGCCCGGCAATGACCGGGAGTTGCCGGAGGGCCACCGACGCCGCTGGCTTCCGAAACTTACGCAGCCCATAATGCCCCGTGCGTCTCCGTTCCCCGAGCGAATAAACGCTCTCAACTCCACGAAGCGCGCGGAAGGTGATGACGCCAGAAACAAGGAGAGCATTGAGGGATTATAACGCAAAAGGATATTGTAGTGGTGAAGGCGCACTGGAAAAAAAACAGTTTTGTTGCAGCGTGACCTCCTCCTTCATCACCCAGCTCGTTTCTAAGCTTCAGGTTATTAATTGTCAACTTTGGAAATGGTAGACTGCGCAATTAAAGGGCCTCTATACCACTCTGAGTTCACTCACGAGAGAGTGGGTTTTTTTCCTTGCTTTAACTATACGCTTGATGCAAGCTCTGCGGCCATTAATTTTTTTATAAAACATGTCGACATGTCTCAACGCTGGGCGGGTGGCCTATATCAGCACTTCGCACTTGTCACCTGCACGCTGGAAAACGTACAAAATGAAGTGAAGTCAGTTGATCATGCATACTAGTCGTGCGATCGCATGACTATCGACAAGGCATAAATAGCATGCGACTACATAATAAAGTAGGGTAAAAAATAATTCACAACTGAGAACCCTATAGGTACCGATTGAGGGCTTAATTTTTCGCCGACACGTGAACCTATTGTGCGTCACTGATGTGTGAAAAAGGCGGGAAACGCCAGCGAACAAAAAAAGTGCTCATTTCTTTTATTTCTAGATGTTCAGCGGTGGTTCAACGAGCTGTACTGCATATGATGCCCCGCTGTTTTTATGCTGGAGTGGAACACGTTGTTGCCAACCACAACAGCTAGTATTGGCGAGAAGCCGATGCGTACGTGTACCGATCGATTTTGTGTGCGTACGACGACGCGCGATTCGATCTCAAGGTGTTCCCTTCCTCCGTTACGGTCGCGTATTGAATCTCGACAATAACGATCACTGACTGGTCTAATACATGCGGCCATGCAGGCGTTGTTGACTGATTGATTGACTTACTGATTGCTCACATGACTTACGGTTCGGAAAGGCAGACGTTCATGGTCAGGTAGAAGCTTGAAGTCTTGTATTAAGTAAAAAAAAACTTAAAGCAATTCAGAATAACTTAACGTGCATTATGCTCTGCTATGCGAGAACAATGTGCAGTTCTCGCTAATAAAGCATGTGAGCAATTGACAATGTCAATCCCGCAACAGCAATTCAGCCGGTACATCAACTCCTTAGCAGTTAGGGCAATATCGGCTGTGATTATTATTTTAATTAATTACCTCGGGGTCAAGGGATCCAATCCAGGCCGTGAGGCAATTTTTTTTTGAAAGTCAAAGGGTAGATGCCCGCGAACCTCAATTTAGGTGCACTCTAAGAATCTCAAGTGGGTGAAAGTTTCGGATCCCTCCACAGCGGCGTACCTGATATTCATGTAGTGGCTTTGGAACGTTAAAAAGAATCTTGGCTGCAGCGGCTGCATTTTGGATGCAGGCGAAAATGTTCAAGGCCCCTGTACTTTGATTTAAGTGCACGTTGAAGAACTCCAAGTGGTCGAAATTGCCGGAGTCCTTCACTTCGGCATTTTTCCTAATCTTATCGTGGTTTTGGGACGTTAAACCCCAGATATTCTCATTGGGACGTGAAACCCCTAAAGCCAATATAAATATTATTTAATTAGTTAATAAATATACTTGCTACCTCAACCCTCAAGCACTAAATCTCTCAGACAGTAAGATAATCGGTGGCAGCAGGTTTTAATTAGGTAAATAGCTAATTTCCTTGTAGGTTTTGAGCATACATGTAGCTTTATATCACTCGGACATTAAAACATTTGGCGACAGCTGGTGTCTTCAATGTTCAAAGGCAACATAATGGCAGCTTTCGTCTCGAAACGTCGCCGAGATGGGCAGAGTTTGTTCACACTTTTGTTTACCGTTCCTGGGGTGTCATCACCGGTTGTCGCCTTTAATTAAAAGAAAAGTTCCGGAGTAGCTGGCTCCGTGTCGTGCTTCTTCCGCGAGTTCCGCACAGGCTCGGTGTCGTGTAATATTTCTGCACCTTCCACAGAATCGCAACGTTACAAGGCGTGCTGACGATGCACTTTTCCTCGATCTCCCGTACCACAAATCATTAAAGAAACGCTTACCTTCGAAGAAATTCCCGGGTGGTTTGATTGCAAAAATGTGAGGGCAGGGCTTTCTTTTTTCTTGCGTACTTTTTTATATTCTTCGTCAATTTTCAATTCAACGCCAAAGCAGTATTGAGCAGTGTCGCCTTCAAGTTGAACGTAGTTCCACTTTGTACTGTAAAATGTAATTCCGCGAGTTGTTACTGGTCTTCAAACAACATCGGAAGAATCAAAATGAAAGGAAGATGAAGAAGGAAGCGTACATTGGCACTTTTACGTAAAACAAATGGTGATGGCCATCTTGCTCGGTGAACGTTGTGTTTTCTTACTTTTTTTCTACTAAACGTCCAATGAAACGAAATGCTGAATGAAGTATCGAAGGCAACAACATAACCATTCTCAGGCGTACGCGTATGTTCTTAGGCGTTTAGTTGTCAAGATGCAAAACGGCTAAGAAACAGTCAAACACCGAAACCCATCCCCAAAGAAAATAGCAGTGGCTTAGCTCGGATACGCCAGGATATACACAGCGTAAGCTACGAACGGACGGATGGACGCATGGACGGATGCATGGACTGGATAGCGAGCGAGCTCACGCGAGTCAAGCGCCAGCTAGAGCCCCCTAGTGACAAGTCACTCCACGAGCTTCCCGGCTTTCTCTGGCGTGCCAGCTGTGCGCCGTGTGACGTCACGGCTCCTCGGGCATGCGCAGTGCGGATCTCGATAAGCCATGCAAAACTGCTGAACCTCGGCCAGTGTAGCTTACGCTACAGTAGTCTATCGCGTGCTATGTATCGAGCGAGATATAGTGTAAGCTTCAGCCGAGTTTGTCCTGTTTTTATACACACCTTATGAAACCAACAATGAAGCTACGGAAGGCATGCGGGCCATTATTGGTGGTTTATTAAGGGCATTGTAATCATTCTCCCTTGAAATGAAAGAAGTTGAAGTGGACGAAAAATCACCCTTTTCGTCGGTGAGACCTGAGCCCTCAAGCCCTCAGCCTTCGAATCGTGCGTCCCGTTTGAGTGACGATGGAGGGTTTTCCACCATCCACTTTTTTGTATGTTATTCATGTGTGCTTAATACCGGATAGTGTTAGTCAGTGCCACCCGTAACCCTGGTGGTGAGCGTGTAACATTATTTTTTTTTTGCCGGAGGGCGTCACGGGGCACGTGATCTTCGTATAACAAATACTGTCCACAAATAATGTGCCGCATGTTTTATATGGATTAAAATGTCTGTCGGTATTGCTAATCATACAATACATAACAAGAGTGCCTCAGCCAATTGTCCTGCTTTCTTCCTTTTTTTTACGTGATTCAGTAACACAGCGTATTTAGTATTCTACTGCCTGAAACATTTATTTTCACCTCAGTCAGTAGGGAAACGTGTTCGCACCCTGCGCGTATACTTATGAACAGTTGGTCAAGTGAGCCTGTGGTACTGGACTCCACGTTTCCAATGCGGGCCTGGCAGTCATTTCTCCACGCATTCTGCAACATTTGTCCGGAGTAAACGGGCTACTGGGAACCTCATTCCCTTCAGAATGCGTGGCAGGCCGGCATTCGGAGAGTTATGCATAGCGAGCGAATCGAAGACGGCGCGGAAAATTATACTCCACAAAACGCCATTTCCCAGCAGAGTTGCTGCCTTACTCGAAAGCCACTCAACTCCGACGTTCTTTCGCCGCTCCCTACCACTCCTGTATGCGTGAAATATTTGGCTATCTTCACTGTGCATGTGTTTATGGGCTTGAATATGAGGGAGGAGAGAGTATAATGCGACGAAAGTTTGCCCCTCCCCCTCTTAATGTGAGCGTTGGATGAGAGCAAGTTATGTTGACCATCGTCGGAATGTAGATTTACTCGGCTGCACTTGGATGTCTCGTTCGTTAGTCATCCGCCAGACATGGCTCCACGCGGCACAACTGAAAGGCTAGTGAACCCGACTCACTTCCAGCGTTAGAGAGCGCAACGTGCGACTAAACACCCTTCGTTCCATTTGCTTTCGGAATGCGAGATCTTATTCCAAGTTGTGAACTTCAGCTGCTCGCCGATGATCCCGTGTTATTACAAGGAGCCCACATTCTGAAACAGCTTTGTAGGATTCAAAGATTTTGGTATGGAACGTTTTCTTATGACTGTACACATTGTTAATTTGACCATGGCCGACTGCTGCTATAGCTGGCAATTTTAGGAAGTGAACGAATATAGCCTTGTATTGGCAGTTTCGTCGTTACATGGTCTCTCATCAAGGCTGTTTCATGCAGGGCAATGAGCTGTCTTGCACTGACATCGCTTCTGCGCAGTGCTAATGCGTGTATATTTCTTAAAACTGTACGCCGCAAGATGACTGTATATTTACAGATAGTCCATGGCTTTAATAAACTCGCCTATTGTAAAAAGTTGTTGACTGACCGTAAAAAGTTGTTGACCGACCGACCGACCGACCGACCGACCGACCGACCGACCAACCGACTGATGTGACAGACCTGACTGACTGAGTGACTGATTGATTAATAGATTTATTGATTCATTGACTCATTTTTCATCCATCAATTTACCATCCATCCATCCAACCTCCAAACCATTTGAGCATTAAAGAATGAGACCCGCCCGTCTGGCTCACGAACTACTTAGTGCATATACTGTAGGTGACTTCTGTATAAATCAAGTATGCGCCACGGCACTGTGATATTGTTCTTTTATAAGTCCCGAAAAGATTTAAACAAAACAATAAAATAAAAGGGGGTATATTGATTAGTAAGCATATTGTAGACAGCAAAATAGCATATACTCTGTATTTTATCACAAAAAGAAGACAACGGGGATGTGTGTTATTATGTACGCTGCCTTGAAAACATGGGGAAAAAATTTGTCTAATGTCGCGGTGGGATCACGAAACGGGAATGAAAGAAAGAAACGAAAAATTAAGTTATTGCTCATAAGCTTAAATCCGCAACGCCCATGTTACTTACACAAACACAAAGTTTGCGAACTTGTGCAACATTTATCGCACAGCGTGTCCCTTAGTCAAGTTCTGCAACATGCTGCAAGTTGCGAAATAGGTCTGTTTAATAAAACGAGACTCTATAATATGCATGCAATCAATGTACGCATTCTTTATCTGTCCGCAACTTGGTGTTACGCATAGCCCCCCCCCCTCTTATTTTACCCTTTGAAGATGTGAAACAACGTAATAATGCTCAGCAATAAGTAAGGTAATCACCTTGTTGTTGCGAAAAACTTTTTTATTGCTATATCCACAATGACGACATGTCCGAGCTTGCCAGACTAATAATGCGTTCGTGCAATCTCACACGGCACTAACCATATATTCTGACTCGTGCACCATAAAGAGTGTTATCTCTTCACTTTTTCCATAGGGACGCTAATGTTGGAGCCTCTAAGTTACAAAAGCGAAACCTCGTGACTCATCCTCGTAGTGTGGTTTGTCTCTTCTTTAACCGCGGTTTCTCGCTAATCATCATCGTCATCATCATCATCATAATCATCATCATCATCACCACCACCACCACCACCACCACCACCATCATCATCATTTTTAGGTACACGTCTTGTACGTAGATTTTTTTTCTATATTTTATCCTGAATACATCTACATAACGGCCTTTACACCGTTACAACATAACCGACAGCATATACTATTACGTTTTACCGAACATCGAATATATAGGTGGTGCAAGTTGAGAGGGACGTCGAAAGAAACGCATCTGTAAAGATAAATGAAAAGAAAAGAAGAAGCAGAGCGCTCCAGCCTGACGTACTACCCGTTAGTGCGAGTGCTCGCCACTGGGCGTCACGTGCGCTTGGCGTGCCCTAGCGACGAGCACGGTGCAAATCGACGGCGCACCCGCGCGGCGGTGATAGCCGATAACTGCCTCCGGCATCTTCCCTAATCTGTTCCGGACCGTAATGCGGACGCTTGCTTTTTCCTTCACCCCGCCCTCCCCGGCTAACCATGGCAACTTATTTCTCTTTGCTGTCTTGCTCTTCTCTTTTTCTTTCTTTCTTTGTGCATTCTTTCCCGCGAGCCACTTCGCAGCCGCCACGCACACACTCGTGCTCGCACAGAGACATCGAAAGATCGAGAGTTGTTCTCGGCACACGGGTATTATTCCCTACTCGCGGGACAACAGCCATTTGTGGAAACCCTTTCACTTCGACTCTTCCGGTTACTTTCTCTCTCGTTCTCTTTCTCTAGTACAATCTTCCCTCTTTGTGGGCCTATTTGTTTCTCGCCTTGCGTTACATTCCGTAGAAGCCTTTTGTCTTACAAGCCGAGGGATGTTTTTGTTTTCTCTCCGTTATTCTTGTGTTCTTTTATCTCTGCTTCTTCCTTCGTGCAAGCTATGTGCCAATTTGCCCAGAATGAGAGCAGGCTGCGATCTCTCGCGATCGGAGCACCAGCCGCGCGGCCCGTTTAGTGGCGCCATCAGAGGGATGCATACAACGCGCGTACCTCGAACGTGCCGCGGTATGTTGTCCCTGCAGTTTCGGTCATTCCAGAAAGAAATGAGGGAAGATGCCTCTGTTTGTATCCGCTCGTACTGATCCTCCGTCGAGGCACAGACTAGCCATTTCCGAGCCCTGTTTCAACGTGTGACAGCCTTGCTTGGTGCGCCCCCGAATGACTAGGTCGTAATCTCTCTGGCGCGATAAAGCATACATCCAGTTCGTTCAAAAAGGCAGTGCAATCTAAATTAATTCGAAAACCTTAGATGCCTGTTTAAATGCGCAAATTGACCATCGGTAGCGATGGCATCGGCAAGAGGGACGCGAAAAATTATCATCACTTGATGACGTCTTCAGAATGTCACAGGTGGCCAAAATTTTTTATGTGGCGTCTTCATTACGTCACTGTGACGTCATCAATGACGTCGTTTTTCGATAAAATGGGAGCTAATCACCGAGGCAACGCAATGCCAAATGAGGGGCAGAAAGTAGCTTGCAAGGTTTCCTGTCCGAGATGCAGTGCGAAAAAATGTTAGATGCACAAAGATTTCGAATAGATCAGTACATCCGCAAAGAAGAAAAAGAAGAAGGTAATGTTGATGATGACTTTCACCTTCGAGTCGTCCCTTAGGCGAATGCATATACGACAGTGAGTCAATTTTTTTTAAATAATTAAAAAAGATGCGTGTAAAGATTACGTTGCTCGTGACAAATAAGGAGAAGGAAACTGCAATGTGCAACGATTTGTACCTTCAGCATAGGTGGTGTAATTGCACCGCTCGCGTCTTATACACACTCGCAACAGTGTAATCTCGCTTAGTTAACAAGGTAACGCAGTCATGACTGCTCATATATACTCGAAGAGCGCCCCACTACGTACAAGGAACTGCGGCAGAGACACGCAACTCATGTCCACAAGCGGCGCTCGCGTGCTTCGTCTACGACACCCCGCCTCCATGTTTTATTTCTCCTACCGCACCCCTTCGCGCCGTGGAGATTGAGTGCGAAGTAAAGACGGCAAAAAGAGGAATAGTAGTGCAGCAGCTCCACCGCTCGTTCGTCGTCGCCTCTCTTGAGAAGCCCGCGCGTGCCGCCCGGGCGGTTTCCTTTGGGACGTGCATTGGGACTCCCTCCGGACGAATCCTCATTACCCCGTTGTTTTCTTCGCTTCCCGGCCAGCCATGGCGTTCGATTACGCAGGGCCCCGTTCATTTCATTCCTTCGCTTTTGCTTTTCACCACTCACCTTCTTTTTTTTTCTTTCCTGCAACTCTCTAGCTCTGAGTGGAGGAGAGTGTAGTGTCGACGACCGGTTTCGTCTAGACTTCATTTCTCTATCTTTATCTTTGTCATCTTTAAGCTCTCCTCTTGTAAACCTTCCCTACTTACACTCGTCATTCATTCATATACCCTAAGGGCCCATTTGGGCATTACATAGGGGGGGGGGGGGGTAGTTACAATAAAGCAACATAATACAACAATACAGCAGGGTTATGTACACAAAAGAAATATTTACACAGAACACGCAAAAATAAAAAGGTAAATGCAGAAAGCAAAATCTCGGATCAAAGAAAACAAAGTAATACAACACTCAATAAAGCGTAAAACGAAGTTTGCGATAACTGATGTATTATTGGCACTAGAATAAACAAAAGAAAGCCACAAAATATCACAGTTCTACATTCCACAACTCCTTTAATTTGCTAACAAATATGTCGTGATCACGCACAGTTACAACATCTCTTGGTAGTTTATTCCAGTGATAAATTGCAAGAAACAATGGTGAGTCACGAAGGAAGTTAGTACGGGCTAACATGGGTTGCACTTTGTAAGCATGATCCACACGTGGAAAAATGCGATGAGCTGGTTTAATGTGTGAATGTAGGAAAGATGACTCACTGAAATAAAGCCTGTGGAAATGAGACAGTAGTGCGATAAGCCTACGTTTTTCTAGAGTAGGTAATTTCAATGAAGTTTTAATTGCTGTTATGCTGTATAGCCGAGAGTATTTTCCTGTGATAAAGCGGGCTGCTTTGTTTTGAATGGCCTCAAGTTTATGAATAAGGTATTGCTGGTTAGGATTCCAAATTAGGGCGGCGTATTCCATTTTTGAGCGAACTAAAGTTGTGTAAGCAAGAAGTTTGGTGGACTGGTTGGCAGAGTGCAAATTTCGTTTAATGAATCCTAGAGCTCTTAAAGCCTTACTGGCTATTGCCTCAACATGAGCATTCCATGAGAGGTTGTGTGTAAGATGAACGCCTAAGTATTTTATTGTGGTCACACTTTCGACTAGCCTATTGTTTATCATATAAGAATGCAGCTCAGGTTTCGTAGTTCTTGTAAATTGAATGTACTTCGTTTTTGAAACATTAATTTCCATTTGCCATTGGTAGCACCAGCGGGTAATTTTGTCAATATCAGACTGCAGCGTCATTCATTCATATACCCTAAGGGCCCATTTGGGCATTACATAGGGGGGGGGGGGGTAGTTACAATAAAGCAACATAATACAACAATACAGCAGGGTTATGTACACAAAAGAAATATTTACACAGAACACGCAAAAATAAAAAGGTAAATGCAGAAAGCAAAATCTCGGATCAAAGAAAACAAAGTAATACAGAAAACAAAGTAATACTTACACACTCCTTGTTCTTATGCTTGTTCTCCTTGTTATGCTTGTTACTCCTTGTTCTTATGCTTGTTCCCATGCTCGTTCTCTTCTCCTTCTCCTCCAACTCGACAGTCTTGTTTCCTTAACGCCTCCGCTCCTTTTTTTGTGTGTGTCTTTTGATCTACTTTTCTTCGACAATGGTCACTTTGCCATTGCTCTGTTTTGTTCGCTTTCTTGCGTTTAGCACTAGTTTGCTCTCTGAGAATCCTGTTTTGTTTTTGTATTTTTTAAGCTGCTTCTTGTTTCTCCTTCCCCCTCCCCACACTCTCTCTCTCGTTCAGCTATATTCGTTCGCCATCTTGGCGTTCACCAACTCCATCTCCCTTTTCCGACCATCGTTCTCTCTCTTCTCTACGCCTCTTGTACCCGCATTCCTTTTTCCTTCGGGAAAAGCACGTCTAGCCTTCCTCGCATGTCCCACTTGTCCCACCCTTCTCTTATTACCTTCCTTAGCGCGAAGCATTGCCGCCTTCTTTTTCTTCTTGGGCGCCTTCCCATCGCTGTCCGTCCGTCGATCGTCGTGGCTATCGTCGTAGTCCTTCCTTCTCGTTCCACGCTGAGAGAACCTTTGTTCCCTCGTACTCGAGAGTTTTCATTAAGAGCAGCGTGTGCGAGCAATCCACCGGGGAACCGCGTGATAGCGGCGCTCACTACACGGCCGCTCTCTTATTCTTTTCGAGGAGTGCAGCCGAAGAAGGTGTTTGGAAGGACGCGTCCATGCTCGCGAGTGTTGATCTCCTATACGCATCGCGAAAGCGAAAGCAGCGTAGGACGGGCACTATGAGAGATTTAATAATGGCGCTCATAATAATTATCAGCGTTTTACGTCCCGAAACCACGACAGGTGATCTCTGTCGTCCACCTTACATCGTTCACCTTACGCGCATACCTCATCGCCACGGACACGAACTGCAAGTGTCACGCCCACGTGCTCGCACCCTCACATTTTCCTCTTCACTTTTTCCCCCCGAGCAGCAAAAGATTGGAATGGCCTTTCCCACACCATTGCAGCCATTACTAATCCATCAAACTTCTTGAACAATGTAACAAGCTAACGTGGTTGCTTGGGCGAGTTGGTACGATGATATTGCCCAAGTATATATTGTGCGGTTCTAGCAAATAAATCTTGTTGTAAGTCAGTGCCGCTGTCTGTCTCCTTCTTTCTCTTGTCCCTCGTTATTGGCGCTGTTTTTTATATGAATCACAATGTAACAAACTTTCTTACCGAGTGAAGTCACCTGGCCACACTGTATACCCACCCCTTATGTAATACCTCCTTGAGGCGTCTTGAAGGAAATAAAGTGGTGTGATGTGATGTGATATCATCATGAGGGACGCCATAGTGGAGGGCTTCGGAAAATTTGACTACCCTCAGTTTTTGTAACCTGCACCTCGCTCTAAGCACACCGGCCTCTGGCTTCTTACCGCCATATAGATGTGGATGCCGTGGCAGGGATTCGATTCCGCGACCTTCAGCCCAGCAGTCAAGCAGCATAATTACAGGACCACGGCGATGGGTGAATAATGGTGATGATGATTATGGAAGATTACAACGGCGACGCTGGTGGTGGTGGTCGACATTCGCACTCATCGCTTGGAGTGTATCAGAAGTGGATATACTATGAATGTTGTGGCGGAAAGTGTACAAGAACAAAAAGGACACATGATAAAAACAAAGGCAAATCATCGATATTTGTGCGAACGTTCGTTAAAACTAACTGAAATTGAATTTGTGGATTAGCTTCGTTCGCCTCGCCCTCTGTCTGTGATGGTTTGCTTTGCCTTAATTTAGGACGTATACATATAGGAATATTAGAATTAATTATTAATTATTTAAGTAGTTATTTATTAAAATAAATAAATAATTCGTTTACAATTTACCTACATCGCCATTTAGGCATTACGTAGGGAGGGTGACAAAAACATAAGCAGTACAAAGGAATGCGTAGCAAATATATATAAACACATATACAAAGAATCACCGTCACATTTATCAAAACATAAGTATGGATCAAGAAATACATTTTAATACACATCTACATACATTATGCAAGAACAATTTTCCAGTATAGAAAAAATAAATCATTATATTTTTTATATTGACTAAGTCGTCAGTTAAGCTGTTCCACTCTCATATTGTTTTTCGAAACAATGAGCAGGAAAAAGTGTTAGATCTGCATCTTTTTGCTATTATCGCAGCAACTGAATGTGTAGGGTTGTTGAACAAGGTAGCTATGATGATTGATTTCTGTGTTGTAGTGATAGATCTGGTGCAACAGTTTAAGTCGTAGTTTCTGTCTACGGACACGTAGCAGATCCCATCCCTATGTAGTTTTCATTTGTGAAACGCTGGTGTAGGGGCTCTAATTATTTAAATTAAACCTCGACGCTTGGTTCTGAAGTTTTTTCTATTCTATTTATACCATAGTCTTGGTGGAGGTCACCACACTACGCATTTCGTGTCTCTCTCGATTAATCTCTGACCACGCATTTCTCGTCATCTGCGTGTATTACGCTACCATAAGGTTCAACCTTTATCGCCGTGAAAACTATACATACGCTCAGTTAGTGCATGCGCCGTTGTGATGTCCTGCTATCACAACCCGTGCGCTAACGCATGATTCGCTAGTTAGTGCATGCGCCGTTGTTGTGATGTCCTGCTATCGCAACCCGTGCGCTAACGCACGATTCGCTCAATTAGTACATGCGCCAGTGTTGTGATGCCCTGCTATCGCAACCCATGCACTAACGCATGATTCGCTCAATTAGTGCATGTGCCGTTGTTGCGATGTCCTGCTATCGCAACCCGTGCACTAACGCATGATTCGCTCAATTAGTACATGCGCCGTTGTTGTGATGTCCTGCTATCTCAACCCGTGCGCTAACGCATGATTCGATGGCGTTCAGAAACATGAAATGCGTTTGGCTACAAAAGTAATGGCACTGCACTATAACCGTGTATAGTGCCGTCACCGTACGCTAAATCGGTTCTGCCGGAACCATTTAGCATTCTGGCGTCTATGATGTCATGATGGTGACGGCGCTGACGCGTCCTAAAGCCTTCAAATTGAAACTCAGTGTATAGCGTTGTTCGACCCGAACAGGACCTTGTTGATTACCGACAAGTACTCATGGTGGCACACGCAAACCTAGCAATATTCCTCGTTCCTACTTTACTACTTAAGTAGCATTCATTCATTCATTCTATGTGTGCACGTTAAAGAACCCATGGTGGTCGAAATTTTCGGAGCCCTCCACTGGCATCTCTCATAATCATATGGTGGTTTTGGGACGTTAAACTCCACATATCAATCAATCAATCATTCATTGTATGTGTTTGCCTAATTAAACCTCATCTGTTTCCAGGATTTGTCTTTTTATTCCAATCTAATTTTGCATCATTCTTCTCTGCTTCGGCAGTTGATACAGAGCAACCACTAAAACCTGACTTTTGTAAGAAAAATGGCATCAAAGATGAAGTTAGGAAGACAGTAAATAAGTAAACCGCGAAGTCTCCCAACTTTTGACTCCGAAGTCAGTGGCGCAAGATTTTTTTTTCGCATTACTCCAGCCCAAATATAGAGTGCTGTTCCTTCTTGGCTAACATAAGGCTTCATGATGTTTATAATAACAGCGCTGTTAAGCTTGACGCAATGACGGTACGCGATAATGCACGACGGCAACACTGTCCGAGGCTCTCAGAAGAACCGGTTCTTTAATTATCGTTAACGCCACCCGCCGCATACACTTCTTTCGAGGCAACAGGAAAGAAGCGAAACATCCTCGTATTTAGCGAGGCATGACGTTCGCGTCGCGACAGCTGCTGCAGCTTTTGATATTTTACCCGGTTTTATTCTAGAAAAATTTTAATGTATCTCATTATTAAAACTTATTTTGTTGGCTTATACGCGTTGCTGGTTTCATAACGCCGACTCTCTCTGCGTAAGTTTTTTAAGCCTGACGAGAGGAGACCTGCCAAGACTGGCGCTACTGCAGCGTGTTGTAGGAGCAGCTGCCCGACGTCGTTGCGCAAGAAAAGAGTGCGGCGGCGTCTGGAGGCGCTCATTAAAACTCTCCCGGGCCTCGCACGACGTGGGCGATACGTGGCAACCCATCCAATCAGGAGGCGCGATTCGGTGGCCCGCTCGCTTTAATTCCTCTATCGGCAGCCGGCATCGCTCCCTTGCAGAGGCAGCCGAGAGAAGAAGAACCGCGGCGCGAAGTGAGTTATCTCTCTCGATGGACCTACGTGAGCCGCATGCGAACGGCACCGGATGCCGATGCCCTTTGCCGGGCCGCCATTGGTCCTCGGGACACGTGGAGCGCGGAATTGACCAATCAGCAAAACCACCTGCTTTAGTGTTTTTTTTTTTGAAATGCAACTTATGTTTTTTTTTTTTTACAGCACAGTCCGTAGTAAGATTGTTCACGCTGTTAGCGTTGTGACGCGACGTTTTCTTTCGTGTTTCTTTTTTTATTCACGAGGCCGGCCTCATTTCTTAAAGGCGAAAGAATTGTGCCGCGTGTGGTTGATTGCGATCGGGATGTAATTTCGGTAAAGTCCGACGTTGCTTGTAGTCATGCATTTGGGCGTAGCCCACCCATCTCAGAAGCTGTCGTCGCCATCAGTGAGGCCCGCTCTTGGGCTTTTATAAGCAGGGAAGGTTTCTCGTTTACCAACGTGTTTACGTGACGCCGCCTTGTTTATCTGTTTATTTTTTTAGCTTCTTCGGAACACTGACAGAACGCCCCAGATCGAATGAACTGATGTCACCTTCGATACGGCAGCCAATGTTTATTACCCTCGACGAAGGGTCACAAATTGTGGAACATGGTTGCGAATGTATGCTCGTGTAGTGAATGTATCAGGCTCTTAGCAACAAATCAAGTCTGCTTCCGTGCGGTCGCCGTCTGCTCATTCATTTAATGCCGTTTTATCACTGCCCACTGTGGTATTAAACTTGCATGTGACGCCATGAGCGCAGGAACTCAGGGTACTGGTACCTCAACATGGCGGCTTCGATGACGTCAGTGCAGCTTAATCACGTGGTGGTTAACCAGCTTCAATGAGATACACATGCCACTATAACATTTTTGCCGGGTGCCCGATTAACCAAAAAAAAAACGTGCATGCGATACACTGAAAGCGTTAACGTGACGTCACAAATTTCGAGTCATGTTGGTATGGCATGGCGGTTTCAGTAACGTCAGTGCAAGCCATATATAGCTTATAAGTAGATGTCTATGCGTCCAAGGAGCATATTCTTATACTATGTCCACAATATGATCAACAAAGGGCTGAACTGAGTGATCACTTGAACCGACTCGACAGATGATCATTTACGATTGGAAACAATGAACAATGTTCACATTCCGATAATCAAATGCTCGCAATGAGTGCCTTCAGTGATTTTTAATGGACACAAATCTAATTAACATTCTTTAGTTCATATTATACCTTGCCACTATTTGTACAAACTTTATCCGCAATGCGATCCCTATATATGCACTGGACTAGCCCTTACATGCATTACAAGCCCTATAGTGTACCATAGTATGTACAAAGTGGCTCTGATTGGTTTTTGAGGGGCGAAGCTTTTTATAGCGGCACCCGTTTGTCCCTTGTAGCCGTTTTATTATGTAACAAGCATAACGTTTTGACCTCCAAGGTGGTGCCGGTGAGAGATTTCTTCTGTGCGTTGTTGAACAATAAAAAATAGTGCTCACTGTACATGCCGATGGCTGCTAATGGGGAACAAGAGACAGGAGCATTCGGCTATTAGTTAATGCGCATGCTGCGATCCACATTAGCAGCCATTGGCAAGTACATTGAGCACTATCTGACAAGAAATGGTTGCTACGTTATACTCGCTGACTGTAACCTCCTTAGTTTTAGAAAGGTTTAGTGAGCGTTGAACCGCAGTGCCATGAATACAGGAAACTAGTATATACCATGAACTCGAGGTGGTTAAAGGTGGGAAGTAGATCCGAAGCGCAAGCCGTAAAAAAGTGTGCGTGTGCCACCTCTCGTTTAGTCCTTGGAATGTCCGCTGGATGGCAGTGATTCTATATGGGGAATAGAGCTACTGTATATGCTACCTTTAGGTAGCAGAGTTGCGCCACTGTTTTCCGGGCGCCGCTTCCTCCGCCTACAGGACTTCAGCACCCCTATTCGCCGAGCGCCATCACTTGGTCATAAGTGGTTCAAATGCACTGTGGAGAAGCCAACGCTACGATGATTCCGTGCTGATCAAGCGTGGTTGACATCGGCTGCTGTTTCACATCGGCTGCCGTGAGCCGCGATATTAATACAAGCGCAATTGAGAGCCGTGCGTAATTTGGGCGTCGCATGTGCAATCTCGATCACTGTTCAGCTTGATTCAGTTTGTTTAAGGCGATACAACTACGCCTGGCTCCCTCACACCGTTAACGACTGAGTCCAACATGATGAAAAAATTTCATCCCTAACTGGTTCGATTGCGTTCAAAAGTGCAAAAATAATTTCGTATTTGTAAATGGGAAAAACAGCGGAAAAGGCGAAGCTAGTGTAACCGACCATAAATATGTAGCTCACTGGTTCAACGAGCTACGCACTTTGTTTTATTATTACTTACCAAGAACGTAAGCATCAAATCAAGGCTTCTAGGTGTGACCACAGCAACCGAGTTTCACTCATTCTTTAATTTAAAGAAAGCGAATAAATAAATACAGCAACGCTAGTACCATAATCCTTCAATATTGAGAGACTATGTAGCACTCTGAAGCGTGAGCGTTGCTCCTACGAGGGTGGTGAGTGGCTTTCCCGCAGGACATTTGAACCCAAAATGGCGTACCTTGGCGCAACTCTGCTACCTAAAGGTAGCACATATAGTAACTTTAATGGGGAATGTATGATGAAAAGATGCGAGGTGGTGGTACTTGGAGTGTTGAATAGGTGGACGAACGGACACACAGACAGATGCATGGACGGACGCACGCATGGACGGGCGGATGGACGCATGGGCGGTCACACAGACGGACGCATGGACCGACGGAAGCAAGAACGACTGGATGGATGAATGCTTCGCTCTACTCTTCACCATTCACTCCGTCGATATGCTGCTAATTTTTTTCTTCTTTTCTTCCTAAGTTTTCTTGTCTGTGTGTTTTTCTTGTATATTAATGTCAAGATGTTAAAATAGCCGGCTCTAATGTAGCCTACCTTCCCATATTTTGCCAAATATAAATAAAAAAAACTCCGTGTTGTCGAAGTTTACATTGCTTGAGATTCGAAGGTTTTTTTTTTCGGAGTTTATTTAACTGGAGGAAATTCGGCGTTTGACGCAGTTAATTTCTCGTATAAATTTTCCATTATACGAAATTCAGTGTTTCATTTTTCTTATTCATTTTAATTCTAATGAGAATGCGTTGCATTGTTGCTTTTAATCCTGTTTTTAGCCTTTTATTTTTTCCCTTCCTCTTTATTATTATTATTATTATTATTATTATTATTATTATTATTATTATTATTATTATTATTATTATTATTATTATTATACCGGAAAGCTTAGACGAAATGATATCTGAACATGAAACAAGCTAACACACTATGTGTTTTTTAATTATCCGGAAGATTTCAACGCGCTGTAAGATACACATACAAGCACAAACACTTGAATACAATTCAAACACCCACGTTTGTTCGTAACAACCTTAAAGCTTGTTGTAGACGCAAGTACACTTTACAAGGTTTTTGCCGCTGATGAAGGTGCCCTACTTTCTATTGATGATTGCCAGGCTTGTGTGTAGGTCCGGATCCCATGAGTTACCTCCCGATAATGTTCAGTTTGCCAGGCTTGTGTCCTTTTGAAATTGTAGATTATCGGATAAATCTGAATTGACAAAAAAATTACGGGCGAGTATTTATGTGATATTTCTTTTCTTCAGATTTATCCAAAAATACAGAGCCCTACTCATGAGGTATTGCGCGGCTACGCGCGAGGAATTTTGGCTTGCTGTTTACACTTGTCCGATATAAATCGGGGCTACGTTCAACGCAAAATTTGACTGGGTCCCACTCATGCGTTCTTTATGGTTTCCCGGTATAAGGCAAACAAAATAGAAGGTATCCCTACAATGCAAATGGCTCCACGGGTGTTTCTCGTTCAATTAACGCGTGTTCGATACTCCCGAAATGCTTGCATGAAAGCCGCTTCAATCACTGTAGGGTCCTTCTAGGTTTATTATGATTGGCTGCAATCAGCGATGCGTTCGAATTTCGGCTTTACGGGCAATCTGTGAGCATGATGTCAGGTCCTCGAATGTTACGATATTTTGTTTTCTGTGCATAGTCACAATGTAAACAAACTGTTTCTAAACGGGGCGTTTTGTTAGCCCTTTATTTTGAACACTAATCTCAAGGTTGCATGCTTTTGCTCGACACACTGGGACACCTCACTGATCTCCCATCGTGTATTACATCGTACTCTGAATCGTCTAACATTTGTTCTGAACACACTGTACATTATTGCGATAAGCATTTCACCTTCTCACAAGCGTGACCCGGAGCGCTAGTTCGAAGGAGTCTAAGCACTGTCTAACGTGAGGTGGCTGCACGTCAAACAATACGATATTATATATATATCGATATTATGCGCTAAATATGATGTGTATTTCGGCAGTGGTGCTCTCTTTTCTTATTTGTCCCTAACTTTTCTGTAAACTATATGCTTAGCCATTAAGATATATTTGTAGTTTGTGCTCTGAAATAATTTGTTCCAGCAGTGAAGGTTCTTTTTCTTATGTTTCTCTTATGCACATTTCTGTTTTATATGAGTCAACTCCGCTCCTGTAATAGCCCGCAAAGGGCTGACAGTATCAATAAATGAATGAATGAAATGAACGAGGTCAAGGTATGATGTCGTATCTCATCGCGCGAGATGTTCGTACCCGTGGAAACACTGCCCTTCACTTCATTTCACACATTTACGGCGAGGTATCGGTGCAGTAGCCCATGTTAGTAGATCAATACAAAAGATTACCCAGCAAAAATATTGAGTATCAGTATACTTAAAAAGGATAAAAAAGATCTGAAGCGCCGTGCCATAGTGGACCTAGTGAAGTATCCTTACCAGCTCATAGTATTCACTCTGTACTTTTATGTCGTTAACTAAGGTGTGTTATAAAAGCTGACCTTTCAGGAATTCATTGATAGATTTTCTGGGGAAATACTAGTGATGGCAATCAGTTTTTTTTTTTAACCAAATGTCTCCAGTTGTAATCGGGTACACTTTTTTCTTCTTTTGTATTGTGTCTATACTAATGCCCTTGTTTCATTTCATTATTAACAAGTTGCACTAATACGGCAGTTCGTAAGCACAGGAAAAAAGTTGGCGTAATTAGCTTTGATTTATTGGCGATCTAAAAGCTGTTTATCGATACTTTGGTTTATAAAGCGCGGAATGTACAAAACATGCAAACAAAACGCAAAGAACATATATACTCTTAACTTGCCACCCACGTTCATTTGGAGATGCTTTGGATATATACTGCAACAACGGGAACGAGAAAACAAACACTGCTAATCACCGGGTCGTAACAACACACGTGTATTACTTTAACCCCTGGTAAATTTCGCCGTCCATTTTGTAAAGCAAATTTCTTCCTGGAACTCGCACGTCACTGCGTATTCTTAACCTGGATACGTCCAGTTTCTGGCTGAATATACCTGCGTACAGCCGGAGCACTGGCTTATGCGTTTGCTAGCTCTTTCATGCAGCTAAACGATGAATATGTTGGCTGTAGTGTTGCTTATTATGTCTCCTTCACGATATTACGACAGGATTGTAATCAATGAAGCATAATGTAACTAATTGGCGTACCAGTTTAAAATTTTTTACAGCGAGGTCCGGCCACCACACTGCGTCGTAATTTATTGACATCTATATCGATCCAGATAATTCAGAGGACTGTATTACGGGCATACTCACTTGCTTTCAGAGATCTTTGATTTAAAGATACAAAGTAATTCTCCAGATACTTGTCACAGAACTCATGAAATGAGTATACACTCATGAAGTTTTTTAAAGAATGCGAGAAAACTTAGCTACCAAACCAGAGAATGTACGGGGAGCTTTCAGTATAGTATGAGTAGCAAGTGCTGTTTCACATTTGGCTCCCTATATACGCACTCGCATAAACTATATACACATTTCCGTCTAACTCGGGACGGCTTAGTGCTCTCCCATAGTTGAGTACGAAGTACTCGAAATCGTTAAACATTTTTTCTAAACACACATTCTGTAGTCAGGAGGTAGGTACCTCCACGGGACGGCTTCACGCTGTCTTATAGTAAAGTATACCTAGTACTCCAACTCGTTACCCACTTTCTCTAAACATATGATCACCGGCTACGGGACGGCTCTCAGCGCTCCCATAGTAGAGTACCGAGTACTCTGAATCTTTAACCACTTTTTTAAACACATACTTTTAGCGGGACGGCTCGGTTCTCTCCCATAGTTGAGTACGAAGTACTCGAAATCGTTAAACATTTTAAATGTGGAACATTTCTTAGCGAACTTCGCCGACTTTGAGCGTATCTATCTATCTAGCCGCCTACGACTTTTAGCTCTCCTGCCCGTTTCTATAATGGTATAAATACCAAACTTGGTATGGCAAAACATGACTGTATGAAGAACATATTTGACTAGTCATAACATGAAAATCATGACATGGGTGTCATGCATGCCATTATTTACATTTCAGTGTCCTCCAGCTCTTGCGGTGGTTTCGCTCGCATGGCATGTTGCAAAACTGGTATGGTATAAGAAGATTGCATGGCGAACACAAGCGACAGACTTTAACATAGAAATCATGACATGCTTGTCATGTAACAACATGACTACATGCCAAGCTCATGATGTGCTCGCGCCTGTTTCACTAGCGTCGCATATACTAACTTTCGTATTACGGTACGTGAATGGATGACGAAGGTATGTGACTGGTGAAAACATGACAATCATGAGATGCGTGTCATGTAACAACATGACTACATGCCACGCTAATGATGCGTTGGCGGCCATTTCGCTATAGCTTCATTTATACCAAAGTCGTATTATGGGACGTGAATGTATGACGATGGTATGATAATGCTGCAAACATGATAAGCATGAGATGCGTGTCATGTAATAACATGACTACATGATACGCTCACGATGCGCTCGCAGCCGTTTCGCTAGCTTCACATGTACCAAACTCGGTATTACGCGACGCGAACGAACGATAGGTAAATGACCCATACAAACATGATAATCACGACACTCGTGTCATGTAACAGCATGACTACATGCCACACTCATGATTCGCTCGTGGCCGTTTCGCTTGCTTCACACATGCCCAATTTGGTGCTACGTGACGTCAATGGATGACGAAGGTATGTGACTGGTGCAAACATGATAATAATGAGATGTGTGTCGTGCACGTGAGACCTTGACTACATGCAACAGTCAAGGTGCCAATACGTTTCGACGTGACGCGGTGCGCGTGCTCGCCAACGTTCATTTCGACGCGCCACGCCGGCGTTGCGACGCCAGGCGACGGTCCTGCCATATGCTCGGAGGCGCACGCCGCGCTGCGTTGCTTTGACGCATGCGCGTTTCATCGCGTCCGGCGGCCCTCCTTCATGAAAAGAGGGAGACGCGGTGTGGTCTGGGTAACGCATCGGCACGAAATGCAGCATGTCGCGTTTCGCACCGATCACCGTCGGGCCGCGTCGACGGACGCTGGTCGCGCCGGTGGCGCCTGGCGTCAGACTGTAGAGTGCTCGCGTTTTGCTAACGTAGCTTCGCTGTGCCCACCATGCGCGCGCGTCAACGCCACATTGGGAGTATATGGGACCCTTCATAATGCGCTCGCGGCCGTTTCGCTAGCTCCGCATATACCAAATTTGGTGTTAAGGGACGTCAATGGATGACAACAGTACATGACTGGTGCAAACATAATAATACTGACACGCGTGTCATGTAAGAACATGACAACATACCACGCTCATAGCATGCTCGCAGTCGTTTCGCTAGCTCCACATATACTAAATTTGGTATCACGTGACGTCAATAGATGAAGGTTAACGATACATCCAAACATTATAATGACGACGTAAGTCATGTACGACATCATTTACCCCCACCTCGTATCCTTGTGCCAATTTAAAAATGGCATATCAACTTTTCTCATTCACGCTTCGCATATCATCAATTCCCACTGTACGCGGGATCTGCCAATTTTTATTTCACTTTACACATTACTTGCGTGAAAGCCCGCTCAATTACCATAGGGGCCTCGTATGGGCTTACATTTATTGGGTGCAACTGATGATGTCGTTTAAACTTTGTCTCTATTGGTGATTGGCGGGGGTTGGTTGCGCGAGTGCCACCTCTCGTTTAGTCCTTGAAATGGCCACTGGATGGCGGTAATTGTGTATGATGAATGTTGGCCTCGAGGACATAACGTGGCGCTACCTACGTGATGACGTCACTCATAAGATGCCGGGTTGTGTTGTCTGCTAGAACACCGAACTGTCTGTGCTCTTGCTGTGGACACCGTGCGTCCTTCCCTTTGTTTTGAAGTTCAGTGCTTAAAGAAGCGGTAGAACCTCTTAATATACGGGCAAGCAAACTACGAATCGGTGCCCCCGGTGACACTCACGTGTCTGATTTGCATAGTAAAATCGCGACTAACAACCGGTGCACCCATGGAGGACGATACAAGTGGTGTCGCGAAAACAAAGAAGCCGTATTTCACAACTACTATACCCTATCTGTGACGTCAAAACGATCGCAGCGCTGGCCTCTCAAGTGGAGGCCCTGACAGCCAATATGATGAAAAAATGCAATCATGGTGGTACTTGGAGTGTTTACTATATGGACGGTCGAACGCACGGACGGATGCATGGATAGACGGATGGATGGACGCACGGATGGAAGAACGGACGCACGCATGAGCGGTCGCACGAACGGACGGAAGCAACAACGAATGGATGGACGCTTCGCCCCACTCATCGTCATTCACTGCGTGGATATGCTGTGATTTTTTGTTGATGCGGCCTCATCTGGTGCGAGGTTCAAGGGACAGCTAACAGTTCTCCCATAGTAGAGTACCGAGTACTCTAAATCGTTAACCACTTTTTTCTAAACGGTATTTGGCGTCCTTTTTGTTGAATCTAAAGATTTTCGTAAGCTAGGTGCTGTATGATGTGACATTAAGCGCCCTGCTGAAAGGTATTACTAAGTGATCACGCTCTTTCACCTAGAAAGGCTGAAGAAAAAAAATGATGATTTAGGATATTTCATGTTTTTTTTCTATTCAAGACAGGCTTGGTGTTCTCATAAACCGCGTGAAGGGCATAGCAGTTTTATAACGCGAGATTGTTTATAGTCTGAATACTGTGGAGTATTAAACTATGTAGTCGTAAAAAAACGTGCATATCCAGCATGAGCTCCCTGAGTCATTGCTGCACTGTGAAGCAAATAAATATTGTCGTGTGGTGCACAGAAACACGTGTCAAGATTACGCTCACTGCTTGCTCTTGCCGAGCAATGTCTTCACGTGAAATAACCAGGAATACTACAGAAGAACAGAGTGAAAGTAGAACTGGACATTTGGTAAGGTGGTACGGGTTCAATATTGCGGAAACGATGTGATGTCAGAGGACAGTTCGGATGTTTCAGTCTTTCCCTCATGCACTTTACATGAGAGCGAAGAACTGACAAAAAAATTTGGCCGAACGGGGAGCTGATCGAAAGCACAGAGGGAAAGCGCAGCTATAACCAGTGATAGAGCGCCCAATTACATAAACTGAATATATTGCAACAGTGATTGCAATTGTGAAGAAGAAGAGAAAAAAATATATCAGAAAGGTAGGGAGGCTAACTGGACTATGTCCACTTAGCTACCCTACACGTAGGAGAGAGGAATGAGGGAGACAAAGAGATTATATTATTATTATTATTATTATTATTATTATTATTATTATTATTATTATTATTATTATTATTATTATTATTATTATTATTATTATTATTATTATTATTATTATTATTATTATTATTATTATTATTATTATTATTATTATTATTATAAGGAGGTGGAATAGGAGGAGGAGAGTACATTTCACATGACACACACACTACACTCACAGTTAAGGTTTCACAGGTGGTCGCACAGTGACGTTGCCCTCGATAATTGTAGAAGGGCTCGTGTGGCTTTCTGGGATGAAGTACGTGCACGGCCACGCTCCGAAATTTTCTCCATGGTAAAGGGTCGATCATTCAGCCTCCTTAAGGCACACGAGTGAAAACTAAGAATAGCCAACCAGCTATTCTCAGCTATATACCACCAGCTATAGTCAAGCTGCAAGAACAACAAAGGCGCTACACCTCGGCTGCTGACCCGCAGGTCGCGGGATCAAACCCCGGCTGCGGCTGCTGCATTTTCGATGGAGGCGAAAACGATGTAGACCCGTGTGCTCAGATTTGGGTGCACGTTAAAGAACCCCAGGTGGTCGAAATTCCCGGAGCCCTCCACTACGGCATCTCTCATGATCAAAAGGTTGTTTTGCGACGTTTAACCCCACAAATCAATCAATCAATCAAAAAAGGTGCTACAGACAGACTTGCGCTTGACCCTAATGATCACATCTATGCGTTAAATGCATGTGGAAAGTAAATTTGACATCAAAATCTGTCTCAGTGGCAGCAGGTGCCATTTGCAAGCACTTCATCTGCAACTCCACAGAACTTCTAGAAAAAAAGACCTTAAAAGATGGCAATGGCTATTATTACTTTTAACAAGATACTGAAGAACTTAGCCACAGAGTTAGCCACTCTTTCAATACTTTCTTAAGAGTCAATTACCCTGAATAATGTCATTAAAATATAACCTGGGGATTTTTCTTGCACTCTAGAGATTTTTCGGTGGCCAATCTAGTAATAAAACGTCTCCTTGGGTATGCATCACTGCACCCACTGTCACGTTGGAGCTTCCGTCTGATAGTGACAGTAGGCTTATCGCCTCGGCGTGTTCCTCATCAGTGACGTCCATCGAATTATTTTCCCATGTGCTTTGTTAGAGTAAATAATTTGTCTTCTGACTAATATCGCCTGGTGAAAATTGGCGGACTTTAAATAAAGTTTATTCATTCATTCACTTACTTATACATGTGTTGAAAAGCTTTTCAACTGCCACATTATGCTATGTAATTGGTCTCCTGAGTCCAATTTAAGCTGTTTTAGCCCAGGAAACCATTCAGAGTGTGTCGTTTTTTTTTCTTTTATTCCGAAAATAAAGCGAATTATTCACTTAATGAATCTTGGACTCTTTCGAAAGCGCCAGACCTTGCAGTGGTTGCGCCTACGAAAACTATACTCGTGGACTTACTTGGCAAGGAAGCAAGGACTACAAAGCCAAATCTATCGCCATGCCACAGCCAAATGAAGGAAGCTCCACAATTGCGTCCGTGTTTTCTACGCAAAATGTGAAATTATCCTCTTTCTGCATGTATAACTCATCGAGATACAATGCAGTACACACCACTGAGTTACTTGTATTTATTTCACTTTATACAATGCCACTCAGCGATTTTGCACATGTGAGAAATTCCCATGGTGTATCTCAAACGCTAAGTGGCGTCTGCGTCGGTATATAGGCTGCAATGATTGAACTCAGCAGCTGAGCCATCAGTTTCCGCGGCGGTACGAGACGCGCGCCTCACCGATACTTCGCGTAGGAGTACATCTACAGAGAAGCTCCGCTCCAGTAGCTTGCCTTTGGTTGTTAAGAAAAGCTATACGCGACTATGGTAGTCTGGAGACCGTCGCTGATGCCATCAGCGACGACTAAAACGCCGACTGCTAAATGCCGTCGGCGACGTCATTTAGCAGTCGGCGTTTTGGAGGCATACTGCGTACAGCACCAGAGAGATCAAAACTTTGGCTAATCACCATGCTTCTGCAGCGCCTGAACGACAGATGTACAGCTTGTCCTTTGTACCACATGCATGTGACATCACAGCCTATACGAGGTCAGAGTGTGGTCTCCTTGTGCTTTTGTGCGGGAGAAGGAATTTGACCGACTGAAGCACGTGTATATGTCCCATGTGTCCACAACCTTTAGGTTTCCGTATTAGTTTGTGGGGTCAATAAAAATATTCTCACTGGTTGCGTTCTAGTCATGTGTCTAGAGGCGCGTTATATATAGGACAGCAGAGTTGCTGTTGGTGGCTACATTGCGCCAAATGGGCTACTTTTGAACCCGCCTGGCGACGAAAATTTCCAGTTAATGCAATGGCTATTTACTGGCTTTAAGTAAATTTCCGGTTTTACTCTGTTCAAAGTACCGCTCCTATTTGGTAACAAATTTGTCAATTATATTCAACGAAAGGCTACTTTGGTCACGTTTGGCTTGGATCCTGGCGCCTTTTCAATGCCACCCTACGCCAGCGCTGTATGACCTCCGGGGCTACACACCTGACCTGGGATGCGCTTGCCATCGAGTGGGGAAGCATGTTCAAGTGAGCAACATGTCCCAGCTGCCCCCTTCATGAAGAAAGTCGACATGCCTTGAAGCAATATGGAATCACTTGGATTTTCTGGAAATCCGTGCAAGCCCCACTTTACGTCCTCGGAATGTATCGCTTCGTTTCTTCCGGATGTTGTTTACGAAATCACTTCGTTCTCCTTCTCGTTGTTGCCAGAGCTTGCTGTCATAAGCTGCGAGGTGGTCGCAGCGTGCCGCCAGCGTCGCGCTCTTTCGCCCATCTATACATCGGCTATACTCTTCTATCAGCCCTGTCGCATGAGCTTTTTTTTTTCTCGCTGAATAAGAATTTTTTCGACTGTGATCTTTCCCGACGTGTCGGTCTATACGTTAGATGCGTGAGGCTTGTCTTTGAGCCTGCCTGGCTTGGTGGGCTTACGCATCGGCTATCATGGGTAGCGACACTATGCAAACACTTCAAGCATACATATTCACGCCTGACTCGTGCTTTCTGTTTGATAATGTGATGTGCAGCCAGTTGTTCGGGGCAGACTATCCGTATTTATGCGAGGGCATGAAACATCAATTGTACATGTTTCCTTCACGTCGTTTCATAGGCCGATTTATTTCGTTTGTGCATCTGGATTCTTTTGCTATTTTCGTGAGTGAGTGACTGAGTGAGTGATCTTACAATTCTACTTCAGATTTCAGAACAACGCTATGCTGGAACAGACCGTAACATTGCAATAATCATATACTAGGTGACAAGGAAAGGCTTCGGAACTTCAGTTGTCGATAATAGCGAATCTTGGATCTTGTCTAGCAGACGCATAAAGGTTGCTACGTCATTCTTTGCTCACGGTAACTCGAATGGATGTTTGTTACAGACCGTAAGTCAAGCTTATATTACAGTATTTTCGAAGCTTATCAGTATTGTTTCGTAGTTTCCCTTCGTACTTTTAACACTATATACAGACGATCAACAAAACAATGACTATATGCAAGGGGCTGGGTAGTTCATGTCGCCATGCGCCCTTTGTCACGCGGCAAGTGTGCCGAGCGTCGAATATAATTACGGGTCACAAACAAGACGACTATCATAACGAGTACTTCAAGAACCCGCCGGCGAACCCCCGCGATCACAAATCATTCACGCCTGAATGGCCAGCCATGTATATGTACTGGCAAGACGACATCGCCTGGAAGAACATAAATTACAGCACACCGTCACTTGCTTCACGAGAGTTCAACCCGGGAAAAAAAAATGTGGTTGCGCCTCCGAAGGTTGACGATACGAATTGCTCGTTTCAGTTAGTTTTTTTTAAGCTTCTCGTATTAGTTAAAACAGCCGGATTCCTCGGTAATCTCGGCTCCAAACTTTTCCACGCGCGGTCCAATGCTTTCCGCGTAAGCGCAAAATTTTTCCTCTCGCCGAAGCTTACACGCTCAACGCTTCAACCCCGCTTCAGCTGCGCCCCCGATTTTAAGAAGGGTTGCAGGAAAAGCCTGCAGCGAGCAAACAGCTCTCATTATGCGTAGACACAGCACCGATGTGCTTTAACGCCGCTCTACATAGCGTACTATAAAGGTGACAGCGTCGGGCTTCCATGTTCTCGCGGGGGGGGGGGGGGGCGGAAACGACCAACCGACCGAGATGGGATCAGGGTGAACGAAAAAAAAAAAAAACTCTGGAAAACCGATAGATTCCACCGCTCTTGTTCCTCGACTCACCGAATGTTGAGCAAAACACTTTCTCGAATCTTTCTTTTGACTTCTACGTGAGAGAAGAGCAGATGTATGAAGAAAAAAAAGCGACTGCTTCGTGCTCCTTCCTCGAGCTCACTATATAGCTTATCGGGCCCCGTGGTTCTCTCGGCGTACTGCTGTGTGGCTTGCTTAATGCGAATTTTCGAGGGCGTGCCCCCTCGCCCTGCCGCGCGTGCTTCGCGGAAAAAGGACCTTATAGTTTTCATGAGTCGGCTGAAAAAGGACTATTCACGGTTAATGACTCGCAAGTAATGGCGTGCGTCTTTTCTTTTCTCGGACTTCCCCCGTAATTCTGTCGATGTAGCGCGTGCACGTAAATGGGAAGAGTTGCCGCAACTCTCAGTCATCGGGGTGTACTAAAGGCTGTGGAGTGGAGACCGGTGTCTGGGCTTTTCTTTTTGTGTGTGTGTGTGTGTGTGTGTGTGATTTCGTTTATAACAGGTAATTTCGTTTAAACTGTTGCAAGTAGATGTATCGAGACTGGCAAGTGCCTGTGGCGGTTACGTAGCATTACTCCTTTTCATTTTTCAAGGCGCTTTGGCAACCCGATGAAAAGCATTGGGAGAGCTATAACTTAGCCGTTTTTTTTTTCAGCGTTGCGTAATTCTGGAGATGTTACGCAATTGATCCATAAAGAATATAAACGTTCAGGTAACAAATTCTACTCATGCAACCTTCCCTACTTGCGTATTCTAGTGCGGGCTGGAGCAGAGTATAAGAAAGAAACAATCCACCACTGGTATAGCGTTGAGAGCTTCGCCACCATTAAAGAAGGCGGTAAAATCGTGGCCTCCACGTCCTTAGATATGCAGGGGGCATCGACGAAGTAGAAAGCTTTGCGTTCCCTCTCCTTGAAACTTTGACACGCTTCGCGACTATGTCGATGACGTGCGCGTGAGCACGAATGCGAAGTGAACGCTGCTATTGATTATTGTCTACACTGCAAGCACACCGTGTTAGCGCATTGCTAGAGATTAAACAGATTGGCACTGGAAAAGTTTGAAGTGTGCACACTCGCTGACCAAGTGGTATGTTAAGCATATAGCTATCCGAATTATAAGCCGGTTTAAGCTACCTTAATGCAACGTGTACGACCATAACATACGTTAATCCAAACCAACACGGCACTCCCGAGATGATCTGTTCCCGAAGTAAACGAACCTAACTGAACCTCGCCTAACGCAGTCCAAGTGTTTCGATTGATATATGCACTGGTGCATCAGCGTACTGATGACCACTCGATGACATATTTCGAGACAGGTAAAATACTTTGGTAATATATTTCTCTTTAGATCTCGAGCATTAGATTTTCGCAATGCCACTAATTACCATAGCTTTTTGTTAGCTTTACTGAGCAGTGATAACTAATTGATCGCTTGATACCCCGCTGCGCTGGTCTTAGTGGCTCAGGTACTCGGCTGCTGACCCGCAGGTCACGAGATCGAATCCCGGCTGCGGCTGCTGCATTTTCGATGGAGGCGAAAATTTTCTGGGCCTGTGTGCTCAGATTTGGGTACACTTTAAAAAACCCCAGGTGGTAGGAATTTCCGGAGCCCTCAACTACGGTGTCTCTCATATGGTGGTTTTGGGACGTTATAAACCCCCCATATCTATCAATCGATTGATCGCTCTATGGCTCTAAAAATACGCCACGTCTTAGAAGAGTTACAAAAAAGACAAGCAAAATTTCACAAAAAATAAAGGAACTGTAATGATGAATGTAGTGGGTCATGCACATCTCGGCAAACACATTGTCAGTGCTATAAGCACGAGACGCTTGGCCCGGACTGTCACTGATTTCGCTAGCTAGGCCTACGCTCCTACCTGGTCTCGAATAACAGTTTTGACTGTCTCAGTTCTTTATTATAGAATTATCTTTTGAACTGTTTGGCATCGGCATGAAAAGCAGTTGTTAGGTGATAACCTATGCGATGCGGATCGATCATTCAATGTTTTTAAAACAGGAACGAATAATTTGTAGACAGGCTATACATGTGACTCGTCCCTATATATGCGGCTTATTCTTGATACCACAGTCACTTTAATACTTGCACGCACGTTCCTTTTCTTCGCCAATCAAGAACAACAAGTTCTCACCTTTTAATCACAGTAATAATTGTGATTGTACTACGTCACTAAAGCATCTTATTATCAGAGACACCACTGTGGAAGGTTTCGGAAATTTCGGCCACCCGGGGTTCTTCAAATGGCACGTAGGCCTAATCACACGAGCTTCAAGCACTATGCCTTCACCGAATTGCGACTGCAGCGGCCGATATTTCAGTCCGCGACCTTGGGCTCAGCAGAAGAGCACCATGACACCACGGCAAGCGCTCATCCATTACTTGCTCACAGCAATCCACGTAGCGTGTGAGTTTCGACCAGACATTTTCGAGTCTACCTATGGAGAAACGCTTCTCAGGCGCTTTATGACTGAAATGTTGTCTTGGTGGCCTGTGGTTTGAAGTTTGGCACGTGTCGTTGGGGAAATTACATGGCGCATTTCGATTTCTCTCTCTTTCTCTTTCTCTCGCTCTTTTATCGGAGGATCACATAATAGCATGGCTAGTTTGCTCCTCAACGCGGCAACCACTCTGTTAATCCACTGGCACACGCAGGCAAGGACCGAGGGACGAACAGACCAACACATGCATTCTTTGGGATCTTTCTCCGCTGATTCGTTTGGCTTCTTTTTCTCTGTTCGTGCCCGAAGAGGATACGCATAGGTTCACTGCTAGAAAAAAAATGAAGCGACGTGCACACTGATAAAGGACGCAATCGGTAGGGACGACTGCTTGTCGCCGAGGCTGGCCTGAAACGCGAGAGTGGCGAAAGCAGCAAGGGAAAGCGAACAGCGCCAAGTCAACCACTGAGACGACCTCCCTCTCCTACCATCCTCACCATCCTTGCTCACGATGGTCAATGCAACACCCCGAGTACCGGACACAGTACTACGCTGGTACCTCAGCCGTGGTAGGAGAAGGAAACTCCGAGGCCCCGTTCCGCAAAAATCCTGCCTCCTCTTTCACTCTTGTCCAGCGTCTCGGAAACAATTGTGAAGAGGAGAGGTGGGGAAAGGAGGAATTCTCATTAGGAGTTGCACGCCCCGACAGTTTGGGAATGCTTTCTCGCTCTGCTCAAGGAACCATCTCGTCGTCCTAAGCTGCTTGCTTGCCTGCCCTACCGGATCCCCGCTAGCGCGTACTTCTCTGGCCTCCCTGTGGCAAGAAGACTAGGCGCGCTTGAATCGCTGTGTGTATGTGTTGCAAACGCATCGAATCCGGCCTAACGCGAGTCTGTCCCTCCCTCACTTCTTCTTCGGCAAGCTGCAGATAGCAGCATCCTCTGACTTCCTCGTCCTGTTCTTTTCTTTCATTCTTTTTGTTCTTTCCATCTTCTCTCCGTATCTCTTCCTTCGCTGTGAGCCCAGCCTGCTTTCGAATCTTCCCCTGGCTCGGCTGATCGCTCACTGAACAGCCGCATTTCGTCCACATTCTTACAACACGGTCCGCAACCAGCCCATTCATTCACTCGCTTCTATTTTCGTTTTCTGCAGAAACCGCGTTTCTGTCTCCTTATTCATCTCGTCTTGGATTCTATTCGTTGTCCCCATCCATCTCTCCAGGCATCGCAGAGTCGACGCATTGCCAACGTAGTCCCGACCGTCCGCAATGTCACGCTAACACAGCTACTCAGCATTAGGTTGGCTTCACTGCGTGTCTTTAGTGCTGACTTGTAAAGCATACACTCGGGTAGTCGCTCAACCTGAAACCGGTGTTAAGTCGAGTCAGCGTTTTTTGGATGTCCTTCACCCAACCACCCCGGTCCATTTGCACCCCGATTTTTTTTTCACGTTGCCTCATACAAGATGCAGAAGGAACTCTCGATTCTTGTCAGCGTACCAGGGGACACAAATTGTTCCTCTCCTCTGAAGCATTTCTCGTGATGCGGCCAGGCTGTCCCGCGCGCCCTGCTCAGCAAATATTTTGTCACTCTCACTGAAAGCCTCGCTCTCTCTTGCCTTTCACTTGTGATCATTTCCTTTGCATTTTCTCAGGAAGCAAAATCGTTTATTGCGGCAGATTTCTAACTGTCGTACTTTCTGAACGATCTCCCTCTTGCCTCAGTTTCCATCCTGACCACAGCTCGAGTTCTGTAAGCGTAACTACCACGTAGCGCGTGCGCGCAGGAAAACTGTGAATCGAATAGAAATGAACCAGCAGTATTAAACTGTGACCTCTTTCGTAGATTTTGCCTACAATGTCGTACGATAAATGTTGTAAAGTTAACCATTTACCCCGACTATCAGCTGTTTGCGGACTTCAATTTTATTCTTAACGCTGAAGAAAGAGCAAAATTCTTTTGCAATAAAAAATATCAAAATATTAAGAAGTAACTGCAATTGGCGTGCTGTACATGTGGAGTCGACAGCAAAAAAAAAAACCTCTGGGGAAGAGAAGAACACTTGAAGGACACATAAGGGTCAGCAGAAAGGCTTCATTGACATTTGATAGTATCTAGACTCGAATAAATCATATACCTTGTGAAGGTAACCAGCATCGTGAAAAACCCTGAGACGATGTTACACAGGCAAATTCAAAGCGTTATTTTTTCATTGCATTAGTTGACGCTCAGTACATTGCAAAACACTGGCAAGCTTCATAAGGTTCTAAGGACGCCGATGCTAACATTCAAGTTCTTAGTGGTGGTGGCAGCAATTGCTCATCCTTCTTCAGGAAAATAGTGAAAGAGCAATTCACATTCTCGAACCCAACTATAAACAGTTATACCCAGAAGGCAGCTTCTCAACATGATCAGCGCACAAAAAAGCACAAAAAACACAAGAAAGTGCACGACACAAGCGCTGTATAGCAACTGAAAGTTTAATGAAAGAAACGTGTCTTATATACTCAAAGACGAAGGCATAAAGAAAGAAAAAGCTTGACACTTCCCACCAAGCACATAATCAAGTATGCTGTAGATGCGAAATCTCTGCATCTGTGAGACCGATGGAAGGCTGGCTCACGCACCTGTCTCTTGCTTTTAAGATTTCATACGCTTCAGTGACTTCACACGTGCGCGTTAATGCGTGCTCAATGCTTCATAACAGCAGCAGTTTTGTTAAATTCAGCAGCGGAGCTGCACTGCCGCCAATGGAGGGCAATATACGTAGATGGTGTATGTTTGAAAGAGCTAGCATGCTGCCTTAGCTGGGCGTTGAGGCAACGTCCCGTCTTCTCAATGTACGTGCCCCCGTATGACTAAGGGTTGAAGTACACCAATTTCCAACTAGCCCAATTCACTAGTTTACTTTTGAGATTCTCAAGCCGAGATCATTTTATGGACGCGAACAGCATCCTATACGTCCTGTGTCATCGGCAGATGGTCAGGTTTACGATCACCGCGGGCTAAAGGATCACCTGCAGAGTGCACCCTGAGCGACAGATTGTTCCCTGAAATCCCATTAATTCAGGCCTGGCCGATTTCATACGCTCATCGCTGTTCTTTTCACGGGCACGGCTCCCTTCGCCTCCGCTCTAGTAGTTCCAGCGCGCACCCTCCGTGTGCTGTTTGCCATCGACCCGTCCCTGTCCTGATGAATGAACCAGAGTATGGCGTCGCACGCCACCCTTGTATATAAGCATACGCACGAGAAGACACAGAGTGAACGCAAATTCACGCGCGCACCCAACGAGTCGCATACATAGGCTCACGCACGCACTCAAATGTCCGCACACAAAACGATGCATTGTCACTGTTGTTTCGAAATGGTGCCTCGTAAAAAACCATCCCTTCACCTATTCCCTAATCTTTCTTTTTTAGCGCCCGCATTTTATGTATTCTTTCTCAGTGTGCGTGGATTGCAATCTATCTGTGCGCCTCCCTCGGCGGCCGTATTATACGCGGTCGCGATGAATAAAGCTGTGTGCGCGAGAGAAGTTGTTTGCGCCCCCACAGAAGCGCGCATGCCTAATGACACACTCGGTGACCGTCGACGTTAGTGTCCCCTCCGGTGGCATTCGTTACCCGCTGCCCACCCATGTTGGTTTTGCGGCTATTTGCGCTGCATTGAAGGTGCTGGGTGTGAACGTTGCGCACATAAAGGAGAAGAAGTCATCAAGGCGCGACACATCTGTGTCCCTTTACTTTTTTTTTGCGTGTGTTCTTTGGCAACACCTACGGCATGGTACCAACATATATTCCTTTAGCGACTGCATGCGCTTTAGTTCCGTAGTGTTTCACGAAACGCGAAATCTGACCTTATTCTGGGAAGCAAATCGTATACGCGCAAAACGAAGATGAAGGCCGAAGAAGAGACTCCGACAAGCGCTCATAATAATGGTTAACACTCGCTAATAATAATAATAATGATTAATACCTGCTAAAACACTCGCTATCTCGCAACGGTAACAAATGGTGCCCTGTAGTGTGTGCTTGTTCGTTTCCCTCCATCATCCTTCTTCATTCTGCGCTATACGATTTCCATTCCCAGTTATGCACGAACTATAGCCTGTCAAAACTGACGTTATTGACCGTAAGCGTCGTCAACGCGAGTGGTGCGAAAAATTGTAATCACGTGATCGCGACACCATCTGACGCCATGACACTTCAGAATGTCAGGCATTGTGGCGTCATTACGATATCACTATGACGTCATCATGATGACGCCAACCAATGAGATCTTCGCTTGGTCAAAGGCAGGCCGATCGTGAAGGCTGTCTAGATCCAGGTCAGGAGCAGAAAGCTTGCGATGCCTCCGATCCCAGAGGCAGTGCTAAACTACTCTAAGTGCAGAAAGATTTTAGATGGTGGCTGGGGAGGATCATAGAGTTTCGCATAAATACACTAGAGGGAACTCTGGCGCTAGTGTCTAAGGGAGCTGCAACGCACGGCGCTTCACCAAGCATGAGAATTGTGGGTAGCACACGGATTTGTCTTATCTATATGCTGTTGACTCCGTTTGCGTTCGCATGGCATGAGGTTGCATTGTCACGATACGACAATCAGCAAATATTCAGCAGTTGCACTTCACTACTTAAACCTTTAGGCCCAACATTTCAAATCGGCTCACGAAGTTCAAAAGGATTCGTTCTTTTCTTCGAAGCAAAACTTAAACACTGCAATAAACGAAGCCACAAGTGCGATTCGATGCCCGCAAGTACGAAGACTAGGCAAATTCGTGTACTACCCATCATTCCTATGGTCACTGAATGATCGCAGCGCCAGAGTCCTCTGTAAGTAATTTCAGGGAACTCTAGGGGGAAGATGAATGCTTTGAGTAAGAAGCAAACGTGGCTTTCATCTTCGAGCCATTTTAGGCGAAAACATAGGAGACCCTATGGGTTTTAACAATTGCTGAGATATTACATGACAAAACGACGCTTTGATTATGAGCCTCGCCGTAATGTGTTTGTGTTTAAAAAGAATGGTTAACGATTATGGACACTTCGTACTCAACTATGGAAGGGCGGTGAGCCGTCCCTAAAAGCCCTCTTGGGAAAACGGTGCCGTAATGTAGACGTTCGGAAATTTAGACCGGATATGGTTCTTTAACGCGAACCTCCAAGTCTAACATTCTTACTTGCAAATCAGCCTTATACTTATCTCACGTTCTCCTTACGTTTCTGTACAATATACACGCCTAATGAAGGCACAAAAAAGTTAGCAGGGTAAAAGATAAATATACTATAGTCTTGCCAATAGCGGCCTACTTTGTTTATCAAACGCACTGAAGGCACAAAACTGATAAGGAAAAGGTGCCATAAAGATACGGTTGGTATGCGAATACGGGCCGAAGTACAAGCACCTCTATCGTTTCGTTTCTATCGAAACTTATTATTAAAGCTATTATTACAGTTCACAGCTTATAGGGGAAATGAACGAAACAAAAAAAAACAATTGACCACTTTTGGAAGAGGAATTCACAGCATCCGCGTTCACCAAATTGTTACCTTGATTTAAGTAATAAACAAAAGCAACCACGAGTAAGCTAACGAAGATGCGTAATCGCGCGAGAAATTCGTATATCCCCTTTCCTTTCTCCTCCTCCCCTCTTTTCCCTCGCTAGTTCGAATCACCAGGAAGAAATGTCGGCGTGCAGCCGTTGAATCAACCAGGAAGTTAACTTCCGTCGGCTTACAAGGTTCTATAAACGTATGCGCCAGAGCGGCTTCCGTACGACCACTGTTCCCGACTCCGTGGCCGTAACTCGTCGGCGCTCAGTGCACACACGTAGTACACACAGCTGCCTTGCTTCGTGTTCCGCGCTGATAATTGCGGCAAACGCCACGCGCGCTGTACTCCGGATTTGTTCGAGTTTAAGCGTTCGTCGCAAGCAGCGGTGGAGAAGGCACGCTCGAAAGAAAGGTGACAGCCGACGGAGCGAAAGGACGGACAGTTTTTTGGGGCACAAAGGCGCTTTAATTACGCTAAGCAGCGCAGGGAGGATTAGACTCCGCCTTGCGGTGCCCCGCACCTTGTAGGGAGACAGTGAGCGGCTTTCGCCTCCCCGCTTTAATCCGCCGTCGGGGGATTAAGGCCGCGCGAGCGAGCACGCATCGAAACTTGCGCGGACAAAGGCGTAATGAACCTTGAGCTTCAACCGAAATTGCTGCCGTCTCACATCTTTTTTTCTTTTTTTGCCATTGTTTCGTTGCTCGGCTAGTCTTTTATAACTGCGCCTCCCCAGATGGATCCCGCTTGAGGATCTTTGTGTTTTCTGACTGTTTTATTTTTCCAGTCGTCCTGATCGTTTGACTCGGCATGGATTTCTCGGGGGATCGAAGCGGTTTCTATCCGCTGAGCATCATTAAGGAATTTTAAGCACTTGGCCTCGCTTTCGCTTGTCTTTTACTCAGTGACACTTCCGCATGTGGGGAAGAAGGAGGCGTGCACGAAATTCTTGACTTTTGCTTTTTGTCCTCCTTCAGTATAATTGCTTTCGCTCCTATAGCGCTTAAGTTTTCTCGCTTTCTCGCTTTGTTTACATTGGTGATGGTTACAGAAAGCTAATAACGAGTGACCTCTCCACTTTCGGTGTCCACGTGATTACTTAATGATCTCGTTTTCTTGTCGCATCACTTTCTCTTCTCCTCTGACTGGGCTTTTAGACGCGTCGCGTCCTTAATCAAACACTGTATCGTTCCTTGTTCCAGTGTTTTGGTCGCTTTAGGTTTGAGCGTAGGCCTTGCTGTATCGACTTCTCATGCAACTGTGACTAAAAATGATTGCGAATGATTCGATGCTAAGTGTATGACCTCCTTCCGAGCGGTTGGGCTTCCCGACGCGACAAGGCCCACCGAGCTCTCCTTACATTTATGAACCAAACAAATCGGTTCACCCGTTTATAGACGATCTTTTTATTAGTATTTTTATTAATGTTTTTTTACTTCTACTCGTCGAAGTCCTCGTCATTTTCTTCCTTCCTCATCTTCTTTCCTTTTTCTTCCCTCTAAACTTTGTTTCCTCTGTTTCTTCCCTCTTCCCGAAAGAGTTAGCAGGCGTTGTGGCCCTCCAGGTGGCAGTTGTCAGCTTGCTCTCTCCCTCTTTCCTCTTTATCCTTGTGTATCTGTGTACGCAAATCAGAGAAATAAATAAATATGACTCGAGGACACGAAAACAGCAGCAGCACTATCGGCAATCACAATCTTACAATTCCAAGCACTGTGAAGCGATCGGGCCCACTCTGTCTAGTGCACATGTATTGCGCACGTGCAACTCATTAACACATTAGGTGGCTATCTACCTAAGCATCTTACAACTCTTGGGCCAAATTTCTACTGCTATTGAATAAAAAAGATAGAAATCAAATTGTTACAAATCTACGCTACAGTCGGTCATTCATTCCTGCGTTGCTTTTAGCAAATCTGAGCTTTGTACATTATATGTGATGTGTAAATGACTCCGTTCTTGTCAATGAATGCCAAAATAAATGACGTGTTCTTCGTCACTAAGCGTTCACAACAGCTCCTGGCAGATATTATGCTATACTGTTCTTTTGTTTTTACGATAGGACAAGCCGGCTGTTGTAAGAACAGCCACTGAGTCAGTCATCATTCGCACAGAGTCTGCAAACTACAGCAATTCCTACAAGTACGAATAGCAGAAAGAACACTCTAGGTACATTAGCTCCAAAGTCCTAAAACGACGTATATAATATTGTGGCATGCTTCACAATTGAAAAAAAAAAATCCCAGAGAAGTTGTCCTCTCCTCATTTTTTAAACAAATATAGCTTCCTTCCATGCGAGTTATTGTTGTATCTATCTATCTATCTATCTATCTATCTATCTATCTATCTATCTATCTGTCTGTCTGTCTGTATGTATGTATGTATGTATGTATGTATGTATGTATGTATGTATGTATGTATGTATGTATGTATGTATGTATGTATGTATGTATGTATGTATGTATGTATGTATGTATGTATGTATGTATGTATGTATGTATGTATGTATGTCTCCAATTCCTTTTTACCCCTTTCGCGTTGGTGGGGAGTAAACCGGATAATGTTTATTTGGTTAACATGCATGTGCTCGGCCACGAAGGGGTCTAGTGGCTATAGCATTCGATGGTTGAACCGCGGGTCGCACGATCAAGTCCTGGCCTTGGCGGTCCTATTTTCAATAGAGGTGAAAATGCTTGAGGCCCGTGTCCTTAGGCTTAGGCGCACGGTAAAAAACCCCAGGAGGCCAAAATTTCCTGAGTTGTTCAGTACAGCGCCTCTCATAATTATATGGTGCTTTTCGGACGTTAAACCCCCGCAATTATTACTATTAGCTTCCCTGCCTTTCAGCAAAGTTTCCGCTTTCTTTCTCATTATTTTTTCTCCTTTCCTCCTTCTCGAGTGCCTAGATAATCATCATTAGGTTAACGTTCTTGCCTTCTGCTTAACCACTATTTCTCTCTCTCTCTTTCTGAACCTGTGGTACGTCACACATCTGTGATCAGAAAACTGATCGTATTCTCAAAGTTCAAAAACTAATTTCAGGAGCAATGAAGGTGCGTCGAATTTTTAAGTTTAAAAAATAGTAATACGTATTCTTATATCGGAACAGATTTGGAATGGAATTTCTTCAGCCACGTTATTTTCAAAGAAAAGCAAACAACGAAAGAAAAAGAAGCAGCAGACAAAACGCGAGTGGGTATTTCAACGTTGGCCACGCTGCACCTTCGATGACTCGATCCTAAAGACGAATTCGGCTCGCCTCTTCTCAAGTCGCTACATTTTGGCCAAACGGAGCACGGCTAGTCCGAAGCGGCAACAGATGTGTCTCAGTGCTGGGCTCACCTATCTACCACCGGCGCGCCTACTTCAAAAGACGTCTTTACTCGAAGAGAGAGAGATCTGGGTGTTCTCACTTTCGAAGAACTTATTCGCCGTATAAATTTGGGGGCTTAGTGAAGACTGGCCGCGGATTAGAGGACGGCGCGGAGGAAATGAGGCGACGGGAGATCCAACTCTTGCGACGAAGGAACAGCGAACCGAATTGATGGAGACGAGTGAAGACGAGCGCGCGTGTGTGCCGCATTTATCCGAATTTATAGGTCAGCCAATAGATCGAGGTGGACAACTTACTACGGTCCCTAAAAGAAAAATATGCGCGATCGTTTCTTCTAGTTCTATTTCTATTCATTTATATTTTCCTTCCTATTTATCGCCTGTGCTTCTCTCTTTCTCTTTCTCGCTTGCCTCCTTTTTTTCTATTTTTATTTGTGGTTTCGCTTGCTTTACGCCAACCTATGAGTCAGCCTGGGTCCCTAAAGTGTTCTGGTCTTAAAATGCACCTTGACATCCCGTGGACAGGCAACCGGGGATCAATGGGAGTAATAAAATGCTTGCCTGGAGATTCAGGAGATCATAAGCGCAGCCTATAGGATGGAGAATGGTTAAATGGTATGAGAAAGCTAACAAATTCTCAATCATAGCTCGCAGCCGGCCTAACGAAAACGGGATAAACTGTAGATCACCTGGAACGCCCTTCATCCGACGGGGTGCATAAAGGTAGGCTGATTGTCGTGTTAAGACCAGCTTCGATGATTTAGGGCAAATCTACGAGATTCAGGACGCTCTTCATTTCTTTTTTGTCTTTATAACCAATACAGTTACACCAGAGAGTGCATTTGGCAACATCTGGTGGTTATAGCAAAATATACTGCCATCTAAGCCATCCCACAAGCTCCGTACATCATTACCGTTTTCTGAGGAAAATGTATCGCTCTACATTTGAGTCGGCCTTGAGGTTACGAAATGCGCTCTTTTCTGACGACCAAATGGGTAGGGAGCAAGTGATAAAAGAGAGCGGGGAGAGGTCGTCATCTTGAGAATATTACGTATGCGTGTGCACAACCAAAAGCCAAGTCAAGGCACCTGTCTCTTTTAGCAAAACGGGTGGGTGACCGGCGGCGGACGGGTGTCGAACACAGAACCTCTTGAATTAGAGGTGTGTGCTTGCCACTTGATTGAAGATGAAACATTAGTGAGGAAACAATGAACACAGGAAAAGAAAAAAAAGCTGCCCCGCCACGGTGGTCTAGTGGCTAAGGTACTCGGCTGCTGACCCGCAGGTCGCGGGATCAAATCCTGGCTGTGGCGGCTGCATTTCCGATGGAGGCGGAAATGTTGTAGGCCCGTGTACTCAGATTTGGGTGCACGTTAAAGAACCCCAGGTGGTCAAAATTTCCGGAGCCCTCCACTACGGCGTCTCTCATAATCATATGGTGGTTTTGGGACGTTAAACCCCACAAATCAATGAAATCAATCAAGTGAAAAAAAGCTGGACTAACAGTACAAGGCTGAACCACTTGTCTAGCAAGTGAACGTTTTTGCTGGAAACACATTATTTCAAATTTTCAGCAATCACTCCACGCATGTGTGAACGATGCGAAAGCAAACTCATACAGTAATCAAGCGAAATGGTACACATTTATAAGCGTACTTCATTGTTTTGAGGCTTTCATAGGTGGTGAATACGCCCATGTTTCCTTGCATTACAACGCGAAAAGCTTTCAGTACCTCCATTCTTGACTTGCTAATTGTTTCCCGCCATAAAATGTAGTTAGTTTAGCTTTGTGCCATCGTCTTCTTTTTCTTTGCTCATTGCTTCGTGCTGGCATTTTGTCATGTACCAATTATCGACACTCTTTACCAGTGCACCACCTCTTACACTCGAGTAAACGCGGTATGTGTGTCCGAAGGAAAGGGTGAGGGGCAGAAAGAGTGAAGGAGGCTTAGTTCCAAGGTGTGGTCAGCCGGCCCTGTGAGAGCGGTGTGGAGACTCGCCTTGCGCGCTCCGCGTCGATATGCTCGGTGATCCGGGCAGATCCGTTTAAATGGCCACTCGCCAAAGCGGTGACGGCAGCCATCCCTTTGGTTCTCTCGCATACGGCCCCGCTGGCGGGAAGGCTTTGGATCGTCTGCCTGTATATGACTGAGTGAGATGTTTTATGCACGGACGCGTCGCTGCGAGCCGTGAGGTATACCCACGTTTCTTTATTCAAGAGTCCAGTTTAGCTGCGAGTATAAGGATTAGCGGTGCAGAGTTGGACTTTTCGGAGCTTGAATGCGGGATAAACTTCGCAGCAGGTGCGGCCTTATGTACTTAGTAGACCATGTAACGCTCAATTTACCTCCACATCCAGTATGCGGTTGAGGCTCGCTCAGAGTCCTCTTGAGATCAAGTCCACAGCCAGGAATATTCTTCGAGGGAGAGGGGGGGGCTTGCTGAAGACTTTGAGTATTTTCGAAGAACACCTATTTTCATTAGTTATTTTCGGTCGAAGACCCCCCCCCCCTCGCCCCTCTTTTTCAGGAAATTTTGGAGTGGGAAAGGGCTATTCGTGAACTTTTCGTGAACCGTTGCTGCTAGATGTGTAGGAGGCTCGTGCGGCCATTCCCGTTCAACGATCGAGTGGGTCCTCACTCACGACGCACTCAGCGTTCGCACTCTGATAAGTGCGCCATCTACAGTGCTTTGATCCTGGTTGTCTACAGAGATCGCAAGCAAGTCACTTCCCTTACCAAAATGAATTTAGACCATCTGTACGCTGTCTAAAGAGGACTTCATACAGTTTATAAGCAGTCTACATCTATTTTTGCAAGTATTAGTACAACACCAACACCGTTAGGTTCCGACTCTTGACACACGTGATTCTCTTGCCACGTAACAGGACTCCCAACGCATCTCAGCAGTCGCAGCTTCATACGTGGAAACTCGGGTCCTAGCCAACCACGGGCGCTTTTCGATCCACTGGCTTTCCCCCGCGAGATCACCACAGGTCGCCGGTCTCCGACGGAGGACATCGACAGACAGGCGAGATTTATGATACCGACGGCCGTAAATAACGGGCGGACGGCAGGTGAGGGGAAGACGGCAGCCATCCCCTTTTTGCTAACCCATTCTTCAAGAGAAAAACGGGCCGGGGAACTAGAGAGGTGGCGTATACGGGAGGCCGCCTCCCTGTATATATATCTATACGAGACCCAAATTGCTGGCAGCGGGTCTTTTATGGGTTCTTCTAGATCGACCGCCGAAACGGCAGCCTGCAGGTGGGGAGAAAAAAAGGTGGGCTTTCGCGATATTGCCGCCAGAACGGTGTACCACTCCCGGTGCAATGCTGCCTGCCATGGTGCTGCCATCAGACAGAAACTCACCGGCCACGTATATAGTGGCGCTCAGTGCGAAGTCGTGCAGCGTTGTGAGAGCTGCGCATAGCATGTACGGTAGTGGAAGGCAGCATGCTATGCAGTAATGCGCGAGTTTAGGGAAACACACCTCCCGCTAACACTATAGCTGACCGCAAGCATATTTAACTCGAGTGAATTGGAGGCACACGATAGAAAGCCGTTCACGATGGGTGTGTGGCCACGCTCTTTGTCCGCACCATAGATCTGCAAACTCATTGAGGAGTTGGATTCACACAGACTGACTCAAACCGAGATCCACCCCTGAGTCTGAGTGTGAGCCTGCCTCAGTAATGTTATGGCGATTGACTACGTATTAGAAAAATTTTGGTGACTAGGAGTTCGAGTGGGTCCGGTTGGGAAAATGTTGGCGAATCTTAGTCTGAGTGAGTCATGAGTGAAAAATACATCTCCCGAGTGCGTCTGGGAGAGCTCCGTTATTCTGCCGACTTATGGTTGACATATTCAAGTATTCATGTTATGAATCGAGGAAGCCCGCCATCTAGTGTAAGAATAAAGCTTGTTCATACATGCCATCTTGAAATAGCGCTCTAAACCTCATATACGACCTTAAAAATGTGTAAGAACACACGTAGTGCTGCCGCCTAACGCAATGTTTGTGTTGGTGGGGCTTACTTGCCTTTTCGTATGATGCCTGATACTTGCTTGCTGAGTGTCGCGGTGTCTCGCAGAATCTCGCCATAATTTCTGTTCCCCGTGAAAACACCTACGATAAACATCACTCTTCAAGACTTCTCAACTTCTCAACTGTTTGAACGTCAGTATTCTCAACGATTATGCCACTGTTGAAGGTAGTTCCAGTAGTCATAGCTCACTGTGCTATATGTCGTCTCATTGGAAAGCGATGTACAGTTTCCGCAACGCTGCACGCTTTTTCTTATGTTGTTGGCACAAAGTTTGGAAGGGGATTCCCGCATTACTGGACGCTGCTGCACTGGCCGCAATTAGAAGGGCATCTACTGCTGCCTCCTTTCTCGTTTTCCCCACTCACAAGAACGGCACACACGCACCCCACCTTCTTTTTAGTGGCACCGGACCCCGGCGAGGACGGCTATAGCCTTGCCGCTCGCTCCTTGTCTTACGAGCCCTTTATCTCTATTTCAGCACCCTGACAAATTACCCATCCCGGTTGTAGTGGTCAGCCCCACTGCAGCACTGTGCGAGTGGAGGTATTGGAGCGATGCGCAATACAGCGCACTTTGGAGGTTCCCGCCGCCCTGGCGATGGAAGATGGGGCTTGATTTTTGGCCTACTATATATATATATATATATATATATATATATATATATAGATATATATATATATATATATATATATATATATATATATATATATATATATATATATATATATATATATGCATTACCTCATATCGACTCAGTCGACGGTTTAACGCTCTTGCCGCACAGTTTAACAACAGCTAAAGGATTTGCCGCGGTTTTCTATGGTAATTGACGCAGTGTTCTATGTTCTATGGTAGTTGACAACTGCCCCGAAGGTCGCGGGATCGAATCTCTGCCGCGATGGTCACTTTTAGATTTAGAGGGTGTGGCAAAATGCTAGAGACCAGTGTACTTAGATTTTGGGGCACGTTAAAGAGCCCTCCAATTAGGCGTCTCTCAAAATTATGTCATGAATTTCTATCTTTCTTTCTTTATTCATTACTGCAGACCTTATAAAGGTTTAAGAGGGTGAAGGGAAAAACACAACAAAACAAAGCAAACACAAACACATTTAATACAATTTGCAATGATCCCAATGCGATTAAAGACTACAAAGAATCATTCCATTATGTCATGGTGCGTGTGAAAAAAATTTTAATAAATCTGTTCTCGTAAAGTATGGTGTCGAAAATTCGGATCTTGGTGACTAGTAAGTATTGATGTTGAAGACGAAAGATAGGTTGGGGGTTAATTGCTACTTTCCTATTATAAAGCAGGTAAAGGAATTTTAAACGTGCAGCTATTCGTTTTATTGCCAAGCATGGAATGTTGTTAGCCTGCATTAGTTCAGTGGGAGTGTCATACGGAGAAAATTTTAAATAAATGAACCTGACAGCTTTTCTTTGCACATTCTCTAGACGCCAAATGTTGGTTTTAGTAAAGGGTCCCGCGCAACACGAGCACATTCAAGCTTTGGCCTAATTGATGTGTTATAAGTAAGTGTACTTTTACACCTGGAAGAGACTGTTTGAGCTTATGTCTTAGAAAGTATAATTTGCGGTATGCAGAAGAACAAATATTATCTATATATGTATTCCACAATAAGTTAATAATAAGAGTGACACCTAAGTACTTGCATGGCGTTTCCTCGTGCAGTGGTAATGAGCCTAGCCTGTATGCAAAGGAAAGGGGAGCTTTTAGGCGGGAGCAACGAACATAGAGCGTCTTATCAATGCTAAGTTCATATCCTGTGCATGTGTTAAACCATTCGGATGTGTTAGCAAAAATTAAGGTGGTACTGATCGTTCGGTGAAGTGATTTTATGGAACAACACGCAGTCATCTGCGAACAGTCTAATTAGAATAGTAGTATCAATGACAGTAAAGACGTCGTTAACGTACAACAGAAACAGCAATGGTCCGAATACACTGCCTCGAGGGACCCTGGAGCCAACTGAAAGATAACCAGACTGCCACCCGTTAACTTCCACACACTGGGGTTGATTAGTCAAACAGCCCCTAATCCATGTGATCAAAAGTTCCGTACAACCCCCCAGATTATTATTACAACTACGAAAGCATTTGGAAGTCCGTGCCTTTTCATCATTCACTCGACAAAATGACAAATCACCATAAAAGCGTACGAAAGCGAGAGCTAAGTTTTATTACGCGTATGTGACGCGTTCACTATTCTTAAGCGGCGCAGTTTTCCAGAGAATAATGTGTCAAATTATACCGTTCAAAAATATACCTTGAGAAAAACAAGGTCCACTGTATGCTGAAGTAACTGTGGGTACGAGGTAGTAGTCCATGTATAATCAGTATTCATTTTTCGTTTTCAAACACGCCATTATTGCAGGACGAATCCTGAAAACATGAGGCAGTAACGCTTGCTTTACACGCCTTACAGCAATGTAGTTTTACCTTCCTCCGCGTTTATCAGTCTAGGAGACCTGGGCAGATCGCGTTGCCCTATAGCGCTAAAATTATCTCGCCAAGAACAAGCCTTTACGTCTGGGACCATGCACACGAACAAACTGGAACTGATAATGCGATGGCCACAAATGAAGATTTATACTTGTCGAATGGCCTATATAACTGACGAATCCGTGTATAAATTTCACTTTGGTTCGAGACCGATCCTTGGATCAAGGTCTTAAAACGTGACTTTCGTACATACACAAACCATAAAAGCCTTGTGCTCCCTGAAGTTGACTGGACTTCTCGAACCCTTGTGAGCTACACCACAGCTTGTCCATGCTCTGTGTGTTAACACTAACTGGTCATTCCTTATTTTTCTTACTCTTAGTTTTTCTTTGCCATATTTTCCACTGTACCGTATATGTCCCCTTTCCCTGGTGTATGGTGGCCAGTAGAGAACATGCGTGGTTAGACTCCCTGCCTTTACCATTTGTGTCTGTCTCTGTCTTTGCCGCTTCAGTGCTGCCTCAGATTTCGATACAAATTGGAGCGTTGGAATTATTGGCACGGGAATGGGGATGCCACCGCAAATGAAGAAGGATTCGCGAGTTGGCACAGAAAGACGAACTCTCAAAGGCTCCAACTGCCAAGATTGGCGGAAGTGATGAAGATTAGCGGGACAGAGGCATCGCGGAGTTGTCCATTCCAGAAGGCGTAGCAGGGGCCCAGTGTCCCCGTGCGGGGTTGGGGAGAAAGGGTGCTAAGAAAGCAATTAACACGCAAGAATGTCCGCTGTAGTTGTCTACCACAAGCTGTGCGGAACTGTCTGGACGAGATAAACTTCTGGCGAGCGGGGTAGCCCTGGAGCACCAGCGACGTCCCAATATACCGAACACTATAGCTCACCAGAGTCCAGAGTATACCAATTGGAGATTGCGTCCGATGCCCGTGAATCACGTGACGTGTCGTGCGTCTACCTAATGCACGTATCTGTCGGTATAGCCAAAGGCCTCCCCGGCTCTAGTGGTTTCTAGAAGTACTGCACTACATTCAGAAGAACTTGTGTAAGGGTGTTACTTGGAGCATTATCGATTATAAAGACGCTTCGTCAGGTTCATTCGTGGGTGCCGTCCTTGCGAACTTTGTAGCGCCGCCATTACAACCCATTCACTGTACTAATTTTTCTTTTTCTCCGTTTGGTGTCTTCGTTAGATCCTTTCGGACACCATTCAGCTGCTGCGAGTGCCTATAAACGCGGCTTACTTTACTACAATAAAACTGTGTTTGAGGGATAACAGTGCATGCAAGCGAACGCGTGAGTAAGATCATACAGATTTCTTATAATTCACTTGGAAAAGACAGATCGTGGCAGCCTTGACTCGATCAAGAAAACCGTTGAGCTGATATTTAAGCCATTATTTCTGTAAGATGTCATTTTGAATGTTTTAAGAAGGAGTAAGTACAAGTATACTCTTACTTATTGATGTTGTGCTTAGAGGAAGCTAGAAAACATCCTACTGGATTTAAATAAGGTTGTCAGGCAAGATGAAACGTCCATTCCCCGTGTGAGGCTCGTTGTTGCCTATTCGAAACACTTCAAGCTCAGTATTATTTCTGTAGTCAGACTCTAAAACATGTGTCAGAGCACGTAATAAAACGCGTCCCCTATAATTCACGTCACGGTGCAGAACGCTAGATTCTGAGGGCAGCACTTCATTTGCAACGCGGCCTGAGCTTGGAGCTGCAGTACTGTATCTCAGCTCATGGCAAAACAGTGGTTGTGCGATGTGGCCTACGTGTGATCGTTCTAAATGTATCATAGTGATCACCAAACAGCTGCAGTATCAAGGCAGGTGATAAACCAGGCTATCATCTTCAGGAATATCATTGAATATATTTCTCAGATGTCAAAGCTTGCGATAAGAATCATCTGGCAGTTGCGATTAGTAGGTGTACAGTGTACCGTACTATATAAGTATGCATTGGTGCATTGGAATGTTACTCATCTACTTGACGTTTTTTTAACAAAACAACAAGCAAACTAGGTATTTCGAGTACATCAAGAAGAACGTTGGTATGCTCAGACGTATAGATAGAAAGCCCACTCCTTCCGTCTGTAATAAGTTGCGGGCCCGCAACTGTGATTGCTTCAAGCCAACTGCAGCTTCCGTCATACTGCACGCGTTTCTTTTGTGTCTTCCGAGGCGTGCAGTATATATTGTATACAGTGCGGGACATCAGTGTCGCGCGCACTCGCATTCGTCGTCTCGTGGCGAGTCTGGCGCCCAACTAATATTAATGAGCGGCCTCCGCTCCTCGTTTATCTTCGTCCCCGCGTCTGCCAGGCTTTCTTCCACTCAGTCCGCGGATTCTCGGAGCGCGTACGTCTCACTGTCGAGCTGCACGCGCCCAAACTTCCACTGCGCCCCGCGTCCCCCCTGCACGCAGAAGCCAGCTAAAGCCGGAGGTCTCGGAGTGACCCCCTGCTGCTCGAAAGGATGCGTGAATTTGCGCGGCTCTGCGTTCTGTATGGCCGTGCGTCGACAGGGGTATAATATTACTCCGGCACACCCGCACAAGCCTTCTTGGCCACTGTCCAGGCCGCACCACTGGCGTGCTGTTTGCGCTGAATGATCTGTGAGATAAGTTGGACGTCGCCGGAGTCTTTATTGTGCGCAGTCATTGAGGTCACGTGGTAGATGTCGTAGCTCACTGACGCGACGACGAACTAATTTATGTCAGGGATACCGTTCGTGCGGCGATTTTGATTACGCAGAAACCGACGCGAGTGCATGCTGAGGGACGTTCATTAGGCGCCACTTATGAATCGTTTCGCCGTCGCAGAAGTATAGTTTCGTAATTGCGAAAGTTTACTCGGATGTTTCGTCGTTGCAGTAAATGCCTAGTAACTTCCGTGCATGACTCACTTGGTGCACTCACAAAGTTCTGCGTGTAAAAAGGCCATGCAGCGTCGAAGTGTCACTATTTTTTATTATGTGATTCTTAAAGAGAAAAGAAAAGAAACGTGAGCCCCGTAACTGTCTGCATCAGAGTGCGACACCTCAAAAGTAGCTCACGAGGGATGGGGGAAAGGAGAAATTAAAAGGATAGAATTAAAACGTAAATAGATAGAGGAAGGAGAGAGCGAGGCGCAGCGAACGACAGAAAACGACGGAAGTAAATAGGAGATAGAAAATATGCACACGGCCGCAGGAGTCCGAGGACAGGGCACCGCTCAGCGAGAGCTCTTGTCGGCGGCAGGAGATGGCGGAGGGCGAGCCAGTTGGCCAGAGCTTTGCTGTTGTCGAAGAGCGTGGGGGCACAACCAATCGGCACGAAATCTAGAGAGCGAGTCCAAAAGCCTCACGGCGCCATCTTACTTCCTATAGAGCTAATGGAATGTACAGTTATGTAATGACTTTTCATTGGAGGAAAACCGTGTTTATGAACTTGATGCACGACAAGCAAAGAGTGAATGGGCTTTCCGCGCAAAAGCACGCGCCTGCGCCAGGTCTTTCACACTGCAGCAGATCGTCAGAGCGCGACGAATGAGAGGCATGAACTAACGGGGCACAAACAAACCAGACGACTCGCTTCTGTCAATCAGATCAGTTCCAATCAATCGCGATACCATGTCATCCTGTGTGCACCTCAAATCGGGTTCACGCCTATAGTATTTGGAAAGCATCCGTACTTGCTCGCGTTTCTCTTGTCAGCGTTCGTTTGAAGCAGCACGCATGCCCCGTCTTCATGTGATCGGCTTCATGGTCGATCGATTAGTGCATGATGTGACGTATTTACTTCAGAAGCGCGGAGGAGCAGCACAACGTCAGCAGGCTACTCATCAACAACCAAAGTTGTTGTGATATAGGTTGTGTTGCAATACTCACCGTAGACGGCTACATAGACAGCTAAATGAACGGCGGCCATCTTAAGTCCCATTCCGATTCTCACGTAGCCGGCAAAATAGACAGCTCCGAAAAGACCGCATCGTAGACAAATATGATGCAGGCTACTTTGCTGTCTAAACAAGATGGCGGCTCAGCGAATCACTCAGATAGATCAAATCTCGCCGAAATGGTCGTCTGCACACAAACATACGTTTTTCCGGATGCTCAATGTGAGTAACGTTTGTTTGTTTGTTTTTTATTTCAACACGAAATAACCCAGAAATTACAACTGTTACGTTTGTTTATTTTAACTTTTTCTTCTCGACGCGAGGTGGCGCATCGTCGCGTGAAAGCCGTCTAATTGTGTTCCATTTTTCGGACAGCATGGGCTCGATGCCGTCTTCTAAGCAGTCTTCGTAGACTGTCTACGTGATGTCTAAGAATTGGAACACAGCCATATGTGGCATCAGCTAAGTATACCGATAGGCAGCAGTTTCGATAACCCCAAAGTTACGCCTAAACGACGCCGAGGTAGTTAGCCGTAGGGCGAAACAGGAGCTGGGGGGAAAAGGGCCGTTAGAAAGTGAGGGGTGAGCGAGTAGCATCAAGCAAGCAGCCTCAGCACGCTGCCCGCGAGGAACAGACGACGGGACGATCAAAGGCGAATTGGAAGAATTGGCAGCCCGTTCGAGACAATTCAATAACATCTCGATGATAGGCGCCCCTGTGCGCTGTGGGTTTTCCCGCACACATGTACCCTGCCATGTCTGGCCTTGTTTATTTCTGCTCCTGTTCTTCCTGCTGCTTCTCCGTTGCGGTCGGATGCACCCGCCTATCCACGCGACAGTGTTCTCTTTTCTTTCGTCGATTACGTCATCCACGATTTTTTTAGTTATTTTATTTACTACTTTTGTCGCAACCGTTTTTTGATGGTGCGCTTGCGTAAGTCAATACCGAAGGCGCCTTAATGTCAAGTCCACTTCAGTGGCGCGCGTCGGTAAGATTGTTATCTCATTGTCCTGTGAGCGAAGATATCACGTCGGGTGGAAATGTTCCCAAATTAGAGAGGACGTCACATCACGTCGCAGGAAACACGAAGAACGGCCGTTGGATGTCTCGGGAAGCGTTCGCTAAGCTCGGACGACTTGCGAGTCGCGAATAGTTTCAGCTGCACGCTTGGGGAAAATAAAGACGAAGGACGTGCCAAAAACAAGAGAAGCTGTGCACTTTTACTGCGTCGTTCACTCATCATGTCTTAAATAACGGCACTTTTAACAGCGTAGCTCTTTAGTGAATTGTTCCTCATTCGGCGAACCAGAAAAACCATCATAAATAAATGGGTATGGGCCACATAAATTTGGTCATTCTCACTTCGCACCTGGACTGATTCACTAAAAATTATTTTAAGGTAATTTGTTAGCCCAACAAATAACTGCGAATTATCGCGGAGGGCCGATGATGCCGAGTGCGTAAACGTGGAATATATAAAGAACGGGAAATGAAATGGTGGCTGAGAGAAGAACTTGAAGTGATGGAAGGTCTACGCCAACAACAACGTGACCGTATTAATCTATGAGACGTGCGAACGCATTGTTTAAGCGTGAGGCTCTGTCCCTGAAGTTTTGACCTCCGTATAATGTGTGCGACTGTATGTGCTTCAACTCGAACCTCTCTGGGCTTAGGATTACCCTTGAAACGACCTGCATTGCCTAGCTGAGGTCTAGAAACAATCTATGCAAGCAAACAAATTAGTCTTCAGAATACTCCTGTTTCGCTGTTTCAAGCCTTGCGCAGACTTGTACAAGCTTCACTTTATTATCATTCTTTTCTATACGAACTAAACGCCAAGCTCTAGCTGCTAAAATATATGAGTGCTGCCAAGAGGCGAAAAGACGGTGGGAGTTTGACAATACTGTCAGCCCCGCTATATATGTCGTGGACAGAGCTTTCCTAAAAAGAAAACTGTTTACAAGTCCAGGCACGTGGTACGCAATGGTCGGACAGGGTGACATGCACTTCCACTGATTAAATGGATGGTGTACTCAATATCTCAATGCGATGAGGTCACGCGGGGACTACCGTAACCTGACACGTTCGACATTCACATCCCACATAATGCTCCTGTTCATGTCTGAAATATATCATTTCGTTATGAAATAATTAAGGACTCTACTCCGAGCAAAGAGGAACTTGAAATCATGCTCGGATAGTTTCACCCTTCGGTGGACGTATGCAATCAGTCGGAGGAAAAAGAAGAACAGCACTGTAGTGATTATGATTCAAAAAGTTCAGTTCAGAACAATTGCTCTAATCCGCCTGAGTGTACTTCGCAGATGAGTATAAGAATCTCTCATATATACTGTGACGAATCAGAGAACGCGACACTTATTAAAGGCCCCGAAAATTTGGCGAAGCGACCAAGCGCGAGGCACGCATCACAGTCCCGCCAAGTTCCCACAGCCTACGATGAAGAGCATACACGATTATGAACATGTGTGAATAATGTAGATGTGCGTAATGAACGCCCACAATGTAATTATTGCGGTTTCACGTCCCAAAACCACGGCATGATTGCGAGGAACGCCTGAACGGAGCGGAGGGCATCGACAATTTAAGCCACCGTGGGAAGTTAATGTGTACCTAAAGCTATGAGTGCACGGGCTTCGATCTATAGCATTTTCGCCTTTATCGAAAATGTGGCCGTCGTTGCCGGGGCTCGATCCTTCGAGCTCCGTTGCCACAAGACCACCACGGTAGCTACGCTTGCATTGTATTGACATTAAACTAATACTCCCCATCATTTTCTTGTCTGTCACTTCTTGCTCTGTGAGCAGCTCCCCAAAACAAATAAACAAACAGCAACGGATACTCTCCTTACGTCCCACGGAAGACGCCTCAATTCTAGCTTAGAAGGTCTGCCAAAGAAACCCTACGGAGCACCGTGGTGGTATAATCACGCCTTCACGACATGCTTCAGGGAAAGAGAGAACGAACTACATTAAATCATCGTGGAAGTAGTTTTTGTTTTTCAACATCATTAACAAAGAACACATCGCGCAACGTACAATTAAGCTGTTCTATAGCGCTTAGACCGGCGCCAATGATGCGGCGTTGAAGACTGTTCTGCACGCCGACTATTTTATCTTTATCGTGTATTTTTTTTACCGGGATCATGTGATCGTGACAAATTACGCGCGTGATGCATGTTCTTCGAGGCCCCGCCTCTATCTCTTCTTTCTGATTTGTTGAGGTGAGAGGGGTTGTGGATATCCCCAGCCTACTAAAACGAGCATACAAAATAAAAATGATAATAAATAAGAGGATATCATCGCTCGAGCTGCGCACTGTTTGCTCTCTCTCGGGCGACACTTTTCGAGCTTAATACTTTGATTTAAATGTTTTTTCAGTGACTGCTGTTTGTTTGGAAAACATGGCGGGCAGCAAATTCTGTGCGATAGAATTATGGCTTTTTTTTTCGTATCTCGAGGGCACTTGCTGCGAATGAATGGTAATTGCAGGGTCGTTGTGAATACATTAGGCCGAGTGGGAGAATTAATAACTGGCTTTTCCGAGAGAGGGAGCTCTGGGCTGCATCAAAGTTTTGCCTTAGCGGACGTTGATGTCGCGCGTTCTATACGTGTACACTCGTACAACAACGTCGGGATTCGTATATAGGGTTGCGGGGCTCTAATGCACGATTTGCAAAGTTCTCTAATGCTTACTTGTCTGTTTTTGTTTTGTTTTCACTAGGATTCTCTGGGAGGAGAGAAGGGGTGTACACAAAACGATATAGCTGCATGCTTGATTTTATTCGCTATAATTTATCCTACGAGCTGGGACTCCTAATAAATATACCAGACATGGCGGGAAAAAAAATAGGAGTGCGTGCAGCTGCTTCGTCACAACTGGTAAAAAACGGCGTTCTTCATTTGTTACTGTAATCGCATTTAATTGCTAAGCGGCGAAAATTTTAAATGTCTGGCGTGAGTGTCGCTTGCTCCTTCACGTGACGTATCTATCTATCTATCTATCTATCTATCTATCTATCTATCTATCTATCTATCTATCTATCTATCTATCTATCTATCTATCTATCTATCTATCTAGCTATCTATCTATCTCTTTCTTTCTTTCTTTCTTTCTCTTTATCTCTCTCTCTCGCTATATATAGATATATATAATCTTTATTCCTATCATTTTAATTCCTCCTTACCCCCATCCCTTGTGAGCTGCTGTTGGGGTTTCGCACTTTGACGCAGACAGTTACGGGGCTCACTTTTCTCTTCTTTTCCCTTTAAGAATGACATAAACCATCCGTGGTCATTCAAAACTTATGAGAACTTGATGGGGGATTACTGCTTCTAACGCTGAACATTTGTAAGAACAAGTGCGAAACTCTTCAGTGACACTAATGCTGTATCTTTACTCCTAATGATGAGGAGCTGTGGGATCGTTTGGTCCTTCTCTAAATAAGGAAACTTAAGCTTGGTGTACTAGCGTAGCGGAATGACATGTAGATCGGAAAGGACAAGGGACTCGGGCACATTGACGCTATCGCAGGAAGCACAAAGACGTGACCGCCATGAGGACGACTATTACACGACTCTTACGTAAACAAGAAAAGAAAAAAGTGTCGAATGAGAGTGGAAGAGTAGTCATAGAAGACAAGAGCACGACTCTTGGCAGTAGCCGTAAGACAATACTCTAATCGTATACGGCAGCCAAAGCTGCACTCGGAAGGTAAAGAGACAAGAGACGAACATTAGATTCGTTCTTTCCCCTTTTTCATCGTCTACTTCTTCTTCATGATGTCCTGAAAACATACGCCTCAGGCAGTGCGCAATGGGACCAAACCCCACCGAGCATGCCAGTACAGGCTTGTCACATCGTAACGGCATTGGCTTTGATTCACAGGCCAACATTTATGAGTGGTGCCCGAGGATTGCAAACCGACGTGAGTTTCGCCACGACACCGATGCCTTAAAAAAAGGAAAACGAAATGATGCTTTCCAATGGATGTATAGGTGCATGAGCTTGCTGTATATTTTTCATATTGCTTGTGTTCCAAAGCGAGTAAGGATAGCAATACAGTTGCATCCACGGTGCTGCCCGTCATAGTTTTCCTGTTGTTTTCTTTGCTTGGCAGTAACGACTTGTACCAGACCTTGTACCACACCAACAGGAACAAAAGGAACTAAACAAACAAGCGAAAGAAGGAGTATACAACCCGGCAATAAAAATGAATAAAAAGATGAGGAGGAAGACGAGAAGTGCAATCGAAACGATAAGAAAACAAAAGTGAATAGGGGAGGCAGAACGAAACCGACAGGCGCTCAAACCCCGGAAGGCATTGCGGTCACGTCTCTATCGGTCTGCCATTATCATAGGTTACGGACGTCGCAAACCGGCCCGCAGCCATTGCCACGTATGACCCCGAGGCCTGGCGTTCTAACTCCCGTCCTATAGCTCGCAGTGCTATGGACCGGTTCTCCGAGCTTTCCCGCGACAGGCGTGCGCGAAGAACGGCCTCCCAACAAACCCACGTGCGGAGCTACGCAGCTCGCGAAGGGAGGAAAAAAAGAGAAACAAAAAACTACGGCAAGTCGCAGCCAGGGCGGCTGTTACTCGATTCCGCAAGTTGCCTCTTTGCTTGCTTAGATTAAGCGCTGTATTTTTTGCTTTTTTTTTGCTCGTAAAGCAATACACACGTTACCTTGTGTTGAGCTTCGTTTCGTTCTCGCGACGCAGGTTCTGCGCGTGGGCCACACTTGCTGTGGCGTACAGTATTTGCTTTCTCGCCTAACACGCGCCTTCAGCTTTTGTTTCGCGCGGTGTTTTGTCCATACATATTAGATCCATCTCTGTATGTTTCGGTTTGCCTTTCTTGTTCGTCGTTTTCCCCGGCCGACAGCCGGTTTTCGGTCGCAACCTAATTCAGCGATCGCGCTAGGTCTAGAAACCCTATCCTTTCAGACGTGCACCACCCCACTTTGTACCGCCACCCATATCGTTTCCGTTTTCTTCCGTAGCGCCAAGGCCGGCGCGGCAAAAAGGAAAAGGCAGTGCTGGCAATAAGGGTTGCGTGCGGCGTGATGGCGTACTGCACGCTTTTTTATTTATTGCTTTTCCTATTGCGAAAGGCATTCGCTCCATAAATTTGCTTCAAATCGGCTGCATCAAAAACGCAGAAGAGGAGGGAGACGGGCCATGCAACCATGAGTAACGGCAATTCACGCACGTTCGACGAGCGGAAAAGGCAATATATATATATATATATATATATATATAGATATATATATATATATATATATATATATATATATATATATATATATATATATATATATATATATATAAAGTCGGAACAAAGGATATCGGTCGATAAAAAAAAATAAATATCGATATCGATTTCATGTGCTTCGTAGAGTCAGCGATGCGTCAGCATCTTTGAGGCCCGTCTGAAAACACGGAAGCACCGATCTTCCTTTTTTTCTTTCCTCAAAGCCGAGCTCTAATATGGTTTGCAATGTATTGTAACTTGTCTGATGTGGTTGACCCGGTTAGCAATCGGGCCACGTTGGAATTCCTCGTGAAAAATCAAAGCTGAGATAGCTCGTTTTCTACGAAAGTGACAAGAAATAAAAGTTGTCCGGACAATGGATGAAAAACTTATGATCGCGTATATTGAGGCTATGAAATGTGGGGCCAAAACTGGGGTTCTAGTAATGCATGTTGACGTATCGCCGTAAAGGTATAAGGAAACATGAAATTAAAGAAAAAGTGTGACGCTAGGCGATCTGATAGTTTGTGATTGATAACTATTGACATATGCCACATCGACACAGGTAGTAGTATTTTTAACCGGAGGTGTTATTCTTCTTCATCTGCGTGTTTATTTATTTGGCTGGTTCTTTACTGAAATCAAGATTAATAAGTAGCCCTTTGAAGACAATAGAGATAGGTATGTTTGGTGTAACGTCCCAAAACCGCCATATGAATATGAGAGATGCCGTAGTGGAGGGCTCCGGAAATTTCGACCGCCGGGGTTCTTTAATGTGCACCTAAATCTGAGCACACGGGCCTACAACATTTCCGCCTCCATCGGAAATGCAGCCGCCACAGCCGGGATTCGATCCCGTGACCAGAGCGTTAGCTGCTGAGTATACCTTATCTACTAGACCACTACGGCGGGACCTTTGAAGACAATGTAGCTACTGCTCTTTACAAGTCATGTGCAAAAGTAACAAGGAAAGTTATTGTCAGCCAGGAAGTGGCACATAAATGCAAAATTAATAATGAATTGGCTTGGTACACTGCGGAACACATGTACAGAAAGCGAGAACATGCTGCACCATGCACTACGCTAAGTCGGGACCCACATATGCATACTAAGTTTCGGATACGTATGTTTAAATATGCGATTTTATTCTATCTGAGAGTAGTATAATATTTTTTCATTCATTGGACGTGTCAACGTACATAATTTCACAAGAACACACAGAATATAGGGTGCGTGCGGGAAAGTTTTCTGACGATGATAATTCGAGCGAGTAAAACAAAACTCGCACGCACGCACGCACACACACACACACACACGCACGCACGCACACACACACGCACACACGCACACACACCCCACTGTGGTGGTCTATTGGCTAAGGTACTCGGCTACTGACTTGCAGGTCGTGGGATTGAATCCCGGCTGTGGCAGCTGCATTGCCGATGGAAGCGGAAATGTTGTAGGCCCGCGTACTCAAATTTGGGTGCACGTTAAGGAACCCCAGGAGGTCAAAATTTCCGGAGCCCTTCACTACGGCGTCCTCTCATATTCATATGGTGGTTTTGTGACGTTAAAGCCCATGAATCGATTATCAATCACACACACACACACACACACACACACACACACAAACACACACACACACACACACACACGCACGCACACACGCACACACGCACGCACACACACACACACACACACACGCACGCACGCACGCACGCACACACACACACACACACCACACACACACACACTCGATGTAAAAATCGCAATTAACAGAGATAATCTAAAGATTTGACATATGCGAACAAGAACTTTAATTCAGTTAATTGCGCTTAGTAGTGACTAAACTGATAGCGATTACGCGGCATTGTGTTCTGTACCGGTCACTTCTCTCGATTTTTGCGAACTGACTTTATTTCCTCGGTGAGCTTATAATGCGGTTTAGTTCAGCTGTACAGTCTGAAACACGCTTGTCTATAGCGGACGAGCGCTTGGCTGTAGACGCTTTCGACGTCCTGAAGTGCCACGTCACGTTAGCTACAAGCCTTCGTTCATGCTTGAATTAATCCCAAGGATCTAGCACGCGGTATGACTACGTTTGGTATCGCTATACGGCATCGGTCTGTGCTGATTTCTCAGTAAATGAAATAAACGTTCCTTTCCGAGACTGTTCTGAGTTAGCAATCTCGTCGGCACTCTTAAGTGGGAGCTTCCCTTGCTCCTGGAACCCTCCACTCGCCATCGCATCCCGGGCTCTGGTCTCTGAAACAAAAAAGAGAACAAAAAATGAACGGTGACTGGAACAGTTGGCCGGCCGCTCTATAAAAGTGTGCTTCCGACTGTACTTGCAGATAACGTTAACTATATGTGATTTTAAGATAATTTATACGAATAGAACAAGCATGCGTGATCCAGGAAAGAAAGAGAGGTGGCTGCGTGCAGAAGGCGTAATGACACCGGTGCAGTTTCGTACAGCGCACCAGGAAGAGAGTGAGAGAAAAGGGGAGGAGTTGGGGGGGGGGGGGGCTCTTCCGTCTTCGGCGATCACTCCTCGCTAGGCCACTTAATCCTTCGACCACCTCTCACCGCCTCCCACGTCTTTTCGTCGACTGTCGTTCATCCCGACTCCCAGTCCTGCCTTCTTTTATAATTTCCTCGGGCTGACCCTCCCTGACTCGTCTTCATCTTGTTTGTTTTTCTTGCCTCAAAGCCTGTAGACAGCTAGGAAAGAAAAGAAAACTCAAGAAAAAAAAGAAAAAAATGCCGTTCCTGTAGTGAGAGTACATAGAACCTCCCGTGACGTGTGCAGCGGCGCACAATCGCGTCTATGCGCTTGAGGACAGCTCCGAGCTTCACCAACAGCACAGCAAGCGAGCGAGCGGCGGTAGCACCGAGGTTCATCGCTGATTGAAATCAATCTTGTTTCCGAAAATTGCGCGTCGCTGTCTAATTATAAGGCCTACGGCAGTGAGGGCCCTTAATAGGCTCCTCGCTCGACGGCGTCTATTCTCTATTTGCCCATGGCGCCTGACAAACCCTTCTCGTTTCTGGCTCTCTCTTTCTCTCTTTCTTGCGAGATCTCGTCTCTCTGAACTCGACGACAGGGCGACGAGGCGCTTCGAAGAGAGAGAGAGAAAGGTGCACCCGTCTTCGAGCACGTGTGAACGTCCCAGACTAAAAAAACTCGTTCTGAAGCATCGCGTTTTCGTTCGCTCGAGGCCGCCTCTTCGCTCATCTTGTTGTAACGGCTCGAGGTTATGCGCCTCTTTCCTTTTACTTTCTTTCCTCAATTTTTTTCTCACTTTTAATCGTGGACGGTCGCCTTCTTAAATTTCTTTTTTGTTAATCGCACTATCTTTCAGTTCTTTTTGTGGAGTACAAAAAAAAAATCTTGCTATCTTGCCGTCTTAATCGTTATTGAAGTCTCAGGATTTCGTTCACTTCGCTACATTTTGATCACATTCGCGGGGTCTTCTTCAAATATAAACTTGCCTCTTAACTTCAAGCGTGGCAGGCCTCGTCCCGTCATTTTCTTTACTGATCATTCAAGCCGGGTTGCTTTTCTTGTACCCCCCCTCTTTTTTTTAGATATTTCCTATTGATCGTTTGATCTTCTCAATTTCATTCTGCCTCTAATAACGCCCCTATGGCTTATTCTGAGACTGGCCACTGAAGAGAAGCGGAAAAAGAGAGCGCATTCAATTTTGGCCTCTAAAGAGCGTCCTCATTGATGCTATTTCTCGATGATAAGAATGGTGAACTTCCTGTTCATGAAGGTGATCTGTTGTGTTTCGGGGGGAGAGCCAGATATGCAAAATGCTAATCAATGCAAGTGTAATTATTATCGACAGCAGGGTGCTATCTATCTATCTATCTATCTATCTATCTATCTATCTATCTATCTATCTATCTGTCTGTCTGTCTGTCTGTCTGTCTGTCTGTCTGTCTGTCTGTCTGTCTGTCTGTCTGTCTGTCTGTCTGTCTGTCTGTCTGTCTATCTATCTATCTATCTATCTATCTATCTATCTATCTATCTATCTATCTATCTATCTATCTATCTATCTATCTATCTATCTGTTTGTCTGTCTGTCTGTCTGTCTGTCTGTCTGTCTGTCTGTCTGTCTGTCTGTCTGTCTGTCTGTCTGTGTACATACATACATACATACAATACATACATACATACATACATACATACATACATACATACATACATACATACATACATACATACATACATACATACATACATACATACATACATACATACATACATACATACATACATACATACATACATACATACATACATACATACATACATACATACATACATACATACATACATACATAAGCGATAGTGTGTCATTCATTTAATACTACAGGCTCCGAGCAACCAGGATTGTATTGCGGAATAGCACTGTGACAACATTTAACAAACCTAGAGCATTAGTTGCATTTATTTTTCTATAGAAACTGAGAATATATTGTTACGGTGAGAGATGCTTATTGTACCATTCATTCCCTACGTTTGTAAGTTAATGAAATACGGTCTCACCGAGGCACGATAGTCCTTTTTGAAAGACATGATATACTGTAAACGTCACGTGACGTCGCTGCATTCATATATAACAGCACGCACCTTGGCCAGCTGAACTGTACAACTGCACCACATGGGCCACCGGCGTGGAGCGCATGCTCAGAATCGCCTAATATACTGACCAGGTGGGGGGGGGGGGGGGGGGGCTCTTCATGCGCGCACCACAAGGTGTAATGCACGTCTGACCTTGTTATATATGCCCCGCCGGACGCGTCATCCGGCCGGACAAGTCGGCCACGGCAGTGTGGACGACCGCGGGGCTTGCACGCGACATTCATTTCAAGCGACACTTCATTTTTCTTGTCACGTGACCCACGAGTTCTCGCGTGTTCTGCGACCCGCGTCGATCGAAGCAGGCTGCTCCGTTGCCTCGGGCTATATATTATCGCGCGCCCGGTTAGTCTATATTTCGCCTCTCCGCGTTTCTTCTGTCTAATGACCTCCCTTATTGGCTTTCGAGCGTGAAAGTTTCGTGACCGCGCCGGAACACGAACTAAGTACACTCCTGGGAAACAATGCGTCGGTAAAAAAGAACAAAAAGAACATATTCTTACGCTCGCACGTTGATTTGTAACCGTATACAATTGGGAAACTGTGAAAACAGGGCTGCATACACGAAGTGATTCTTGCTTCACGGCCTGGTACATACACATGGCCTCATTAACAAAATTGTAACGCAACAGTTTTGTTAAATTGTTGCTGTTGTAAGTTTTTCTGCAGCTGCTGTGCTCGATGAGCAATATATCAACTTAGTGTTTCTCGTTCACCGCCAATGAGCTGTCACTAAACCAAATCAAACGCTGGTCTAATAGTGTATACCGGGGCCTCTGGAGCGAGAAAGAGGAGCTGTCGGAGAAGTAGAGGACGAGGACTTTGTTATCGTTTCCGTAGCCTCACCCCATCAAGTACTCCGTCACCGAGCGTTCTCAGTAAACGCTTCCTGACTCGTCAACATTGTGGTGGAGGTGCTGGGTACGTCCAACCACGGAAGCCGTCCCACCAAGTCTTCGTTGCAGTCGTTGCCTTGCGGGTCTGCCGCCATTATAGTGTGACGTGTCCACCGACGCTGTTGCTGTGGCATCAACACCTGCTCGTCCCTCGCAGCCATGCAGACAGCCACGTTCCTAGAGAGGGAAAGCTGGGGAAGACGTCGACCAGTGCCTGACTCATTACGAACAGGTGAGCAAGAGGAACAAATTGGACGCAAATGATCGACTTACCAATGTGGTGTTCTCGTTTACCAACACCGCGCTCGTGTGGTACGAGAATCACGACGATGTCCTAACGACGTGCAGCCTTTTGGTCAAGAACTGAAAAGCTGCTTAAGTGACACCACCGTGAATAAAACGCTTTATGAGCTGACCCTCGCCCACAGGGCTCAACTTTCGGGTGAGAGTTGCACAACATGCAATGAGGAAAGCTTTAGGTTCGGCAAGAGAGTCAATCCATCTATGTCAGAGGAGGTCAAAGTTGGGCATCTCCCGAAGGGCATCCCTGAGGACGTGTACAACTTTGCCTTCGTGAAAGAAAATTCGAGTTCTGGGTACGTTCTCATACGGCATCACCGGACCGGATAGAAACGTTGAGGATGCGCCGAATAGCCACTACTTTTGGTTGTCTGTCCAAGGTGGCGGTGGTAGCAACTGTGGACGTGAGCTCTTCGTCGGACCTTGCGTCAACGTTACGCCAAATTGTTTGCGGACAGCGGCGATAAGAACTAACTTCGTCCACACCACGTTCCTCATTGCCAGCCCCTGTTCCGGCATGGCAGTCTTTGTTAATGCTACAGATGTCCGTTCGCACGCAAGTGCTACGTGCCCTGGCACCACCTTCGCTGAGGCTCGACTACAAACCGTGCGCTCGTTCCAGCCACTGCCAGTGACGACCGCCTACTGGTTACGACGCCTAGCCCGAATGTGTTGCGTGTCCAGACACGCCCCGGCATACAAGGCGGCCATTCGGGTGACCGAACCAGACATGTGGCGGGTATGCAGGGGATCCTGTCAGGAATTGCTGGCCTTTATCTTGCAGTTGTTTTCAAGATCAAATAAAAATTAATTCAAACATCTCCTGCGCAAATTATATGAACTGAAGCTACTGCAGTGTTCCCTACCATAAAAAAAGAGTGTATGTTTCTTTTTCTGGTGAGTCCTCAATTGCCCCGTATGGGACCCTTTTTTATTTTTAAGGATAAGTCTTTCATTTTGTAGCCTATCTTTTCTATAGCGATATACTCCTATAAAGAGTACAATGTCATCCAAAGAGAGTTGGGTTCCTTGCTACCGGCATGCCTGAGTGTAGAAGCCCTGATCCAGAGCTATGGTTTGAACTAGTAGGTTAGGCGACAAATTAAAAGCGGCAAGTGCACCAAGACAATGAAAATGATATGCCAAGAATTTCTTCGCTTGACATACTATCTGTGATCTATCTATCTATCTATCTATCTATCTATCTATCTATCTATCTATCTATCCGTGCGCCTATATATATGCCTGGGGGCGCTCGTGATCACCCCCCATAACTTGAGGTAAACCAAAATTAGCATGAAAGGGTGAGATGTCTTGACAAATATGACTCGCTGGTCATGACATGAATAACGTCACAGTTCCTTCGCATACGTCGTCAAACTTTCTGCCAGAAGTGAGGCACATACCCATGGGCTGGTATGTGCCCCAGGTGAATGACAGTTTATATCTACTCGAGAACGGCGGGAACAGACATGGGTAATACACACGCGCACGCGTCAAGAAAAAGGTTACATCGGCAGTGTTCACCTGACGAATGAAAATTATAAATGTCAGGGTTCCAGTTGAAATTGAACCCCAACAACCTGCGTGGCGATCAAGTATTCTACCAGCACGCGAGTTGTCGGAACTACTTTTCAAATAGACCAAAATGCTCGTTAAACATCAGTTGTGGTTGCAGTGGGTATACTCTTTGATAAAAATTGCATGTTTACTTCTATGATTCAACCGTCTGGTCGCGTTAACGTCTGTTGTAGTTGGGCGCCACCCACTAAGTGGATTTGTGTAGCAGTGTCCACGGCTATCCTCGCGAACACCACCACCGCTTCATGTCTGTTTACAGCTTCTGCTATTGCTAATATTCATGTTGCTGTTGGCACCATTACGCAAATGTAAACAATTGGTTATATAAAAAAATATGCTGCTGTTTAACGTATACCTACCTGTACGCACTTTTGTACATACCTTTAGCGCCACTTCGTGGCATCCACCTCATTAAAAAAAATACAGCATAGTCACCTTCTATCCGCACGCTTCGCATAGCATCAAATCTCAAAATGCGCGCGATCGTTGGATTTTTTTTATTCCTATCTTTATGCGCAGGTTCGATGACGTATTTGTCATCGGCAGCAATGTGAACAATCAGCCCCACTTCGCACCATGTGATGCCTATAGCCTGCACTAGCTTGCACTGCAAACGGTGCGGCTTTGAGTAGCCCTCTTTATTTCTCTGGGGTTTCTTTCCTTCCTTTCTTTTTCTCTTGGGCCCCTTTTCCTCTCTCCCTTTCCCTTCTTCGATTTATTTATATTTGCATCCTGTTTTTCTCTTTGTTTTCTTTATCTTTTTATTTGTCACCTCCTGCTTTTGGTCTGTTTTTATGTGTGATTTTGCATGCGTTACGCCTATGGACGACAGCATACGACAGTCTGGCTTGCTAGAGCGCTCAGCACTTGGCATCACCATCATGAGCAAAAGGAAGAAGGCTTCTCTTATTCGCGAGCGCGTTCTCAGTATGCTACAGATGGCTATGTGATGTGTGGTCTTGCCAGCGTTGTGCCAAGCGGTGACGGGAGCACACGATCACAGCATACGACACCACGGCCCCCTTATTCGGTGTTAACCGAATCACCGGTGGTATGTGAGTTGCCGCAAATGTCGCAATCTGGAAAACAGTTGAAGTTTATAATGCGTTCGTGACGAATTATGATTTATAGGTAATTGCCAATCAACATCGGTAAAGCAAAGAGTTTCACTTAAAATTCCGTAGGGGTCACCCACGCGGTTCTCTAAGGAGATCTAAAGGCAAAATCGACAGGCAAGGTATCGCCGCCTTCATATTATCTATCACCTCAGTGTACCGTTGTCTCAGAAACAGAGTGAGATGACGATGATAGTGACCTCATATGGATGATACTCACCGGCAAAGGCAGATGGGCTAAGCACCGGATGGCAGGATACTTAAAGTATTGATACTAACATTCATCTGTAAAGCTAGTTTAGAGATGAAATTTCGAATACACAAGAATGCTTACTGAGCAAGCGGTCAGACCATATTTGCTAATCACGCCAGCACCTGTCTTTTTTTTAATCGTGTGCGCATCGCAGAAACGAAGTGAACCAACTTGACATGCAACTCGCGCCACGTTAGTGATGTGATAGTTTTGGTACCTTATGCGATGTCGGTAATAACATTATTTGGGATTTTACGTCCCAAAACCCCGACATGATTAAGAGGGGCGCCGTAGTGGGGGACTCCGAAAATTTCGCACATCTGGTGTTCTTTAACGTGCACTAACACCGCACAAACACGGGGCACCTAGCACATCACCCTTCGTCCAAATACGACCACCACGACCGGAATCGAACCTGCGACCTGAGGGTCAGCAGCCGATCACCGTAACGCGGAGGAATCGTGTTAATTTATGAGCGCATTAAAGAACAAAAGATGGCCGAAATCTCCAGAGCCTCCCCCCCCCCTCTCTCAGCGGTGTTCTTCATATTCATATCGTGGTTTTGGGATGTAAAATTGCAACAAATATTATTATTGTTGTAACCGGATGGTTAAGGTCCGCCTCCAATGAGCATCTTACGACTTTCGGCTCAATAATTAAGTGTAGCACTTGAATTTGCAGCTTCAGTTATCATCCAGAATAACCTCCCCAGGTTCTTATCAAATGTATTTTTCCTCCATCACCCCCCCCTCTCTCTCTCTCTTAATCTTTTAAATGGCAGACGGCGTCGTTTGAAGCGTCTGCCCAGCAAGTCAAGGTTTCCACATTTCTGCAGCGCCGCATAATGTTACGCTTCTCCGAGAGATGGCGTCACGGTCTCTCTGCGCTGTGAAGCAGCGCTTTGCTCGCTTTATCGGGCTATGCGTCAGATGTTCCTTTGCTTCTTGCGATGAGTTCACTGGTCTGTTCACTCGCTTATTCGTGGGCTTCTTCTGTTGCGCTATTAGGGTTATCGACGTATCACTTGTACAAGTTATCTGGCAATAAGAAAAGTGATACCACCATGAAAAAAAAGGAAATCGTGAATTTCTATACATGTACGCCTGTTGCTTTTAGGCAGCCTTCAAACCATCAAACCAAGTGACAGTGTAAAATTAAGACAAGTTTCACAATTGTGCATATGAAATAAATAATTCATTTCAGCAAGCAATCTGTACATTGCAATACCGGTGTCACGCGGGTACTTTTAATTCGCGATCAATGTCGATTCGGATTAACCACGATCCGGATTAGGTGCTGCTACATGGTCGCTTTTGATCACGATCAGGCGTAATCGGGATTAAGACTAATGCGATCCGTGCATCGCGATCTGCCTGAGAGATCGCGCGCTGTCTTCGGCACCACTGGCCTTGATCAAGAAAATGGAGCACAGTTCAATAAAACACTTTTAAACAGCTACATGTTTATAAAAAGGACAATCCTAAACTGTTCAAATCGGAACAATATCTGACGTATCACATATTGTTTTAGATTCATATCGGGACGCATGCAGTTGCGGGCGAAGCGGCGACAAGTCAGGCGACAAGCAGACGATCGTTGCCTTAATTCCGCGCTTACTTCAACCTTCGCACCGTCGGAGTTGTTAGAGCACCTCGAAGCGAACCGATTAATGAGTGTCGCAAGCCTTTCGACTACGTCGAAACGTATCTGTACTTCATGGTCGAATGAAGAGACCTCTACAGTAATGGACCACTGGCTGGAGCGACAGGAAAAATTTGAGGCGCCAGAAGTGAAACTCTGACGCGTACAACGAGATTGAAGCTTCGCTGCGACTAGACGGCTACGAGCGGGGGCCATCAGGATATAAAAACGAAGGTTAAGAATCTCACACAGCAATACAGGTAAGTGATAGGAAAACTCTACTGAGTGGTGGATTTTATTAAACTACTTTTGTAGTGGCCCGCAAAGTTCTGGATGTTCGAGCAGTTCTTACACGAATAACATTGCTAAGAAAGGGTTTCTGTAGAAATATCGTACGCCGAGTTTTGTCTAGGGCATGTTTTACGGCAGCCACCTGGAGCCTTTCATCTGACCCAAGCTCGAACCGTATTAGCGTGGACCGTGTAGCAGTGGTCATAAAGTTGATCATATATATAGTGAAGAAAACCGATCCGGATCACCCTTATAACGATTAGAAGTGCCCGTGTGATACCGGTATAAGGCATCAATTGACACTGTTTAGTGACTCTGTTCACTAGAAATATTCGAACTTTCATTCATCAAGAGCTTCCTTGACTAACTTCTTCATGTGACCAAAACGACGATTTAATGTACGTTTGAAAGGGACAAATATTCTAAACCAAAATGTTTAAGGCGCGCATGTGGCATGAAAAACTTGGATTCAAGATTTATTATAGCCACCTCCAGCAAGAAGTGGAGGATAATTTTGTTCTCTGGTAACTGTATAGCAGGAAGTTTCAGGTTCGGAGGCTCGCATTCAGGTATACACGCAGAAATGAAAAATGAAATTTTTTTAAATTATGGTGGCTTCAAAGTATGCAATGCGCGCGGGAAACTTGCACTTCTTTGCAAAAGCTATCAGTTTGTTATATACAGCGTCCTTCAATGGCTTTACATCTTTAGGACGAGAAAAAAAATGGCTATTCGCACTTCGAAAAAAATGGTAGACCGTATACGTAACACAAATATTAAAGCGCGAGTTTACGTTAACTAACTTGGTGCCTTTATTGACGCGCTTCATCGAAAATTCAGTTTGTGTTGTACATAAATACGAGTGCTTTTGCTTGACATTGAACGCGATCATTCTTACTAGAAGCTGCGCATACCCAAAGCACAGACGATCAGCTGCTTCAAGTGTCGACTTATGGGGCGTAAGTTTCCCATTCGTTTAAGTAATCATCCACCCGAGCGGGGACAGGGGAGCCGAGGCTGAAAGATCTCCGCCTGCAAATGTCGTATAAACACTGTGCACGTTTGCCCTCCTCTCCTCTCACGAAGGAACTCACTTGAATTAGGTACCTCCTGCCCACTATCACCCCACCCTTTTTGTAATGAGATGGCACCGCCACTGTTGTTAACAAGCGCAGTTTTTCCTTAAGCAGTATTCAGGTATTCGGTTAGGGACATTACCTCAGAAAAAAAAAAAGCCCGTGAGAACATTGCGGATTCCTGTCTCTACATGTTCTACAGATGCAAGGTCTGCAAGGCAATTAGTTTCCGGACGACATACACACTTCGCATGAACAGATCACACTGAAACAAGGACTCAAGAGCACCGCACTATATCCTGCGAGAAATATTGCAAGACGAGTTCAGCAGTGCTTCCTAACATTTCAAGACCCGTTTCGGTGTGCGATAAAATGTGTTCGTGCCAATTTAACTTGTAGCAATTTGAAGTTCTATGCAGCTAAACACTGAGTCCCGTATGCGCGAATCTACTAGTCCGTCCGTATCAACGCAGGAAAGTACAGTATTAACGGTGGAAGCTCAGCTCCGTACTGACTAACACAGTTCACCGTTAACCGTTAAAGAACAGCAGAAGCATTTGCACTTCGTCATGTTCGTTATCCCTTATCTAAGTGTCAATCAGGCTGCTTTCGTGCCATTGGTTACTTGTGGTTCATTTTCACTATTACCTTTCTCATTGTCAAGTGCATCGGTGGTGATGCAATGAGGCCGCATAAGATGCGTGCCTCCAGTGAGAACATTTTTTAAATGCTTAGATGGCGTTCATGGAAAGAAGAAAAGTAATCACTACCACTCATTATAGACTCGTCCTCTTAGCCTGATATACTTTGAGAACAGAAACTAAACGCGCTAGAAGAGGACAGCGTTGCTGTGGGGGCCCCTTCGGCTCGAGTCGTGACAGACCACCCAATTCGGCCTTTCATCCGAAGCGGCACACAGAGCCGCTGCAAGTCGAGGAACGCATCGGCGCGCGAACGTCGAGTGGACGGCACGGTCCGGAAGAAAGTTAATAAAGCCGAGACGAAAGCCTGAATAAATAGAGTGAGCGCGGTGAAGAGAGAAGGAGGAGGAAGAAGAAGAAAACCCGTCGTCCCTTCGCCGGCGTAGCCTCCCAGTCGGCGCCTCGAGCGCCGAGGTGCGTGCCCTGCCGAAATGGCCGGAGTCGATGCACGGGCGTAATAACGCTCGCGATGGTCACCCGTGGGACAGTACAGAGTTATTTCGAATGTCCATCGAAGGACGCCAAAGGGGAAGGTTAATGAAGCTTCATGTACGGCTGGTATATAGTTGTAGAGTTGAAGACCGGGTGTGTGTATACAGCGTATGTTTACCGATGTATAACCATGCAACCCTAGAAAACACGAAGGATATTGAGACAGATAACACGGAGCGCTAGCAGGAAACCTATTATGTTTCCGAGCCTGTGGCATAAGTACGCGAGAAGAACATTACGCTGAAAGACGAAGTATTGCTATCACTGAATATGCACCACGTCTTGCCACGTGCAATTGGCAATGCGTTGTTACGGCACCCAGTTACGAAAAGTAGGATTTTCGATCTAATCGACCACTTTTGCAAGACGAATCCACGTGAAGCCAGCAGATGCTTATAACATATTTAATACTGGTTTTTAAAATAAGAGAAGTACGCACCCGGACGAACCTGTTTGCGAATTCATTTTTTGTTATAACTGTTAAAGAGTGGAATGAATCGTCTGCCATACAAGTGTGCTGTAAGAACGAAGAATTGTTTATAACGTCTCTGTAACCCCCTGTCCGCGAATTCATTTTTTGTTAGAACTGTTAAAGAGTGGAATGAATTCTCTGCCATGCAAGTGTGCTGTAAGAATGAAGAATTGTTTATGTCGTTTCTGTAACCCCCCTGCTGTAACGCCTTAGGGCAATGCGGGGTAACCTTTGAATAAAGAATAAAGGCTAGAAACTCGGGAACTAAAGGCTTCATGCAGTCGAAACCTGGCATTGTTCACCTCGGTGGTATACAGTGGTGGCTGCTCACCCGAAGGTCACAAGTTCGATCGCCTCCGCGGTGGTCGCATTTCGGCGGAGGCGAAACGGTAGTGGCCAGTGTGTAGCGTGGAATGTCGGGAGACGTTAAATAACACCAGGCGGTTGAAATTTCTTGAGCCCACAGATGCGGCGTGCTTCATAATGTTATCGTGGTTCTGACACTCAAAAAACTCAATATACTAAATATTCTCGAAACCTGGCATCGGACACTTTCCAGCGCTCTAATAAATTTCAGTCTATAGCTTCGGAATCGCGAGTAAAGGGGGGATTTTTTTTTTTTCGGTGGGCTAGCCATATACGTATTTATGCTCGCCGGTGCTCTCCTCTCTAAGGCTGAGCATTACAGGTTGGGATCGCTGCATCGTGTTCTGGCGCAGCGTCGGAGGGAGGAAGGGCGGTGGGCTGTTTTGTACAGCGCGAGCACTTCTCTTCTTTTGCATCATCGGGCCGAACGCTGCTCTTCAACAGGAGGCGGTGCAGCGCCGCAGAAAGGGAGCGCGCGGCGTAGCTCGTTCTTCTCCGTTGAAGGCCGTCTTCGGTCGGCGTGCGTCTTTAATATGGACGCTCTGGCTCGAGGCGGTCGGTGCCGCCGGCCCTACGCAAATAAGCGCGCACGCGCTCTGCGTTGCGTATCTACCTGCTTGACAGGTGCTGTCAGCTGCGCCCCCTTCGAAGCGGAACCGCCAATTAATGTGCGTGCGTTCGAAAACGCTCAGTCTTTTCTTGCCCCGCTCGTACCCCCCCCTTCTCCTCCTCTCTCTCTTTCTACCTTGTATAGTCTTCTCCAACCGACCCGTTCAAGGGCACACACCACCTGAGCTGAAAGTGTGTGCGTGTGTGTGCCTTCGTGAGTGGCCGTTTGTGACCGCCGCCGTTGGCCCTTAACGCCGTCTCGCTTATTCTGTGCAGTGGCGCGTAATCGACCGCGTCAGGCTGTCGCCGGTGTTGGGTACAAAGTAGCGTTGTGGTTTCAACGGCATTTGTACACGGACGAGTCTGCGGCAGTTTGAATGCGCGTAAGAGCCGGTACTGGTGTTGCTATGCGGAGTTTTTTCTCCGAGCATTGCATCATACCTGTCGTGTCCTGACAGGACACATCAAGGCAAAGAGACACATATGGAAACGACATGCCCACCACGCTCAATGCATTTTTCGGTAAAATTCGTCCTGTATCTACCTTTCGAGGTAACTACGTGACCATATGCAACCTTGATAACGCTGGTATTCGAGGTTACCCCGCAAAGTGAGCGCATGATTGTTGATTCTTGCACATCGCTCCTTTGCGAGCGTATCGGTCTTCTCTCATATCTCGCGAGATCGCTCAAAATTTTACGCGCACTGGACTCGTTGACACGCCTATTTGTAGCGTAGCAGGCTGCCTTTTACCGGCACACACGTGCTTATTTGATTGGTACAAACCATGGTGTTCCATGGTGCAGACAAGGGTGAAATCTATCGTTATCTTTAGATGTGCTGCACGCTTTTAATGGGTACCGTATAGATTCGGAGCCTTCGAACGTCGCGACGGTGGGCTTCGCGGCGATGCTCGCCTGCTGTGCTTGTCGGTGGCATCTCGTGGGCTCCCCTGCAGCACGTCATCTTCTCCCTTCTTTTCTTCGCTGACGACCATTTTCGTGATGGAGTTGTCGTTGGAACGGGGGCGGCGACTCAAAGACGACCAACGTCGAGCCACGTGCGAAGAACGCCTTGACGTGTGTGTCCTGTCTTGTATTGCGGCGTTTAAGGATGAGCTGGACTACGTCCGGTGGGCTGGAATGTTGAGGTGGCTGTCACGAGGACTTAGGTTGGCTCGAGTTCTGTGGTAGGTGTATTTCAGCCATTGCTTTTACTGCTGCGTTCTTGCGATAATATGAATGCCACAACAGCTAAACTAGTGCTAGAGATTGTAGTCGTTGTTGCTATATTATGAGAGCGCACAGAATGATAGGACGAAAAATAAGAGACGACCAACAGAACATTCAAGAAATTGCCTCGGTTAAGCCAAAAATTGCAAAGATTGATAAGTTACGCTGTGAGAGAAAAGAAAATCTCACTGACGCCTACCGTAGATCGCATTCATACTGTGTCTCATATATGGTCTTGATGTCGTGATATGCACGATGAAATCAATGATGACTATCTATAAGCTTAATATGCATCTAACCCCTTCTTTATACAATTCACAACAGACGCGTTCATTGGCGGCTTGACGGGGCCAATACATTTTTAATTGTGACACGTGTGCCATATAAGTCGTCCTCACCTGTTTATGCTAATGTGAGCGATGTACGACCGCTTCCACGGACGTGACAGACCAGGTTATGGGCCACTGTTCTCGTCTATACTACACAAAATTGCCACGTGGACTAGCGTTGCTCAGGTATATGCACTCTTCTTTCTCAGGTTAGATTTTGTCGTTGAGTATGAAGACTTGAGTGTGACACTGGTCTGCCATGTTTCTTTCTTGACATAATGATCTTTTGTGTGTGTTTTGTTGTTGTTTCTGACGTCATGTCAGCCGACGCTCTTACATGAGCATACTCACACATGTGCGCCCCGACACTTATGAATACACGCATCTGCCAGTAAGAGTAAACATGTACTTGACGTTTCGTATAGCGGTGAGTGACTGGTGGACACATACTAGATGAATCCTTCAAGCTATCCGCCTAACATGCTTTTTTTTTCGAATGAGTCTACCATTGTCAGTGTCGTGCAACATGACAATGATTTCACTCGCATGCCGCTTAGCTGTCTCGTACCCACACACCACATTAAACTAGAATGGACACTGTACTCATACTGGGTGGCTGCTGCAGGAGTTCAGAATATCAGACAAAATCTTCAATAATGACCAGGGACCGTGACCACACATTGTTGACTGTCTGCACCAAACGAAATATATACACAGAACGAATCAGGGGGAAAAATACTGAGAAAGGCAAGAGAAAAGGGCGTGGACTTTATAAAAGTCGGCTTGAAAGGAGCGTGAAAGGTGCGCGTAAACTTCCACACAAACACACGCACACCCTTCGAAAACAAATACAAGTTCGCGAAGGCAGGCGTGTGAGAAGGGCGCAGTAAAAGCAGCCACAGCGTTAGTATGTGCCGCCAGGCAAGGGGGACGGGCTGCGCCACCTATTGGAAGCTTGACGGCACCGAGCTATGGGCCCTGGCAGCGTTGATCCAGGCGGGCAGCGGCACTGAGAGCCTTTTCAACGGCGTCGAGACGAACTCTAAATCACATCGATCTTTTCACCCGGGAGGAACGCAAGACGAGACGCAGTGCCAGGCCAGAGCCTATTCACATACCGCCTGCCTGTGCGTATACTGTCGTCAGGGCTTGCGTGTGTGTGTTTGTGCGGCTGTTTGTGCCGGGCATCACTTAGCGGGCTGATGCGGCAACCAACCGACCATGTATAGGCGCCTGAATTCTGCGGGAAAGTATAGTCTGGTGAAGTCGTGTTGAAGACCGTCCTGTCTTCGCCCCTTTGCCTCCACCTTCCTTCTAGACGCCAACTTCCATTTCTCTGTGCTTGTATTTCTCTGCCCGTACATGGCTTGACTCGGCGGCGATGTCTGAACGAAACACACCCAAAAAGATTGGCGTCAGCATTGGCCTTTTTAAGAGACGTGTCGAAAAGCGAGAGGGGTACAAGGTATAGAGTGACAAGAAAAACGGGTAAAAAAGAGGAAAAGGGAAGAAAGTATAAGTCGTCGGTGCTGTCCTTCGTCGTGACAGCCTTGGATGGGTATTTGTCCGCGCGACGAAGTATATAGTGAAGCAAATGCAGCCGTCATAAAAGGCAGGTGTTTGGGAAGGACAGTGAAAGCTGACGCGTTATTTTGAGACGAATCTGGTTATGCATGGCGCGGACTGTTTGGAGATTCACGGAAGTGGACCAAAAGACGTATTCGGTGGTTTCGCGCCTGTTTGAGAATCTTCTCGTACACGTTTACTGTCGTCGCCGTCGTTGTCGTTATTATTATTATTATTATTATTATTATTATTATTATTATTATTATTATTATTATTATTATTATTATTATTATTATTATTATTATTATTATTATTATTATTATTACAAAAGAGCCGTTATTGTAGGGTTTCGACGTGCGGCGTGGCTTAAAAGTTATAATCATCACGAATAAGCAAGTACTCAATCACTGCCTAAGCATTCTGTACAGTCGGTTATCTAGAGAAGCTGAAACGTATATTGCCCGATTTCTGTGGCACGTGCACGCGAATTTCACATCAGTGCTGTGGTGGTCGTGGTTAACCGCGTGCCGTAGACAGTAAATTATCGTCATCATAAACAGGCGCGTGCTCAATCAGTGCCCAAGATTTCTGTACAATAACACTTGCTGCTGGGCGAGTTGTAATCTACAGAGTGTGAAAATGCGATGTTTGTTGGTACACCTATACCTTGTGAGTGTTGGGCGTATTCATGGACTACGAAATAAAAAATGAAGTTAGCGGTAAGTTTGTGCTAGTCCGTGTCTGTCTGGTCCCTTGTTTTGATTGTGCAACCATATTTACCTCACAAGAATTTTGTACAGATGGCAATCTAAAGACGCTGAAACGTGCTCTGCTGCGACCCTGCACAGCGCGACTAAGTCAAAGCTACGCTTATTATTATTATTATTATTATTATTATTATTATTATTATTATTATTATTATTATTATTATTATTATTATTATTATTATTATTATTATTATTATTATTATTATTATTATTATTATTATTATTTTAAAAAAGAAAGATAATTATAAAGATAGTAAAATGGAAGTTCTTGACTAAAGCGAGCCGTGTGAGCCATGTATGGTATAGTATATATAGTATAATTATAGTACAATATTACATAGCATAGCAAGACTTGGAAAAGAGAGATGGGATATTTTGAAAGCCTAGCCAAGCCAGACTGCAGCTATAAGTGCTCAGCAGCTCAGGTATAACCATTTCTTGGGCGACTTGGTGTGGAGCGCACTAGTTTTTGTTTTTGTTTTCACTCTCTAAAATGCTTTCGCCGTCCATGAGGTTCTTCGGACTACTTTGTGTATTGTGGGCTGTCAACTAGTCCATCATTATGCTCTTTTTTTTAAGGTTTTCTAGATTTAGGTGCACGTTAGGGAACCCCAGGTGGTCGAATTACGATCTGAAGTCCCCAACTATATAGGCGGCGTTCCTGGTAATCATATAACGTGGTTCGGTCACGTGAAAGCCCGCAGAATTTAGTAATGGAGACGAAGCACGTATTGCGAATATGCCCGCTCCAACCACATCCGCGGCTTTTACAGCGAGGTCACATCGGAACAATGAAGGTCTCGAAAGGAGACATTCCATCGCGAGAATCCTGCAAGGCATACAGAAAATGACGCGGAAACTATATACAGTCTAGGTAGGGAAAATGAAGAGAAAAATATGGAATAAAGAGAGAAGAATAGTTCCCATCACACGTGAGCGTGCACCAACGGACAGAAAAGATGATAGAACACTTGGGGAGCATAAATCACGCGCCACTGCCTCGAATGCTGACGACTTAAAATAAAATAGCGAAGCCGGAACAAGGACAATAATGGCTTAGGACAAATGGTTGTGTTTATGAAGGATCGAGTTGGCATGCAAGGGTTTGTTATATGCGCTTTTTTTTATTTTCTTTGACTGGGAAAGGTCTTTTGTTGGCGTCGTTTTGCATCATTCTTTATATGTAGCCTCTATACGTGACGCCCGCATTATGTTTATTTTACATAGTCTGCCTTTTGTTTCGATTCCTTTGCTAACAAGCCTTTATATCGAGGTAGACTGTTCTTTGCGATACAGGCGTAATATTCGCGACACTATCGGTGGGTTGTCCGTCTCGGTGGATCGGCGATTAGAGTAGAGCGCTCGGCTGCTTATCCGAAGGTCGTGGGTTCGATCTCGGCCCTGGCGATCGCATTTCAACGGAGACGAAATGTTAGAGGTCCGTGTGTACTGTGCAATGTCAGTGCATTTTGAAGAACGCCATATATGGTCGAAGTTTCCGGAGCTCTCCACTGCGGCGAGCCTCACAAACACATCGAGATTTCGGGACGTATATAGAACCCAGATATGATTTTATTATTGATGAGCACAGAGACCTGCGCTAAACTTACAGTAGGATAAGCGGACACATTGGTTCTTTACTATCATGTTTTTAACATCTTCAAACGTCTTGAGTGTCTCCGGTTCGAGTACCAATGTACTTGGCAAGTCATTCGTTCGTGTTGCTATATATACTGGCGCTATGAGACCCGAGGTTTTTGCTATGAGACCCGAGGTATTTCTGTCGGGAAGGCGTTACTTTAGGTGAATAGTAAATGCGTGCTAGCTTCCGCAACAAAATGACACGAGGCGACAAGACAAGTGTGCTTCTCTGCGCTCGCGCTTAATCGTAATGACGGCAACTGCCCACACGCTTACTAATGTTGCCTACGTGATATTTTTAAAACGTAGGCAACCGGATTGATTGGGCATTCACTTTTAATTTAGAGCAAGGCTCTCACGCAGGATCCGACACGTCCTGCGTCTATGTGTATGTTAGTGGAAGGCGTCCATTTCAATTGTCTCCAGAGCACTGCATATCTATAACCGTCAGTTGAAAGTAACTCTCTGTCTTGCTGTTTCTGCTGGGTCGTTTTGTCGTGCTAAAGGTTACTATGGACAAATGCCCATTGGCCCGTAAGTGCATTGTGGTAAACGTTGCGTCATCTTTGCAAATTGTGAGAAGGACGCCTAGCAACGTTTCGCATAAAAGCAATAGCGCAGTAAGCGGAGGTTTGAAGAGTTAGGCTAGAAGAGCCTATTAACTCTGCGCTGTGTTTTGCGATGAGAAAAAGGAAAGGTGAACGATTCTTCATTAAGGACTGACGGCCCCGAAAACCAAAAAGACAAATTATATAAATAAATGCGAATTCTTTGCGTACAGCGTCCATGTGATGCGGCGCCACAAGAATGTGTCGTGCCGGGCGAAGCATGCGGGGCCGTCGCACGGCCTCCGCTTTCCGGTTGTCTCACGAGCAGGACCATCTCAGGGATGGAAAAGAACACACACGCTAGCATTCGGGAGACGCCAAACAACAGGAAAGGCACGCAAAGATAAGAACGTTTTAACGGCGCGTCGTATGATTAATCACTCAGGTAACCCGGTTTTCCGCGGAAAAGGGGAGGAAACCCCGTCAGTGCATGAGAACTCCTTGGCCCCATCATTGATAATGAGAATAATATATGTGGGGCCAGAATCAAAAGCGCTTATCAGATTCTAAACGTGAGATGGACTGCGCTTATCCCGGACGTCTCTCGTGGCGAATCGGAATCATTTATAGTGATGACGCGACCATAAAAAAAGAACAAAAAGTTAAGCAAGTACATTTTCCACCCCGAACTATGCAATGACACTAAATAACCTTAGATGGGCCTGATGCCTAACGTAGACAACACGAGTTTTTCATTTTTCAAAAAATGAAGTGCTGCGTTTCACGCACGCAGACGTCAAAGGGAAGAGTACGTTCATTACTTTAAAGCGAGTCACCTCGAGCTGCTCATTCGAAGACCATTTTTTACCCCCTTAAACGGTCGCTGCATGCCGAGTTGACAAGACGTGCAATTTTGTGCGCGACGCGAAATCGCGCGTCCACGAATCATAAGACACACAATTCTTCCTGCTGCAACTCCACCCCCCTCTCTTGTCTACCATCAGAATGAACCATGTCCTTATGAGATGTAATTGCACGGTGTCTTCTCAGAGCCACTGTCATGCCTGATTCCGGCGATATTTCATCCTTCTTTTTTTTCTGTCGCATACGTGAATCTTCGTATAAAGTGCCGACTGCTTTGTACGGACGCCCAGAAAGTGCATGTCGATGTTCGCCTCGCGTGACCAAGAACCACAAGCTTCGGACCAGCGAACATGCAAAGGACCGTGACTTATTGTATGAATCATTTTTTTCCACGTAACCCCCGGTACCTAGGCTTCATACTTGGGTGCCAGCCAAGTCGGACGTTGATCGCAAATAATGGCTGTCAACCCTTTTCGTGGGAATGATAAAGGGCTCGTTAATTGGTGTTGCCCTGGCTGACTTCGTGTCTGGTCTGAATGTTCTTCCCAGCCAGCGTTGCTTGTTGCGCCCTGTGGCATGCATGTTAGTCCGCTACATGCCACTGCCACGCATGTCACTACGAACATCTTTTCCGCTTGACGACAATTACACAGGAAGGGCATAGATGCACGGTTGCCCGCTTGGATGCGTTTACTTGCTACTGTAAGTGTACACTAAGAGAACTTCAGTGCGGGCAAGGAGGCATATTTGGTGGTTGTCGTTGCGAGTGCAGATTAATAACGCACCGTCACGTAAGAGTCAACATCATTAACTTACCCAAACACCGAATAACGAGGGCGCAACGCAGTGGAAGCGTTCGGTCGTTTTATAACCATCATTACCATCACGTTCAAGTGACGGCAAACGTGCTGGACACAGAAAATTTGGCTGAAGCTCTTCTCACACCCTTTACGGGGGTCCTGACCTCCGTGCAGGGTGGCCGCATTACACTTGGCTGAAAGGAAGTCCGCAGAGTCCTTGGAGAGCTTAAATAGGAAGGCATCGTTGAACATGCCTTGAATCAACGAACGCAAAACACGGGTCGTTATACGTAACAGAATAGCAGGAAATGAGAGAGCCCATGTCCAGCGTGCGCTTTGTTTAATTAGATCTGCCGCATCAAATTGGTTCAGTCGCGTAAGAACAGCCACGCTTCTTTTACTACATCAACACGCTCTTTTATTTTAGTTAAGTACCTAGCCTTATTTGCTCATCTAGCCCCGCCGTGGTGGTCTCGTGGCTAAGGTACTCGGCTGCTGACCCGCTGGTCACGACATCGAATCCCGGCTGCATTTTCGAGGGAGGCGAAGATGCTGTAGGCCCGTGTGCTCAGATTGGGGTGAACGTTAAGGAACCCCACGTGGTCGAAATTTCCGGAGCCCTCCACTGCGGCGTCTCTCACAATCATGCAATGGTTTTGGGACGTTAAACTCCACACATAAATCAAATCTGTGTGCTCATATATGAGTGATTTACTATAAAGGCTGACAGGAAGGTCATGGCTGATCTACAGGCCGGCAGGGCTCTCGGTCCTAGACCGACCCTCATGCTTTTCGATGCTTTTTGCTGTTGAAGGCTCTTTGTTTGGACTTGACACTGTAATGCCACTGCAGAATCACGACAGCTTAAGGCTAACGAAAAAGAATGACTTCGTTAAACGTTGGTAAAGCGTGATGACAACAGCTGAGACTCCTCGGGCGAGGAATGTATTGCTGCTGTGCGTTCCTTGCGGAGCTTAAGTCTATAACCTTGAGTAACTACGCTCGCATATTAAGGCCTCCCACTTGATCTGATCATTTATCATTTTTCTTTCTTCTCTATTATTGTGATATTGAGCTGACCACTAGTTTCGAATAAAGACACTATTTTATAGTGTTGGTGAGGGAGTGATTTCGTTGCTATACAGGTGATGTCCGACTTGCAGACCTGGCCAGCAGTTGCTCCACTGGTCACTGAATTCTATAATTTCTGGGAATATTCCTCTACGGCTCTTTTCGTCCACTGAAGTACGTTTAGGGGCAGTATCTTGTAGATCCGGGCATTGCCACTGTTTTTCGTACTGCCAAGATGCTTATTGTTCATTACGTCCATCTTCACTGCAGTACACTTGATCACATCCACGATCATACACGCAGATACGACAACTGTAGTTGATGCTGCGAACTCGCCTGATGCTGCAAATAGGGTATTTTTTATGCGACAAACCCCAATCACCAACCCTGCTTGTATTTTTTCGGTCAACAGTATAGGAACATCTTACAGGTTTAGCTTAAATAAATATATGGCAATGGGGCTGAACATATGCAGAACATTTAGCGCAAGCGGTGCGTACTAAGTTGATCCGGATGCTTACTTTACGTGTCCCATCGCGGACATCGACATGAGCAAGCGTATGCACATTCAAAAATGCTTTTTATGCTATAATTGTTAGTGAAAGAAACGTGTAAACTGATGCTGGTACTTGCCGTATTATTGAACGCAGGTTAATGTCAGAGAACCCCTTCAACGAACAAAAGACTTTCGGCGTGTGGCCCCAATTTTATTTTGTGGCTAGATAAAGCGGTACTATATCGGCGTACGATGCTACATGGTGGAACTGGCCGAGCCGGAAAACTGACCAGCGTAGCATATGTAGCCGCTCGTTATTCATTTGAACACAGTGGAACCTATTATTGAGTTAAGCAGATGAGTGCCGATATCCGCGGCGCTAAGGTGTTAAAAAATAAGAAGAATAATGGCGAGAACTGCTTTTGAACCAGGGCGTCCCGTGCTCAGACCACCATCAATTCTACTTCGCCCTGCTGTTTCGCCCTCGCGAATCACCGATTGAAGACATCGGCCCTGGAGAGCTTAAGTGTGTGTTGAAAACACGCTTCAAATTGGTCCGTATTTTATAAGTGGTGGTCGGGCGGAGCACCTGTCGGCAGCTAGGTCCACCCACAATAACGCTCTTTCTCCTCGTCCTTAAGATGTGAAGAAGGGGATGATCTCGTACACCTTTATGGACTCATGAGCTGCGAGGATTGACCGTCGGTGACCCTCGTCAAAAGATTATTAATGATTTATATGTGAGGTTTAACGTCCCAAAACCACCATGTGATTATGAGAGACGCTGTAATGGAGGGCTCAAGAAATTTCGACCACCTGGGGTGCTTTGACGTGCACCCAAATTTGATCACACAGGCCTACAGCGTTTCCGCCTCTATCGGAAATGAAACCCTCGTTAAAAGGGTGATGTCTATAAGTTTGCTCAGGGTATGGACTGGACATAGCATGGTGTTGTTTTTCGTCAAAGTGAAAATTGTTGTGCGGATCATCGACGGTCCTCACGTGCAATTGAACCTAGCAAACTCCGCGGAGGACATCATTCCGGGTAAATCACTGACATCAATGCAAGTTAATCTCGTTCCCTGTAGGGACGTACTAACTCATCATTTCTCTATGCCATTGATAATGCCGTTGTTTCAGCCACAATATTGTACAAATATTTCGGTGTTCACCTTTCATCAGACTTATCTTGGACTACGCACATAGTAGCTGTCCCTTCGAAAGCATCCCAGTCTCTCGGCTATCTGCGAAGAAATTTACGCAACGCTCCTTCTAACGTACGTGCATCATCATATCTCTTAAGTTCATCATCCACATGGTTACCGCATCAAGATTACTTATATAGTCTGTATACGTTGGACTCCGTCCAGAGTAGGACAGTGCGAATCATAGCTGATAACTACCCCCATCTTTCATGCAACACCCTTATAAAACAATACCTTGTATTCATGTCACTAAATCAACGCCCTGTCATTGCCCTCTTTTGTTTATTTCATAGGTATATCTACAGTAACAAATGCCACTGTTTGCCGCTTCATACCTTTCTACGCGCATCTCGACGCATTCACAACGCACGTAGTTTCATTCGCCTTCATGGTCACACACTGGCATTTAACTCATCACCATTACCTCGAGCCATAGCACATTGGAACGGCCTTCTACGTATCCATCTCTAATCCTGAATCTTTTCGTGATAAACTGATTTTCTTGCGTTTTACTATTGTAAACTTTCTCGCACCTTGCTGTTTATGATTTGTTTGTTTTAAATACGAAGCATTTCTTAGCGAACTTCAGCGACATTGAGCGTATCTATCTATCTATCTATCTATCTATCTATCTATCTATCTATCTATCTATCTATCTATCTATCTATCTATCTATCTATCTATCTATCTATCTATCTATCTATCTATCTATCTATCTATCTATCTATCTATCTATCTATCTAGCCGCTTACGTTTGGGTGGTCTCGTGGTTGCCCCCTTAACCTGGCGTGAACCAAAATTAGCATGGGAGGATAAGATGCATGGTTTGACGAATATGACGTGCTGGCCAAGACATGAATAATGTCACAATGCTGTCGCGTACGCCGTCAAACACTTCCCGCCAGACAGCGGCACATACCCACAGGCGGTTATGTGCCGCTGGTATGCGGATATGTGTTACAGGTAATAGACACTTAGTATCTACCCAGGAACAACGAGAACACGCATGGGTAATTTGAACGCGTGAGCGTTAAGAAATACCCGACATCGGTAGCGTGGACCCGACGAATGCAAAGAAAAAAAAATGCCAGGTTCCCAGCTGGAATCCAACACAAGCGTTCTGCGTGGCAATTAAATCACTTTACCACAGATCTATATGCGCAAGGTCCCAGTACTAGTTTTCACATAGACGCTAATTTTTGTGAAACGTCAATAGTGGCTGCACTGTTGCCTACCCAATTTATAAACATTACATATGTACTCCTTTGATAGAGCCGTCAGGTCGGGTTAACGTCAATTGTAGCTAGTTGCCATGCGCTGAAGTTGATTTATCTAGCAGTGTCCAGGGCCAGCATTTTCACGAGCATCAGCGCGTCATATCTGCTTCCGGTGTTACTAATACGCCTGTTCTAGTTGGTGTCGTTGCGCAAGTGCAAACAACTGGTTATATAAACATGTACAACTCTTCAACATATGTCTGTGCGTGCAACATTTGTACATATATTTAGCGTCATTTCATGACATGTCACTCAATAAAAAAATTGCAACATTGTCACCTTCCCTCCGCATGCTTCGCACGACGTCGATACCGTGGTGCGTTGGATCTGCCGAATTTTTTGTGTTTGTTTCCTTGTTCTTTATTAACTTTTTGTCCGTTTTTTTTTTCAGTGTATATAATAATGCCCCCCTTGCTCAATTCCCTTTAATGGGCATGTAAGGTATTTTGAATAAAAATAAATAACTATAGTTCTAGCGCAGAACAAGCAACCAACTTCAACTATTGGTCTGCGTGAAATCTGGGGTTTTATCTCCCACTCCCTGTTGGGACGCTGTCAGAGCGACTCATGTTTGTTTACCATCCCAGCTGCAACTAAAGGAATGGATTGAGAAAACTTTATTTTTTTTTTCGTGCAGGGCGCAAAAGGAAAAAGTTTAAATCAAGCCAGTTTTCGTACTAGCGCTGAATAATGTCACGTTTTGCCCGACAACAAAAAATTGATAACATAGTTATGACTGGTTTTGACTTGTACAGCCATACTTCTTTGTCGCACATGTGTAGCTAAGAAACTATAATAGGGTTTATAAAAAATTTACAGCACTGCGTAAATAAAATGATACGTGAAGGGCAGTCATAGGTCACGCGGGGGAGCCAGAACACCTAAGAAGCGGGCGGATAAAAGAAAATTGGAGGGACACGGTGCCCATTGATGGCGACACCTGAGATCGCTGAACGCGCATGAAAAGTGTCGAATTCCTGAAGCTTTTCGGTGTGCGCATGCTCCGCTTCACCTGGAGTCATTTTCAGCGTGAACACGAAGCGAGAACGTGCTTACATTTATGTTTCGCAGTGACCGGCATGTAACGATTAGCCTCGAACGATAAACCGAATACGCCTCTTCCATGCAGGACATCGGTAACCAGTGCAACTTTATTCGCCACCATGTGGCCGCAGCCTGTGAAACCGATACTTGTCAAGTGAAAACGTCGGAATGTTGTCTTCCCAGTGCTAAGTAAGCTTAGAAGCGTGGCAGCTTGGGCTTATTGGTATGACATGACGATGGTGATAGCGCGAGAACAGAACGACGACGCAGAGACAAGAATTAACTTCGTGTCCTTCTTGTCTCTGCGTCGTCGTTCTGTTTTCGCGCTATAACCATCGTCATGCTGGGTAAGCATTACAGTGTGCAAGGGGCTATTGCCGTGTGCCGGTTCATTGAGGGTAAGTTGGAATGCCTTCTATTTTATTGGCACGGAGCACATACGCATCTTGGGCAAACCGAATCGAACTGGACGAAACACCCGCGTTCCAGGTTTGGGACGTCCACACACAGCGCGCGTCATAGAATGTCGACCACGCAGTGCCCCTCCATGCTCATTCACTGTATACGCGCCTTTCTGCGTCGTCGATATAGGCACCCGACAGTGGACCAGAGGGCGCGGCGAAGCTCTTTGGGCCACCTCAGCATTGTTGATACCGACCGCCAGGGATACTAAGAAAATGGAACGCTCGCTGAACACAGTGAGACGCTGAAGTGTCATGCCCTTCCTGGCACGTTTCCAAAGAACGCTTCTTGGACGCTTACATAATCAGCGTGACCGCTTGCTCACAACTAAAAAATAAAACGATATGCACGTGCAAGTTCGGTTTTGCTGCGTCTACTCGCTAGGCTACGCATTGGAAGACTCGGTTTTGCTGCGCCTACCCGCTGGACTGTGTGTTCTGGCGCTATACCGTCAGATCTTGTAACCTGCATTGCCGGGTGCCTATAGATTGGTACCGCGCGTGCCCGGCAACAGTTTGCTCGATGAGGCAAGCCTTACACTTCTTTAGTCCGAAGCCTCATGTGCGCGTCCGTGTGTTTGCGCGTGTGTTGCGTGCGTCCGCGTTCGGGGGGTCTCTGGCTTTGTCATGCAAAAACAGGAGCGTTCGATGCCTCCGCGTGCCACACATAACCGGTTAATTGGCCGAGCATGTCGGCATCTGTTGCCGTCGTTCTTTAGCGAGCACACTCGCGGCGCCTTCCGAATGTGCTCTTTTATATACGTACACACGACCTCGGGGGACACTTTAACCGCTTTGCTTAGCCAGCTTTGGTTTCCTTTACGCAGTTTCTGTGTTTCATGATGTCGTTGCACAGAAACTGGTGGCTTGGTATAAGTACATCATGACGTCTTAGCTTCGGGTCGGTACAGTTTGCGCAATGTCCTCCTATGCTTGCACATATACTTACTGGTAAGACCGATGTAGCGATGTACTACAGCGATGGACACTGTTATAGTGTGAACACGCAATGTGTGGTAAACAGCACTGTCAGTGTCGCGTAACAAACTAACAACCATCTTTGCATGCGCTCTGCGATGCACTCTTTCCACCGCGGACACAACGTCATGCTTACGCTTGTTCGTCGTCTGCTATCCAAATTTTGTCGGCTAAGCTGGCGCATTTTGATTTTCAAAGTCCATCTGGATTAAACATTGCTGCGTTAATGCAAAAAGGCGTATAACACAGTCTACATTTCATCAATTTTTTTCATAAATGAAACTGCAAAGAAGGAAGCAACTTAAAATGCAGGATGTGTCAGCTTAGCAGACGACCAAATGCGGCTAGCAGACGACGAACAGTAAGTTCTGCGCAGTGTGCAATGTTTCCAACGATGGCTGTTACGCGGTTCTTATAGTGCCGTCGGCCACGCACTCGCGAACTCACCCAACAGTGCTCACCGCCGTACTGCAGGAGATCGAAGCGATTAGCCGAAACGTCGCATTCGCTGCTCCCACATGACGTCACCATGCACTCAATCTTAGCTTAGTGGTTGATAGATTGATATGTGGATTTTAACGTCCCAAAACCACCATATCATTATGAGAGACGAGGGCTCCGGAAATTTCCACCACCTGGGGTTCTTCGACGTGCACCCAAATCTGAGCACATGGGCCTACAACATTTCCGCCTCCATCGGAGATGCAGCTGCCGCAGCCGGGATTCGATCCCGCGACCTGCGGGTCAGCAGCCGAGTACCTTAGCCACTAGACCACCGCGGCCGGGCAGAGCTTAATGGTCGATATAGAGGTATGTGCAAAACATTCGTAGTGAGTGAATTTGAGTCCACGAGCCGTTTGTTAACATGTCCAACTTATTATTATTATTATTATTATTATTATTATTATTATTATTATTATTATTATTATTATTATTATTATTATTATTATTATTATTATTATTATTATTATTATTATTATTATTATTATTATTATTGCTGAAGTCCACATTTCTCTAAGTCCTGCACCCGGAACTAGACGCCGTTACTCTGAAGCAATGTCGAGCTTGTTCCACCATATTTTTGCCAGCGTCAGAGGGGAAACAATTCGCTGATTTTGGCGTAACTCTGTTCATACTCAGTCGGGCGAACAATTAAGTTCAGCAAAAAAAAAGAAGGTAATTCGATTCGCCGAGTGCTCAGTAGCAGTTTAGATGAACGATAAAGTTAGCTCTGTATGCGGCACACCCATGCACTTAATGTGAAGGGCTCCCATAATTGATCAGGAACTCCTGACTGCGGTATGCAGGGAAGAAGAAAAAACTAAATCAGGATTTTACCAATTCAAACTACGGCTGCTTCATCCAAAGCGCTCACACCACTCCCCAGTTTCACCTGAGTTGCTCTACGAAACTGAAACCGGGTGGTAAAAAAAGCCACAACTAACGCAGCCAACGAAGCTATAGTTGGTGGATTCATCATACATGAATAGAGAAACCTTTTTAAAAAAGAGAAAGATGGGAAGCATGGTGAAAATAAACGTCAGAAAGACCACCAACGTTCTCGGTTTTCTTCTCTTCTTACCCACTTCATTTCGCGCCGTTATCAAGAAAAACATCAACGCCGAAGGCTTCGAGTTATGCTGTGAGCAACGGGCGCGGACTCGCGTCGAGAAATTTTCCGACTTTTGTTTTTAAAGCTGTTTCCCGCGATAATCTTGGCGTGGTCATGTCGCGAAGACGCGCGTCTCTGCAAAGAAAACCTCTACGCGCGCGTGGTGCACATTATATTGCCTCGCGCAGGGCCAAAGTCATTTCCCTCACAGTTGGTTCCTCCCCTCTAATTCATTATGCATTGGACGCTACTTTGCTTATTCATGGCTTGGCGCTTTATTGTGTCGCTGTCAAGCGGTGGGTGGTTCCCTGCCTTTTAGCCGAGCGAGCGTCTCCGAACGAGACCACCCCGCAACTTCCTTTTATTTCGCTCCACGCGCAGCGCGCGTCTCTCGAGTTTATTTGGCCTTTTCTTTTTCTCAGCAAGCATGCACTGCATGCGAGACCCAGCCCTGTGATGGCGTAAATAATTCACGCAAGCGGCCACTTTATCTGCCGTTCGGCAATTACACTCCCGATGCTAATTACGACCTGTTCGCGTAGCGAGCGCGAAAGAAAAATATAACGAATTAAAAATTGAATATTATATGAATTACCTCGTTCCCGACAGTTTCGCAGGCTCTATAGCCTCTGCTCGATTCCTCAAACTTTTCTCTTGAGGCACTGCAAGGCAGTGCAGAATGACTCGTTAGTCTATGGCGTCGTTTATTATCTCGACCAGCCCCTTGGAACGTTTGTGCAGCGATGACGCTGCTCTTTTCTCTTTGTTTTGTTCTAATCTTTCACCAGAAGTCATTTGTGTTCAACGATAAACGGCAGTGTTCAAGTGTGCGTGAGGGGGCCGACAAAAGACGCGTATTATCAGGTACCGTTGCAATCGATCATCCGTAGATGAGACAACAAAACGCTTCATAGCTGGGAGGCTGAAGCGTAGTGTATGAATCATTTAACTGCCGCCTATCACTCGAGTCGTAAGTCGGAATTACTTTTATTCTTGCAGTATTTGAATCTAGTGGTTCGCGCGAGTGTTGAATATCCATATTTGCTCGTTTCGTCGGATTTTTTCAGTAGAATCTATTTAGATGAAAAATACAAAGGTGGAATGGAAGTGGACAGCTTTTTCCTTCGAGTCGTCGTAGGTGAACGTCTTTTAGTGAAGCACGTTTGACATTATTTTTCCGCTATACGCTGACATCTCTGTATAACGCCCAAAATATGATCTCTCTATAGTTACTTGTGTCCCGCTCTATTTATTATCTTCGTCTTCATTTTCTTCTGGAAATTTAGGATATATGATCTTTTACTTTTAACTTATGGACTTTTCATAAAAACCATTTCAATAATAGCAGCATGATGGAAGAAATAATTCTATTTTTCTGTTTACAAATTAGAAAGTCAGATAATACTCCGTTTTAGACGAAGTAGACCCCAAGCCCCATAAATTTATATTGTGGGATTGTTATGCACGCACACTCATTCATTCTATCTTTCTTTCTTCAATTTTCTTTCTTATTATAAGTATCCTTCATCGCCCTTCTTAGTAACGCAACTGACCTTTCCCGCCTCTCCGTAGCAGCAGGCAAGAACATGTCATATTTATTTATTTATTTATTTATTTATTTATTTATTTATTTATTTATTTATTTATTTATTTGTTTGTTTGTTTGTTTAATTTTATTTATTATTTATTTATTTATTTATTTATTTATTTATTTATTTATTTATTTATTTATTTATTTATTTATTTATTTATTTATTTATTTAAAGATACTATCAGCCCATACACATGCCTATTACAGGAGTACAAAACAAAAACATAAAACATAACCATCCAAGAATCATAAGAAAATTAACGTTTATGATTAGATCTTACTCAAAAAGGAGCAATATGTAGTACAACTCGGAAAACACAACCAGAGAAAAATAAAGGCACAAGAACATATACAGACAAAATATAGCTTAGGTAGCCACACATGAGAATATTAGCAATGTGTTTCAAGAATATATCGACGGATGAGCATAAAATGGCATCTTCGGTCAAGGAATTTTATTCCTCGATAGCTCTTGGGAAGAAGCTCTACTTATAACAATCAGTGAATATATCAAGATCACGAATGAACATTGAACGACAATGTCTAGAAGTTTCCCCAAGAAGAATATCAAAACAGTGAGCATATGTTATATGGACATGGTGATTATATGGACGTGGTGATATTTAAGCCTTTCGTATTTAGTTGAGCCTGAATATTGGGTAACTTTGCTACAGTTGAGACAGTGAATCCATCCGCCTGTATTTGTTGAAAATCAACCTAACTGCTAGACGCCTAATGTTATTTCAATTTCGAGATGTTTGTAACCTAAAAAGGATCCCAGACAATTTTAGCCTATTCTATGATTGGTCTAATAAGTGTTTGTAGGCTAAACATTTCTTTTCTCCTGTTGCAAATGGCAAATGGCGCCTAAGACACCAGAGAGATTTGTTGGCTTTTGCACACACATAATCTATGTGTTTATTCCAGCGAAGATCACTAGTAAATATGAAGCCAAGGTGCTTATGTTGTTTGATGCTGCTAAGTTTATGATTATTAATTAAATACGTGAATTCAAAGTGCTGTTTCTCTTTAGAAACCCTCCAAACTACACTTTTTACTGGGTTTAGCACCATTTGCCATTCTGCACACCAATTTATTTCCTGTAAATTTTCTTACAATTTTACCTCATCATCTACAGTGTCTATTTTATTGGATATGATTCAATCGTCTGCAGAAAGCCTGATAGAAACGTCGATTTCATTCACAGATCATTTATAAATGCCAGGAACAGAAGTGGGCCCAGAACTCTACCTTGAGGCACTCCCGACTTAACAGCTGAAACTGAAGACTTAGTGCCACCAATTTAAACATATTGCTCCATAGAATAAAAATAAGACGAAAACCAGTTTGTAATCGTAGTATTTTGGAACGTAAAAGTAAATCGTTTGGTAATTTATAGTGAGACACTTTATCAAATACTTTCGCGAAGTCTATGAGAATCATGTCCGCCTGTGCACAAACAAGAGTTAACAGTTTTCGAAAGATCGTGGACTAATTGCATCAGTTCGAATGTTGTAAATGAATATTGTCGAAAGTCGTGTTGGCAGTTGGATGATAAATTATGTTCATTCATATAACTTAATAAATGTTTCTAAACTATATCTTTAAGCAGCTTAGAACGAGTGCTATTAATTCAAACAGGCCGATGTTTTGCTACATTGTCAGTAGGGCCGCTATTAGGAATGGGAATGACTTTAGCTTTTTTTTTTCACTCCTTGGGTAACGAACCACAAAGAAGTGAACACAAAGGTCTATAGCAAGAGAGTTGTGAGTGAGAGAGAAAATCAAACATTGAATTTTGCTAGTATTTCAAAGATTGCTTATACGATGAGACAATTGCAACTGCATTCACACTTATTAAAATGTCACCAAGTTCAAGCAGTACTTCCACTGTAGCGATCCACAATTGCGATGACGATGTTAGCCCGTAAACAGCATATGCGTTCAGTCCACCCTTTGTAGTACGAGCAGCACCTGGATATACGGCCGGTCCTCCACGTGGCAGTGAATTGAGATGGCGACCCTTCGTTTGTTCAGCGAGAATCCCGTGCCTTAAGGCTCTACGCTATAGACGTCCCCTCTTAGAAACCGCAATAGCTTTTGAGCTCGACACAGCCTGCTTCATATACTTCCCCTAGCACCAACAACTCGATGCCCCCTATTCTTCAACAGTCCCCACTGTAAACAGTCAACGCCCTCGCTCATAGGGTTCCCGCTTAGAATCCCAAATATATCCTCAGAGCCTGTCATCCGTTTTCTTGCCTTTGATTCCACATTGTGGCAAATCACCGCGCAGCCACTGGCGCGCGCGAGGGAAGTTCCAGAAACTTGGCAGTTCGTGAGAGAACCCTTCTTCATCGAAGACGAGCCGTGGACGCACGCTCAATTCCGCGTTCTGATTCGGGCACAGAGTGGTTCCGTCGACTCGGCTCTCGAGACCATGAGTGCACTCGAACTCTGAGACCAAGCGAGTGAGAGCGAGGCAGCACGCGAGGCTCCTGAGCGGTGCTCACCACCGTCCCAAGTGGCATATTAGAATGCCATGGAGAGGACCATGGTGCCGCAGGATAAATATTATGGGAGCGGAGACACGCCATGGCGTCCCCTGCCTTCCTGGCCTTCCTTCGCTTTCCCCCAATGAACCCCCAATCTTCACAACCGCCATCATTCCTGCGTATCCTGCGAAACATACGGTGCCTTGTGCTTTATTGTGTCCGCTATTCTGAAAATGAAGGTCGGCTCGCAGCATACGCTTGAGCGGGTACTTCATGCCCCGTTTCCCTAATACTTGCCCCCTCGCCTTTCCTGCAGCCTCACCGGTAGTGCAAAAGTGGCGGCGGCCCACGACTGCCGAAGCTCTGAAGCACCCTTGAGAGACGAGCTTCCTTCGTGCCTCTGGCGTATGGCCAGCACTGTACAGCGGGTCGCGCCCTGTGAAGACCTCTGTCCGTTACGCCCTCTCCCTCTCCTCTGCCAGCACGCGGGAAATCAAAGGGAAACCTGTCGAGGCGTATGTTTTCGAGGGGTGCGGAGATGAAGGCGAGTGGTCTCCCGTCTTTGTGAAGCGTTCGTGGCCGTGATCTACACCCGGTGTCCTGCCTCTGGAAGTATCCCCGGACTGAGCGTCAGCGCCTCGATACTACGGCGCCCCCTCCAGCCCTGCGACGCACCCTCGTCGTGTCTTTCCGCGTTTTCCGCCTCTGCGACTTCCCTGTCGCGTGGGAAGAATGATTGTACGCGTTTGTTTATCTTGGCGACCGCTTTCCTTTTTGGCAAGACTCGGTTCTTCGCTCCCGGTGTAGCTGAAATTGCATACTGAATACACCAGGATAGACCAGTGTGCTCCAGAACGGGCGTATTCGAGAATCCTCGCTTATAATGTCAAGGGAGGAGCCGTTTAAAGAGGTCTTTAAAGAGACTCTTTCCGGTTTTCATCTTTTGGCTAGTTACTCGTTTCCCTCCAGCACACGGTAGACGCAGTCTTTGGGACACAGTCTGCATACTCGTGTTCTCCAAGCGAGGCCGCTATAACGTAGTAGGTTCAAGGGTTAGAGAACCACCTAGAATGGATTGAATGACGAACACGAAGTGGCAAATGTTTCTTCCAGAATTTTTTATGGCTGCGCGGTAGTATGAAACTTCAATTTTGTCGCTCTGGCTTAATTAGGTGGTGTCATAGTTAGTTGCTACACTGAATAAAGGGGGAATCAAATGCATTACCATTCGCAATCAAAAGTGCCTGGATATTGAATTAGTGTTTGCTCTGTATTTCAGGGCAAATCACCAATGACTCATTCGATGCTATGGTGGCCTGTAATGATCACCGATTGAGAGCGGAGTGCTAATTGACGTGTGTGACAGAGGTACCTCTAAGGTATCTCGCATACGTGTTACACTGGCAACCGACCGACAGCACTTCAAGAACGAGCAGCAAGAAAGCGTACGCGGTAGTCTTTAGGGGCGAGTCACTCGGACAATGTGTCCGCCTTATATACGGACACGCGCGACAGTACGGCGCCGTTGTGTCACGCTAGGCGGCCGGCTTTCATTTGAATCTGTATAAGTCGAGGGGTACAACAAAGGCGAAGAGCTTCGGCTCCGGGCTTTGGCCTCTCTTGAATAGGGAGGGTGGCGGCAAGAATAGAATCGGGAGACGAAGAGCATCAAGAGCTGCTGCTGCTTCCGTCCTTTCGTTTCTCCGTGTGTCAGTATAGAGGGGAAGCGAGCAGAGCACAGGGGCGTGAGTTCGAAGAAGACGAGCTTTCATCCCTCTATACAGTTGAAAAGAGGGGAAAAATATACACTGAGCTCAAAAAAAAAAGGAAAGGAGACAGAGAACGTTGGCTTAGCCTCGTAAAATGTTGGTTTAGCGCCCACTCGATATATAAAGACGACCGTAAGCGGCGCTCTTCTTTTTCATGCTCCCCCGTCGCCTTGTACGCGCCGAAAAAGAGTGTAGAGAGAGGAAAATATCTATAACGTATCGGCGGCTTAAAATAACGAAGTGTGCTCGCGTATATGGACCCTTCATTCCTCTCTTCTCCCCTTCGCGCTCTGTGGAGTGTAAATAAGTGTTTAAAATACAGCCGCCGATTATAACATTTCGCTGTCTCATCGCGGCACAGCTTGGTCCTCTCGCGATTTTACGAGGCAGTGGCCAGAATGCAATATCATTCGAAGGCGTCTTCTGTGCAGAATGCTGCTGCGTTCTTTTAGGGCGATTGATTGGTATTGCTGTTGTTTTTTTTTTTCGTTTTGGCTGTCGTTGTCTCACAGGTCTTTCTGTCGCCTCTCCGGAATGAGCCGCACTTTGTAAAGCTCTAACTTCGCTGCAAATAAAAAAAGAACAGCGACAAAAAAGTGCGTGGAAGGTGCTGGAATGTCTTGGTTTTAGAAAATGATGTCGCCGTGATTCCAAAGAGTGCTGTATTCAGAGATTAGAGCACTGGAGGGGAGGGGGATATCATTAGTCGTGTTGAAGCTTTTATTTTTGTACATTTTATGATCTAGCAGTGTTTCGTTGCTGGAAGAGATGGGTTTATACGTGGGAACATCAGCAGTAACATTCATGACCCCTTTTAAAGCATCCTTTCAGATAAAAATTAAGAGCACGATTGAAAAGATGGGCTTCTGATCTTGGTGCTACACGGTCGCTTTCGATTATCATTGAACCTGATCTGGCCCGCATTACTTGATCGTGGTCCGCAATGATTGTTGCTCGGCTCAGCGATGTGGACTGAGTTTATTAAGTTCTAGTGTTGTCATGTCTGGGTAAGAAGACCTTATCAAATGTGCCTGTTAAGTTGAAAAAACAATATGTTATAAAAATAGTAATAATATTTTGGTTGGCTGAGTCATAACAAGCAAATGAACCAGAAAGAAAAAATATTATGGAGCCAACAACGAAGGCAACTTATGACGCAACCAGACCATGCAAACGTCACCAACTGCTAGCCATCTGTCGTGTAATAATGATAGTTGGAATGGCGCAACATTTGATTGTGGCTAAGGAACATGTGCGCTCTTGGCACGAAAACGTTGCCCCGGGGAGCACTGCAGTTTCCCAATACAACGGCCTCGATAATAACTTCTAAGATAACTCTTTTCGTACATCTCCAGTCATTGTATCAGACCTCCCGCATAGATGCTTGGTGCCTCCTGCCCCCAGTACAATATCGGTAGAGACACTCAAGCTTCCCTCTGCAAGTAGCTTTTTAAGCTGAATAACTCAGTTAATTTGAGTTCAACAGGTTATCTATGACCTCACTGGCTTCACTGATGGGCACGTAAATCTAAGTGTGCAGATTCATCTTTACATCGCAAGCACGATGCGAACAGGAAGCAAACAGCATTGCACCTGCGTATAGCACAGGGCATATACTATAAATGTATCCCAGATTCCCAGGGAACAGGGAGCCAACCACCTGAGCACTTTTGAGAGAATCTCCAGCCTTCCACGGTTGTGACTGACGAGAACTGTGGTGATAAGGTAAAGACGACGGAGCATGTGACCGTGACGTCACTTGGCCTGCCAATCTGCTGCTCCGATTACAGCTCAATCCGCCACTCCCTGCAAGAACCCTCGTACGCTGTCTCTCGTTCGCGCTTCTGAGCATACGTCAGCAATTCATACTTCTTTGAAAAACACTCAATGCTTTCTTAAGGGGACACTAAAGAGCAAAACGATTTTTCACGTATTAGTAAAGTACGATTTGACAATCCCGGAAACACCACTGTTACTGCAACACAACGCTTGGTAAGCCAGAAAACACGCGGAAAGAAAACATCGGGTGCAGTCGCCACCGTGAGATTCTCGCACGAAACACCATGACGTGGTATATCTCGAAGGCGTCTACTGGGTCCTACGTAGCTTATCTTCGATAAAAAAGGAGGTACATTGTGATCTGTAAGTGCGATAGAGTTAGCATACGAAGTTTCGGAAAATTTCGTCGAGCCGATGTCGCGAAAGTACGAAAAATACATGATGATGATGATGATGATGATGATGATGATGATGATGATGATGATGATGATGATGACGATGATGATTACAATTTCACTTTAGTCCAGAAAAGACGCAGGGGAGACCCCGCGCCACCCGCCTAGTAATACGTAGGCCCTAGTACCACGTATAGGGACCGTCAAGCCAAGTTTTGCAGCCCGTTCACGGGCACTCTGGACGGCCAGGGTCTGATCGTTAAAGTCCGCTGAAATCTCCACGCCGAAATCCGGACGCGTGACGTATGTATATTTCGTAGCACTCTTACACAGCCACGAAAAACAAATTTGAGAATTTTCCACGTCACGCGTGGAGATTTCGGTGCCCGATTTAAAAATGTAACTTCAACTTTAACTTTCTCCGCTAGTGGTAAAGTTGATGCTGAAACATTTGACATTAGAGTTCTCAATGCAAAGTTGTTTTTTTTTTTCAATCTAAACCGAGTCATTGCTTCTCTTTAGTGTCACTTGAAAAAGAACAGGAAATGGAATTGAGAGAGAAGCTTCCGAATAGAAAATCCGTCAACATGGGTTGTGCGCACGAGCTGACGTTTCGACAGGTAGATAAGCTTGTCTTCATGCTTTCAAAAAGACAAGCTTCTAACTGGCAAAACATCGGCGGGTGCACATCTTGCAACGGTGGCCATTTTCTTTTTACATATGTATGCTTTATTTTTATTCATGTAAAATTAAAATTATGCATTCACATACAACAACAACAACAACAGCAGCAGCAGCAACAAGAACAACAACAACAACAACAACAACAATAATAATAATAATAATAATAATAATAATAATAATAATAATATTAATAATAATAATAATAATAATAATAATAATAATAATAATAATAATAATAATAATAATAATAATAATAATAATAATAATAATAATAATAATAATAATAATAATAATAATAATAATAATAATAGCAATAATAATAATAAAACTAGCATGAATATCAGCACTTCGTCAGAAAAACAGCACAGAGTATTTAACTAGGGAGCTTTCATACGCACACGCTTTCCGCACCAATCGGGAGGCGTGTGTATATGAAGGCTCTCCGTATCCAACAGTACATAGCTGACTTCCCTCGGTGAATTTACTTTCGAATAGCAACTCGTAAGCAGGCACTAGCATTTTTGCAACTGCATCATTCTGGTTAAAGCATGCAATACAAATGGTAACACTGCTTGTGTGCTAACGCATAAAAAAGTATTGCCAATCGTGTGTACCAGTTAGAAGTACTTCGTCTCTGTTTAATGAATGTGCTTCAGATTTTAGAGTTGGTTTTACGGTAAGTGCGTTGTTGGCGCTCAGAAAATTCGAATGGCAGACTGGGATAGATATGTTTGTGGGGTTTAACGTCCCAAAACCACTATATGATTATGAGAGACGCCGTAGTGGAGGGCTCCGGAAATTTTGACCACCTGGGGTTCTTTAACGTGCACCGAAATCTGAGCACGCGGGCCTACAACGTTTCCGCCTCCATCGGAAATGCAGCCGCCGCAGCCGGGATTTGAACCCGCCACCTGCGGGTCAGCAGCCGAGTGCCTTAGCCACTAGACCACCGTGGTGGGGCCGGCACACTGGGAGGATAAATATCCAGAGGGAAACAATTTAGGTGCCCCCGCCTCCCCTTTCACCAGCTTGAACACGGGGGGATCCTCACGCCCCCCCCCCTCTTATGATTGACGCAACAGCTCACATAGCTTACCTGGAATTTTTATGAGCCATTGGATCGACTCTCGTCTGTATACCTTGTAATCAGCTCGTGATTTAATATTAATATGTTACTGGTTTCATATGTCTCCTTTATTACTTTTTGATTATTTTTACGCTGCGACGCGGGCACTAGGTACTGCGGTACTCATTGAAGGTGAAGACGACGACTGAACGTGAAGTGCTTGCGCGTGGGGCTAAGCAGACATATTGTTTAGCTGACGCTACGCCGGTGTAAATAAATCTTCATCTCCCCTCTGTCGCAATGTCATTCGCAATCACTTTCCATGTAAGTCGCATTTCATGTGTCCGTAAGGTCGCCCACCGTCTCGTGCCGCATGGTTATGCAGTGGCCACCACAGGCCTAAATCATTCCTAGCAATGCTATAGAAACCAGTGGACGATAAACTAACAAGCTCTCAAATTATATATACTTCCGAAACAATCAAGAATCAAGCGTGAAAATTAATATCTCGAAAGTACACTACAATCATTTGGCTGATACCCGCGCCGTGCGCGAGAGGACACCACCACCTCGGCAGGCATTCAATTATCAAACTTGTTTTCCCCCATTTCCCCTCCTCTTTCTGAATAATAAAATTTATTCCTCCTCCTTGTCAGGGGGAATCGGTGGGTCACGCGTGCTACGGCACTTCCTCACGTTTCACGGTAGTGTGGCTGCGTTAAGCCTTTCTTTACCGAGTGTTTTGGCCGAATACAATACAAAATTTTAAAAATCTTTTTTTTATTTCTCTGTTTCATTTGATGTTTTTAGAGATATCTAGCAAATTTATTCAAGAGCGCTTTATTCGAAAGATAGACACCAATTACTTTGTTTATAAAAATCTGCAGAGGATGAGCTTCACTGCACTGTACTACGGAAGGTGTCTTTATACCTTATCGAGTGTTCAGTGCATAAAACTACTGTTAGAAATAACAAAAAATAATAGTAATAAAGCGTAGGGAAGAGAGTCCGCACAATCAAACCTTAGACGCGCCGTTGGTGATTTGCTTGTATCTAAGGGCGTCCACTGCCGATAGCTCGAGACGTATATAGTCGTCGTCTGAACACGATTGTTCAGAGAAGCTATGGTGCTGCCACTCACAGAGGTGCACTGAAATTCTTCATTTCGCAAAGCTTTGACAAACAGAACCTTTTTTTTGTTTTTTAAGAGCTGTTTTGGCACGTGCGCACCACTCTCTCAAAAAGGACGACATTTCCTTGTGTTTTTTTTTTTCTAGGTACATGAATCGAGGTCTTCTTTTCCCTGCTAAAATGAATGCCTTGAGCGCGCTTTTAAGTCTTCTACTGCACTATGTGTGGAAGCCAAACAGCACAAAGCCCAATAAATGAAGATATAGAGTGACTTCGGTGGCCTCAAATGCTTGTTTCATGGTGGACGATCCCCGCTCGTCTGCGGTATAGGGAAATAATTAGGCGTGGGATTAAGAGCAGTACCTAAGTAGACTCGTGCACATGATATATATCGGCGCACGATTTAGAGTGAGGTTTACAGCAAAAGCTAAATCTATATAAAAATTGCGTTAGCCTTATACGTTAACCACAAAGGTTTTTTTTTTTCCTAGTCTCGTTGCCATTTCTTCCTCTCCCCTCCCTAAAAATATTGCGGTGGGGCATACGAAACCACTTCTTTGTCTCTCTGGCGTTGTTTTTATGCATTTAACGGCTTACAACAAAAAAAGGCTTTAAAAACAAGTGCCGTAAAGCTTGAAAGCGTGGTACGGATCCGTCACCGCTCGAACTTCCCCATCGACCAACACGTCTATAGCTTTTAGATCCACGGCTCCCTATTCGGGAGTGAGCACTGTGACTCTCCGGGTACGACCTGGCCCAGCCAGACTCGCACGTTGCGCGTGAAGACTCCGTCGGTGGGCGCGGCTTGCTTGCCTCCTCTTTCTTTTCATCTCTTCCTTTCTCGTTGATGTTCTCTGTGTCTCTCTTTTTCTTTCTGAATTTCCTTCTATTTTTCATTCTTTCCGTGGCACGATTTACTCTTTCCATTTCTCTTTTCTCTTCTCCTCACGCTATCTCTTTCCATTCCCATCCCTTTCTACACGGCAATACAGAAAGATTGAGCTATACCCTGCTTGAGTGTGCCTGGCTAGCCGAGTGGTTAGGACTCTCGCCTTCTATATAATCGCTGCGTTCGAATCCCAGCTCGTAAGTAATTTTTTTCTTGAAAAAAAATTTCACATTCTTCATATGTCTTCTTTCTTTCTTTCTTTTTCTTCTTTACCTCTCCCTGGGCTCGGATTCTCACCAATCAAGTCCATTACAGGCCACGCCGTAGCAGTGACTCGTCAATAGTGGGATGTGCCCAAATCTGTGGCTCATACCTTTTCGCGGTGGCGCTAGTTTCCTGGCAGTGTCGACACTTTACGGGCGGCCCAAACAGCTTCGCTTTTCGAACAACATAACAGAAGTGCTTATCGTTCATAGATATTGCACTACATTACGTGTTTCGTGTCATGAAAAAATTATACGACTTTATGCACTGCCGTTTCAAACATCGTTCAATTAACGACGTCGTGAGAGCGCTGCTTGTCCTTTAGTGTCTCAAAACAAAAATAAAAAAATAGTTGTACACAAAGGAGTGAGTCGGTGCTGTTACTCTAAACGTTCTTTTTTTTTTAAAGATATATTGGCTGAATTCGGGATTATGGGATGTCCCACTGCGGTAGTCCAGTGGTTGTGGTACTCGACTGATGGCCCATAAGGTTCCGGGATCGAATCCCGGCTGTGGCTGCTGGATTTTCAATGGAAGCGAAAATGTTTTAGGTCCATGTACTTAGGTTTCAACGCACGTCAAAGAACCCCATGTGGCCGAACTTTCTATGCCCCCCCCCCCCTACAGCGTCTCTCATAATCATATCGTGGTTTAGGGACGTTAAACCCGACATATGATAATGTTTATATGATAACTTTCCTGACGTATGTCATACCTTCATACATCTTTCACATCTAAAAAATAGGTAATTATTGTGCGGTCGTCATTTATATAACGTTCTTTCAAATTCACCTTGGACGCATCGTTCTGGTGGCATACGTGTACACAGCTTTTGTAACCCCGGAAATACGCTGAAGTTAGTTGACAGACCTACTCGAAATAATGGTATCATGATAAGAACAAAGGCTCGCATGGATGGTTTCTGTCATCCTTGTTGTAATCTCTCCCAACTTCTCTTTGGAGAACCGATATTTTCCCCCGCTCCCCTTTTGTTTCAATGTTGTTGTTTTTTGTTTGTTTGTTTTTTCGCATTGTGTTCGCAAAGTCGTTTGAGTCCTTTCGACAAATACACGCGACGGCAGTCGTAAAGTCCGCCACGCAGCGAAAAAAACGTCGACTTTCTGATTTCGTTTTAAACTGCTCGACAGTACGCTTCTAAAATCGTATCGTATATGAGCGAAAAAGAAAAGGACACACTGTACATACGCACGCCGAGTAAGAGAATAAAATAGTCGGGAGAACTTGTTTGGACGAGAACCGCAACGACTTTATAAGCGGGCCCACTGCTGCCTCGATGATTTATGTCAATCTTCGGCTGCCGGCTCGTTGCGTCCTCGGCGTTGTAATCCACTTTGCCGGCCGACCCCTAACCGGCCCCGGGTCCGGACAGAACGCGCACGTCTCCTCCCCGAGACTGAAAAAGAAAAGCAAAGGAACGTGCAGGCAAGCCGAGCCAAGCCAAAGCGAAGTCAGGCCGTCTTTTCTCTTCTTCCTCCGCGGAGCTCTATTCCTCGGCAGGGCGGGCGGGTGCCTCGGAGAATATAAGGAAGCGTTAGATTGCTCCTCCAAAAGTACTTTGGACGCGAATTGCGCATATTCAATTTTCGTAATGGGATTTACGAGCCGAACAGACCGGACTTTCTGATCCAATTAAACAACTCTGCATCGTCCGAACGCTCCAACCCACTTTTCTTTCGTGTACATACTACATCCTATACAACAACACCCGCTCGTCCACCCCCACTTTTCTTCTTCCCTCCTCCAGAGCTTCTTTCTCTTTACCGCCGTTTTTACACACTTCAGCTTGGTTTTCCTAGAGCTTGATGCAATCGTTTTTCGCTTCGTTCAGTTCGTGATTCTGTAAACAGAGGCAAAACGCTGTCCCGAGTTCATTCATAGCTGTCTAGTGCGCGTTTAATAGCTTCCTTATGTTTGTAGAGAGGGTGCTCGGCATAGTAGCTCTCGAATGTCGTCTACGGTTCGCTTAGGTTATACAAAAATGCATCACTTGGTCACTCGGGAGAACTCAAAAAGTCAAAATAAATTAATTATTTTTTCACATAAAGAAAGAACCATGGCAAACATGTGCATGGGTACGATCTTCTTTGCCCATAGTTTCCTTTTTACACATAATCATTCTTTCCTTGCTGTCTTTGCTGGTCGTTATACTTTCTGTGAACTTGACTAATCTGTGCGCGCTCTATAGATATATGCATGCAATCTCCAAGAACAGCAAAACAGTGCCGTCTCCTGCAATTTTCATTCAGGGTATGTTATAGAAAACAAGAAAATTGTCTGTGACGTATTAAAATCAGTACACGGTATTTACGGATCTTTTTGAGCAACAGAGTACACTGTTTACCGTGACAGAAAACTGATTAAACGTGAAACTGAATGTTTCGTCACTCAAGCGACTCTGAAATAACATTTCTTTTTAGAAAAGTAAAGATAGTTAACTCATTGGGGCTAACTCGTTTTCTAGTTGATGTATGCTACAGCGGCGTATGTTCGCTGATATGTACTCACAGATTGAAACGTGAAAATTGAGGATTAACGCTTACTGTCACGCTCAATGTGAGTTTGAACACGCTGTTTGCGCTCAAAATGGCGTCAATACTCCAAATCAGCACCTACATAGTAAAAAAAAAGTCCATTATTCTCCTTCAGTTAGCTGTATACTTAACCAATTTAACGTTTGTCGGTTTCGTTGTGCAGGCTTGGGGTCACTTAAACAACAGCCTGTACTGCACTTTCGTTTCCACCGTCTGCAGTTTATATTATACTAGCGTACATTTTAATCGGACATTTACATGAGAGCTGTAATAACCTTTAGCGGTCACTATTGCAGCGTCATGTGGCAGTTTTTACGGGTGATTTCTCATAGAAGTCGTACTAAAAACGATGTCGCGTTTCAATCAGCGAGTACTGTACACGTATTCATGCCATTGCCATGGCTCACGGCATTCATCATCGGCTTACTAAACAGCACGCCCAAACTTTGCAATGTGTCGCTGAACCTCTTAGTTAGTCTCATCGTTGGCGTCATTTATTAATTGCTGTCTATTTAAGGATTGATGTCTTCTTTCCTTGTGCGATCGACCGAGTAAAAGCTCCCTATTTCATCATTTGCTCACGATGCTTCCAAATGCCGGATAAAGTAAGAAATTATGGGCAGCTTGAAGAAACGCCTATATGCGGCAGCGAAGACAGCATGCGCGATGTGGCTCTCGGGTTGTTTTTCGGACGCCCTCTTGAACACGCCCATAGATGAGCGACATGAGTCAACTCCGACCTCCGTTTGTTTGAACTTCTTCCTTCGCGCTCGAAAATCGTAATCGGCGAGCGGCGCGCGGCATTGTTTCGAGACCGTGGTTCGTCGAAGGCCTCGGAATTCCTTCGCCAGCCGGATGAAGACGTTTATTCACGGTCAGCCGTGTCATCAGTGAACTTCGGAGCAATAAGTGAGCAAGCGTAACCGTCTAAACACAGGGAGACGGCGTGACGATAGACAATTAAGATGGGCGCATCGAATCACGAGCAGCTGGCATCATCAAAACGTAAAATATCGACGCTCCACATAATGCGGCATATGCTCGCATCCTGCCAAGACCGTCGTCCCTCTCGCCGACTTAGACGCGGGCGGCACCTTTGTGAATGCCGAGACGGGGCGAAGCCGTCGACGACGTGTTTATCTTTTCTCAGGCGCGACCTTTAGATGCGCGCTCTTCGATTTCTCATCGCTGATCCCTTCTGAAGGGGCCGCCACCCGGCTTCCCTGCCCGTTCACACCGATGCGTTGACGTAGCCTGCCCGATCGACATCGCAAGATGCAACGCGCCCGGCCTATTGACGAAGTGTAGCTCTCTGCATGGGCCCAGCTAGTGCTAACACGCCGAAGGTTTCAGAGATATAAAAAAAAGAATCATTGGAGAACACGGTGCGACAGACGGTCAACCCCCCCCCCCCCCCCCTGCTTCATCCGCAGCCTATGCGACCGGAAAAAAAAAGCCGGTCCAGTTGGTGTCCGTGCATAAGCTTGGAACAATAGGTCGCTAATCCCCAAACGCGTCTTTTCTTCAACGCCGCTCCCATAGTGCCGGGAAAGAAGCCGGTGGTACGAATGCCGCGAAAACGCTGGCTGCTGCTCTCTTGTCGGGCGAAGGACATTTCTCGCTATTTTTTTATTTCTTTTTTTTTCTTCCCGAAGAAGATGAGGTCTCCAGACCACGCAGCGAGCAGCCGTCTTTTCCCCGCCGTCGCGTATCGGTGATTTCCTTTTCTTCGGCATCCGAAACCGGGGTCGCACCAGGAAGGGGAAGAACGAGCTCCCAGCGAATAACAAAAATGAATGCACAAAGAAAGATCTGCCGAAGTTCCTTCGTACTGGGTTCGATTAGCGCGTACAAGACTCCAAGGTGTCGCTGCTGCAAAGGTGCGAGCATAAAAGGTAGGCGCGCGGGATAGCGAGCGTAGCAGCGAAGAAAAGAGCGAGCGAAGAAAGGACGTTCGTTGTCGTGCGCCGGCCTTTTCACTGCCTCCATCGGCGCTTCCCTATTCTATCAGCGCTCTGATTCTCCGGTGTGGTGTGTGTGTGCTTGCACGCGAGCGGGTGTTCGCTTGGTCGCGCTTTTCGCTGCAAGTTTTACGTTTAGCGATTAGTTTCCCAGCTTCCTCTCAATAGGCGGGGTGCGAAGAGAAGCACAACGCGCAGCGGTCCACGAAATTCTTCTTTTGTCGGTCGGTATATACAAGAAATCCCCCGCCTGCGTCTTCCCATCCGTCCCAGAGCCCTGCCTGCAGATCTTCGGCTTCGCCTCAACAGTCGCCACCAGGATCTTTCTCTCTCTCAATCTCTCCCGCCCCTTCTCTCTCTGTATCACGCGTGAATGCCAGTGAAACGAAAGGGAGGACCAGTACGGGTACAGTGCAATAGTACACTCTAGTACGCGATGCTAAAATGGGCTCCTCCGAGCATGGTGCGCTGCGGGGACCCATGGAGGGATGATGTCGCGTGTGCTCGGTATGTTCACAGGTGGCGCCACTTCCCGATGTTTGCGCTATAGAACACTCGAGCGGGATCGTAGGCCACTTTGTGGGCTGGCGAAGTGCGAAGTCGCCACTTTGGTTCGTAACGCGCCGCCTTAGCTATGCATCGCCTCAAAGCACTCGCTATCTGTCCAACCTTCATTTTGTTTTCTACGTGGTAGGATAATAACTAACGTCATCCTCTAACACTAATTTTCGTTGGCTTAACGAGGAAGAACGTTAAGAAGAATGAAGAGGCTGGATGATATTTTGCATAGGGTCTCTTAAAATCAACCGGAACGGGCTCTGGCGGTGCCATCGTTCGGCCACCATAGGAATGATGGCTAGTACACAAATACGCCAAGTCTTCGTGCTTGCGAGCTTCGGACGCACTGGTGGATTTGTTTATTGTTGTGCTTTGCTTTTTTTTCGAATAAAAAAACGGACCGTTGGGAACTTCGTAACCTGCCTTCAATTGGTGAGCCTCAAGGATTAGGTGTTGAAGTCGAACTACTGAGCATCTGTCAATTTTCATCTTTCGACAAAGTGGATTCAGGCCACGTGATGCCAAACGGAGCCGAGAGAATGAAGACTAGGCAAATTTGTGTACTACCCATTATTCCCACGCTCGCTGAAGCGCCGTGTGTTGCCACGCCCATAGACACTAGCGCCGGAGTTCCCTCTAGTGTAAATATAGGAATATCTATTATAGTTTTAACAGTGAAGCTGTTTAGGCTTTCGGTCTGTTGTGCTCCATCGTTCAAAGTTCCACAGGTGGGCATGTGCCACAGGCATTGGACAAGCCCCACTGCCAAGTGCACCAGGTGCGAGCGTTAAACGGAAACTGTGTTCGGCAAGGTGGAAACCGTGATACCCGTGAAAGAAAGAGAGATATACTAAAAAAAAAGGTAGAACGAGAAAAAGAAAATGAAGAGAAAGTCAGAGAGTGTGAAAGAAAGTAATGAAGAGAAACAGAAACATAAATAAAAGGAAACTGAGAGACTAAAGACAAAAAAAGATAAATATAAATTGAAAAAATAAAGACACAAAAAAGAAGATTGAATGAAACAGAAAGCAAGAGAGAAAGAGAAAGAAAGAGACATAAAGAGAAGCGAAGAAATGGAGAAAAAAAGGAGAGAAAGAAGGAAATTGAAAGATGCAGGCACATGTAGCAGATGAAAGAAACAGAAAAAAAGAGAAGAAAGAAAATAAACGTAGAAGAATAAGGAAGGCCACTCAGCTGTGCTCTCCATGTACGGTGCTTCTATGCAAAGCTGTCATAACTTTTTTTCAGTTGGTTGTCTGTCATGGAAGCTAGAGCGACGATGACGAGAAGGAAGGCTAAAGATAGGCGAACTGTTTGCCACTGGAAAAAGCAATATGGAAAAAAAGAAATGAGAACACTAATAACAGTGCTACTTCGTTGCATTTGCCGTTTTTTAAGTGATCCATTCACATCGTTACTGTGTGATAGCAATCTCCTATAGCTTGTACATGGAGTGCACATGGAGCATGCAGCTCAGTCGCAACGTGCTTTCAAATGTCCTTACAGTTTGTGTTTTCGTTCATATTTTACTACAACTGACTACATTGTGTACCGAACATTTAAAGAAATGGTTCTGGCTGTGGTTGCATACTTTGCGCATACTAAGATGCATCCAACGAGGCGTTCTCCATCTCCTCTTGGTGCAAGGTAGTTAACACTGGTGTTTCGGGCAACACGCTTGGGCGCCACTGCTAGGCACAATGTCACTTCTTTTGCGCTTGTCGACATGCGTTAGTCTCTACTACACTGTTGGAGTTGGAAAACACCATCTTTCGGTGTCCGGCTGAGCCTGCTTACATCTGTTACCACTGCCTTCCCTTTGCTTGCTCTCATCAATTTCCACCGCATGCTAGAGCCATACGCCGCGACTTCGATCGATTACACGATGTACACGTGTGGTCTTGCATGCCTTGACTGTAAGTGATTGTAGAGCGCACACCGTTGGTGTTAGAGCTATGCTATAGACGATATTAAGAAGAACTTATCGACTTCCTTCACCTTGGTCTGCTAAACGAGTGTCTTTTTTTTTTATTTCTGCATATCGCGACGCGAATAGGCACAGGGTCGTGAAACGTAGAACGCACCAACCCAACAATTTTTATGCTCCGCTGTAGCAATGTGCGTCTATTTCAAGATAGAAAACCAAAAGGTTGACAGGTAACGCCATTCTGCCGCTATTAAAAAAAAACACACAAAGGAGAGAGACGAACACGGGGACACGAGCGGCACTGCCAACTGACTTATTTCAAGCATAAAACGGGGCGATATATAAAAGTGACCCACACATGCGCAGAATGGCCAGCACTGCCTAACCTACCCGCCTCTCAAACAGTGTCTTCTCAGAAGACCGCCGCTGTATTGAAGCGCCGCAAACGCACTCATCACCCAGCTTAGTGATCTATAACCTAATGAAAGAGGATTCTGCTAAAGGTGTGAAATATAGCGGCGCCAAAACCCCTCCGTAACATAGTCTGTTCATTGTCGAAACTTACCCCTCCCTTTTTCCTCTCCCAGCAGACTATATACGCAACGTAACTCGGACTGAAGTTTTGTAAACGCACCGAGAGTAATTTCACGAACCGAGACAGGACAGCGCACAAGCATGTGCACGCATTGCGGTTTTGCGGAACATCGAGGTCCGGCGTTTTCCCATCGGCACGCACCGCTTTCCTCATTTTCGAGCTGACTCGGAAAAGGTCCTTTTTTTTTTGCCATTTATACCCAGCCAGCGCCATTTTCGCGAAAGTAAATAGAAACGCAGGAACGACAGGTTACCAAAAGCTACGCTTTATTGTCGCCTCCCTTCTTCCTTCACAATAGCTGTGTGAGACGACGACGGGGAAAGAGAAGGAAAGAAAAGGAAGAGAAGAAAAACACAAGGCAAGGGGACAGGAAAAAATGGCGAGGGGTAGAGCAAGAATGTGCGGACCGTAAAAGGAGCAAGCACCGTTGCTCTATGCTAAGGCTCCCGCAAAGAAAAAGGGAGGCATCGACATGACGTAGGGAAACGGGGGGCATATGGCTAGGGGTCCCGGGTTTTCCCTCGTACGTGGCTCAGGCGGGGGCGACATTCAAGAAAGGAGTCCAGAGGACGTATTTCGCACGACGCGATCCCCGGCGTATACAATCGGAACTTCCGCCCCCACCTACTTCGTTTTGGGAACTACACGCACGCCTTCTTGCGGTACACGAGGAGCCAGCAGTGAACGATGAAAACTCGCGGTCGTATGCCTCTCGCTGTTTTGTAAAAGGGTGCACCGCGCTGAAAGTTACGTATTGATCAATTACGAAAAGCTCCCGAAGATATTTGCCTACTACTGAAGAGTTCACTTGATCACCAAGTTATAAGGCCTCGAGTAAGATTGCTTGCTGTGCGAATTACAGCTGCGGAAGCCACCGTATAGCTCGAGCAGGAAAATAAAGGCATGTGAAAGATGAAGTGTAGGAAGAAGTAGACAGATATGAAGTAAAACAGGTAAAACTTAAAAAAATCAATCTTTTTTTGCGCCCTTGTTTCCCGGTTCGTGCCACCCTGAATACATTAGGTATGGATCTTACTGTTGCACTAATTAGCTTACCCTGAATCGCATATGAGAGCACATGCATCTGTAAGGGCATATTTCAAGGCTTCATTAAGTTACGCGTTTGAACCGTTCTCTGGTTGCATCCCTTTTATAGTAAGAGGAAATTGTTAGCGTTGTATGAATACGTATATGCTGTGCATGTGCATGCATGTTGGATATACACAGTTTTAGTTAGGTTTTATCCTTTCATGGTTACACCACTTCTCAAATGTAATCTATAGAAGCAATATGTTGGTGGAAGAATGTTCATCGTTGAATACAGTGTAAGATTGTGCGGGTACCTGTCAGATGAATAAGCCTTTGGTCATCGCCAATCTCTCGACATGGCCAGAAAACATAGACGTTGAACTGATTTGATTTCAGTGCCATAGCTGACGAAAATCAGAGATAGCTACGACTGAGAAACGAAGGAGATTATGTTGTTCTTGTAATCAGTGTGACACTCGTGATTTTGGGCTGGATGTCTTATAAGGACATTTCAAACCTATGCAAATCAATAAGTACTGTACATATATGTCAAAAGCATGTTCACCGATATACCTAGAGCCTTCGAATGAAAGCCGACGGAAAGAACGTTCCCGCCTACGCAAATTAGTTTTTGTTTTTTTACTGCATCAGCAGTTTGTCGCGACGGTATACATGCAGCGTTGTCGAAAGGGCTTGGTTAGAATACCGCAGGTAAAGGCACTGCCACCGACGCTTGTTTTTCTGCAGGCTCTCCCTTATTTACCCACACTGTAATACCATAGCGGCAACTTGTTATATATATATATATATATATATATATATATATATATATATATATATATATATATATATATACCCCACGTCTGAGTTACAGATTACATATTTTCGCTGTCGCCAGTGGCTGCAAGATTATGCGCCCCAGCAAGCCGACAACGCTGTCTTTGTGCGCGTTGTAGCAATTTTGTCGGTGTATACCTGGCTTTCAACGCACCGCGTAGATCCAGTTCGGATACCACACAAAAGCCGGTGCGACTGGTGCCATCTGGGCGTCAAATGAGCAACCGAATACCCTACTTTACCCAGCTGGGTATTATACGAAGGAGACGTAGGTGCTTCCTCCCCCCCCCCCTCTATTTTTACCACGGCTCCGGCACCAGAGGCGCACAGGCTTGCTTTGGTACATGGTCCTTGCGCGCGTGCTCGCGCAGCCATTTGGTCCTTCGCATAGATCGTTGCCGAGGGATACACAACTGTGGCGGTCCCCCGCAAACAACCCTTCCTTGTCGTCACTTCGGTTCTGCAGAAAGAAAATCTAAATACGTAAGGACAAATGTCTAAGATATATGGAAATAAATAAAGGGGCAAAACAGGGGAGTGCTTCTTTGTCGCCTTCTATCGCGCGGTTGTTTGGCCGCCGCCTCTCTTTTATGCCTTCCTCCTCCTTTCTCCTCTCATGCCTGACAGCTTGCGGTTGAACCACCGCTTGACACTCCCGTCGCCTCAGTCGCCACTCTCCTCCTGCTCGCATCTCGTCGTCAGCTGGTACCTTCGCGCGAGACTCTTTTATTGTGGAGTCTCAGCACCAGTTCTCCTCCTCCTTTTACCCTTCATCTCTTTTCTCTCTCTCAAGGCAGTACCTCGCCTTTTTTTTCTCTCTCTACGGTGGTTACTCGTCTCTTCTAAAGATCGCCGAGGCATTTGGGGGGCGCTTTTTGAACTCCCGCCGTTGCCGCCGCCGGTTGGGGTCGCTAGGAGAACCAATTTTCCGCTTCACTACGTTTCCGGTCGTTCAAACGGTTGACCGATTTTGCGCGGACCTTTGCAAAAGCGTCGTACTCTTAGTATTATACCGTGCTATACATTTATGCTCTCTCCTTTAGTTGTTGACGTCGTCCTTTTTCTCTTTTTTTTTTCCTCCTAGTGATTCATGTCTCTTTTACGAGACTGTCGGCGTCGAGTCGAAGTTTAGCGCCGCCAGCCGTGTCTCTGCTGCTGTTCTGGGGGCCAGAATTCGCGTTGTGCGTCGCCTTTCTTATACTACAGTACTTTGTTTAGCTTCTTTTGCGCCGTTTTGTAAGAAACCCGCTGAAAAGAAAATGGAGGCGAGATCAACGAGGGATCTCGCGGAGGATGAATGAAGCCCGCTTGCATTGTTGCGGTGTTTGCAGATTGAGACGCGTGGTCGAGCTCCCTGTGCAAGAACCATTGAAATGGCATTCAGAGGACGGTTAGGAGACCATGGTGTAAGGAAACAGAGAGAGGAGTAACGGTACCTTACGCTGTCAACCGCGATCTCAAATGGTGTGTTATACGCGATGAAATAAATTCTGGAGCATTCAAATGCCGAATATTTTCCGTGCCAAAGTAGCCAATATGTAACAAACGACAAAGTTCTCAATTGTTCTGCTCCGTTCTGCTTTGTTATGCACCGAGCTAGTCTGCTCTGATCTGCGCAGTGGCGTATAACTGAGGGGTGGCACTCCCGACTAAGTTTATATGTCAGGTGCTGGATCCCGGCTGTGGCGGTCATATTATATACGCTGGAGGCGAAACGGTGTAGGACCGTGTACTGTGCGCTGTCAGTGCGCGTTCAAGAACGTCAGATGGTCGAAATTGCCAAAGCTTTCCACTACTGTGTTTCTCACAATCATATCAACGTTTCGGGACGAAAAACCCCAGCCATTATTATTGTTAATATTAACGAACATGGTCGATCGAGCTCATTGTGTTGCAACGGGTATACCTTGTGCCTGTAGAGCCCCTTGCAACACTGTTCATGAACCTTACAAACAGTCTCTGTTGAACAGTGCATACATATAATTAAAAAGGAAAAGAAAACAGGCAGGTCAAATTACGTCATATATGAAATATAACTCCACTTGTAAAACTCGACAAATAGTATGTATGTCTTTTATTTGTGGTGTTCAACTGCTTACACCGTCAACTCAATAGTTTTTCATAACCCTGTTTTCCGGTGTCTACCTTATGTACGTGCCGGGTCTCCGATGATTTCGTTAAGAGTGATAATCACGCATGAACAAATGCGATGTGTCCTGTACAACTATTTGTACATACTAAACCCTGTCTATAGCTATTTCCAGGTTGTGGCTATTTGAAAAGTCTTCTTTGTTCCGGAGTCCTCCGCTACGGCGTCTCTCATAATCACATGGTGGTTTTTGGGACGTTAAACCCCACAAATCAATCAAATCAATCAAGTCTTCTTTGTACTGTCAAACGAGCTCACCACAGCGAACCATAATGACTAACTTGCGCAGTGTTTAATACGTTTTTGATAAGTTCTGCGCGATGCACTCGGTGTCTAGCGTCGCGCCTCGTATGATGTGTCCTTCTTATACGAAAAAACGGATTTTCTTTTCCTATCGCTCATTTTAGACTGAACTTCAGCGGCGAAAGGAGCCTCCGCTTCTCACGCAATCTCGGTAAGTACGCCTTGCGTGTCAGCACGTCAGGATGTTCGATAAAAACATCTGTAGTCACTTTTCTGGCTTGGTCACGTCAGGCTTCACGTCTGTCTCCCATTTCCTTATCGGTCGTATCTCCCCCTCTAAATGCGCGCACCGTCTTGCCTCCTCCCTCTTCGCGTGAACGAATACGTCACGATGTGCTGATAAACTACGTGCGGGATCATTAGGGTTTTTCTTGGGACACGAGGTCCTATTGCAGTCTGCTGGCGCCGGAAGTGTGCCATTGACCCGGGTTTCTTTTCGCAGTGCTGGCCCGCGGGCCTCAATGTATGCCTTGTCAATTTTTGGGAGATCAGTTGCCACATGGTCAATGAAGTGCACGTTATAGACTTTATTGCGGTTTTGAGTTGCGTTTTAAGAGCGACGGGAGATAAGTGGGCTCACGTAAGTTTGGCATAGTGAGGTTACGTTACAGCTAACTGGCACGAGCCGTATAACTCAAGGATTATTCTTCTTCGATTATATTTATTTATGACTAACCTTTGTTAACATGGTGGATATATAATAACGGACTCGTGACGTTCTGTCTTCAAAATTAAAGTACCAAGTGGAATAGAACACAGAAGTATGACCAGTGGTGGTGGTCAACTGATTATGGGGCTGCAGTGCTGACCCGAAGGTCACAGTATCTAATCTCGGCCGCGCCAGCCGCGTTCCGATAGAGGAAGATTGCTAGAGGACCGTGTGCGTAACTTTAGGTGCACATTAAAGGACCCCAGGTTGTTGAAATTTACGTGGACCTAGGCTGCGGTGTCTGTCGTAATCAGATCGTGATGTTTGGACATAAACGACAACACTTATTATTGTATTGGTAATTTCTGGAAGCGGTCTTAAGAGCAACGGGAAATAAATGGGGCGTCGCCGGACGGGCATGGAGGCTTCGCTGCATTTACAATTTACAGGTGGGAGCCGTATTGCGTATTCTCTTCGTTCGATTCTCTTTCTTTATCATGATCCAGATCGCACTTGGTGGGAATATATTCAAGAACGCGTGACCTTCTCTCATGAAAAAAAAACGGTCATATGAAACGGGACTTGAAAAAATATTTGCTCCAAATTGCGGTGGCATGTTTAACAGTGGTTATCACTACAAGATAACTAAGTTCTCGTTATCTCTCTTGATGACTTTCGGTTTTGCAAGTGTATATATACACTCACACATACAAACACATGCACGCACACTCATAAAAAAATAACTGACCCCTCTTCTCCACTGAGGGGAGGGGTCAGTTGCTTTTTATCAGTGTTACTGTTCCTGAGTGTTCCCCTTCCTGAGTTAACTTGGCTGCTGACCCCCAGGTCACGGAATCGAATCCCGACTGCTGCGGCTGTATATCCGATGGAGGCGGAAATGTAGTAGGCCCGTGCGCTCAGATTTGGGTGCACGTTAAAGAACCCCAGGTGGTCGAAATTTCCAGAGCCCTCCGCTACGGCGTCTCTCATAATCATATGATGGTTTCGGGACGTTAAACCCCGCATATCAATCAATCATCAATCTTACTGAGTTATGACTTATGAGTTTTCTTGTTCAGCACTTGTTTTCACGGCATAGCGAGCGGCAGCTTCGCTTGCATGCGGCGATGACAAACTTGGTTTCAGATGAGGCAAGGCGTCACTTTTTACTAAGCATACCTTACATTATGTTGCGTTAGGTTAACTATACTTTATGTTTTCGTTATTTTGTGATGACTGCCGGCCTATTGTGACGACACTATCTTCATCCGCTGCTTGTTATTGAAGACTAACAACTGCCGGTCAGCAGAAGAAGCTTTGCAATGCGCCGAATATTCTCAGTATTAACAGAATGTACACACTAAATAGGATAGCTTCTCCTATCGTAAGCCGGTCATGTGGCCACCAACATTCGCGTTGATCTGATCGATGACTGCTTCTTCGTCAGCATACAACTGAAAAGCAAAAACGCCGCACCTTCTTTATTTGTTAAACATCTGCAACTTACGTAGAGATTCCAAAGCTTGCATGTTCGATACACTACTGCTATGATACACTACTGCCACTGCCTACGCTTTTTGTAACAATACTGATTGTCCACGCGAGTGTAACTATTTGTATACGTATGCCTGAAACGACGTACGAAAGCATTTGGTCTTACTCGGCTGCTAATACATTGTAATAAGGGTCGCGAGTACAACTTTCCAGAGTGTTGTTTATTGTCGTCATATCCTCCGTTTTTCAAAAGAATCTCAGAGTGGGTGCCGCTTTCTGTTTCAAGCACGTCGCAAAGTGCTATTGGCATCCTCCTAAACATGAGGACTAATAAATGGTGTGAGAATGCAGCGTATTAGAGCAACTCGGTTGTAAAAAAAAAAATCAGGCCCATCGTCACTGAAGAGCCATGCAATGTTGTGACTTGAACACACCGGAAGAAGGTATTATAATATCAAGCACAGCGCCATTGTTTGCTGGCACCAATAAAGAAATTACGAAGCACTTTGTTAATACGGAAGTATAATTTTTGTTCATATATTTCTGCTGCAACAGTACCTCATCATAATGTCGCTGTGTTTAGAAATAAATTGTGAACGTGCTAGAGCATCCTACGCTCTCTACTATGTAGAAGCTGTGTCTAGAGAAATTGATTCTTACAGTCAGTGGGCATCAATAAAATTTGAACAGGGGGCTTGGAATAAATGGTGAACGCTTCAGCTACGTACTCTACTATGGGAGGGTCATAGGCTATCCCGGTCGTCATCTCTACAGAACAACGGCCACTATTGCTATACAGCCCTAACGTTTCTTTAGGTTACTGAGAACTTGGGCGACTAGTGTTTTAGAAATAGTGATGAACGAGTTTGAGTACTTAGTACTCTACTATGGGAGACCATGCACCAAAGAGAAGTTGTTGACTTCCAACCAAGGATAAAGTACATGACGAAAACATCGAGCTTCACCACTACAAAGGGTGCATGTACAATCAGGAAAGCACCACTACTGAGGTACAATGTATGTGGGGGATTGTACCCCTCTATTTACTGTACAGCGCGTGGTGCTCCAGCAGGCTTAATAATGCGCGGCGGTAGGTCTTCTCAACACGTGGTGGGAACAAGTAGCGACTTAGCGCTGTACAACTCTAGGTATTATTTCTTTTTTGTCGCCTGAAACAATGCTGCTTTCGTACACAGTAAGTGCATGCCCGGAGGTATAAAAGAGGCCTTGAGGCTGGGAGGCGCCGGGGGGGGGGGGTACAAGGGAGTGGGGGGGGGGTCTTGTCTCCCCCCAAATAAGGCATCAGCAACAATCTGCGCGTAAAAAACTGACTGAAGGCGCCAATCAATGAAGAAGACGCTATACAAAATTTAACTCAAGTGTCGACCAGCACACTTTGCCCGAATCGATTACAAATAACAACAACAATGGGGTGAGGAAATGAAAAAGGTGATATATATATATATATATATATATATATATATATATATATATATATATATATATATATATATATATATATATATATATATATATACACACACAAGTCCCCTTCTTCATGCTTCATGTGCTAGACAGCGGGAAGGGGGTCACCAGGTAGTGATTGGGGCGGCTAGCTTGCCATTCCTTCTAAGATTGATCTGCGTTATTCCAAAATTACAATCTGAGTGTATGTGTGGTTCTTTCCTCTTGTCCTGTCTAAGAGCGCTGCTTTTCCCCTCATAATAAACCAGCTAGCCTGCTGTTCAAATAGCACAATTCAATTGTAAACCAAGAAGCAGGCAGTACTCCATTTGTTCAGCTGCTCTTTTACTATATACATGATAAACTTCATTGTCATATATATAGCCTACGTATACTAACCTTTATGTTTGTGGCTTGAATGCCCAGCAGGAAACTGTGGCCAATAGTTCAGGTTCAGCCCAAGGACGTTAAATAAGAATGGCAGCATATCCACGAAGTGAAACATGATAAGTGGGGTGAAGCTTCGGAGGGTTTTACCGGTAAACAGTGAATTGTCTGTCTGTCTGTCTGTCTGTCTGTCTGTCTGTCTGTCTGTCTGTCTGTCTGTCTGTCTGTCTGTCCATCTGTCTGTCTGTCTGTCTGTCTGTCTGTCTGTCTGTCTGTTCGTCCATCCGTCCGTCCGCCCATCTATGTAGTGAACACTCCAAGTACCGCCATCTCGCATCTTTGCAGCATATATTCATCATATACAGTACCGCCATCTAGCAGACATTCCAAGAACTAAATGAGAGGTGGCTACCTACAATTGCATACATTGAGGACGCACGACCCACGGCTTAAGGAGCTTCGCCCCTAAATGATCACAGCATCTTTACGGAGTGAATAATGATGAGTGAAGTGAAGCGTTCATCTGTCCGTCCATGTGTCCATTTATCCACCCTTCCGTGCATCTGGACGGATGGACAGAACCATAGACGCATGGCCGAACGGACGGATGCACTGATGGACTCACAGACGGAGGGACGAACGTATGGAAGCACAGACGCAAGCACGAACGGACGGACGGACGGATGGATGGAAGCACAAACGGATGTACAGGCGCACGGATGGACAGACAGACAGACAGACAGACGGACGGACGGGCTCACGTATGGGCAGAAGCATGGACGGAGGGATGGAAGCACGAATGGACGCACGGAATGGACGGGCTCACGGACGGACGAATGGACGGAAGCAGAATCGGGCGGATGGACGAAAGCACGGACGGACGCGTGGACGCATCGCCCCACCCATCAGCATTAACTCCTTGGATCTGCTGTGAAAACTACTAACGCCATCTAGTTATATTATTCCCAAGGACATATACATACAACGCCATTTTTTGAGCAACTCATAAATTAGAGATAGCTATATACTAATACGACTGCACAGGAGGGAACGACCCAAGTCCTAAGGAGCTTCGCTCCTAAGAAGTAACATCCTTAGTCCAGCCTTGTTGGACCTGCTGTGTCCTTGGTTGAACGTTTCATCCAACCATAAGTACAAACATAATAAAAAAAAACTCCAAAGTATCCTATGCATCTGACTTTTATTTTCAGCTGATGCACTCGTCCTCCCCCGCTACCCTCGAAAAGCTTATAATATTTGTTGTGGTTTAATGTTCCGAAACCACCATGTATGATTATCAGAGACGCCGGAGTGGACGCACCGGAAATTTCGACCAACTTGGGCTCTTTTACATGCACCTAAATCCAATTAGTAATTGCACGGGCTTCTAGCATTCTCGCCTCCCTCGAAAATACGGCCACCGCGACTGGTATTCGATTCTGCGACCTGACGGGTGCCTCCAAAAGCTTTCTACGCCTAACGTGGTTTCGCACTGCCTCCGTGATCAGCGCGCATTTCACCACTACACGATATCACACGCTGACGTCATACCGTGACGTCATGTAATGTGACGGTAGTGACGTCACAGATTTTAAAAATCTCTGACATTATAATGTGACGTCCCCACGTAATAATTTTTCGCATCACTTGTGTTGACGGCGCCGATGCGGGCTATACCGACAGTATATAGCCCGCATCAAACGATGCGGGCTATATCGTTTGACGAGAAACCTGAGGTTTTCGCCGTAACAAAACAAATCCGAAGTGGTATAATACGGGAGAAAACACGGCACACTATTCTGCCAAGTGTCGGGTTTCACGTAAAACTTTCCTTGCCCGCCCACCGCATCCGCCCTGTTTTTCCCGCAGCCCTGCCGGAGTCGGCTGGCCGGCGATCGTATCACGCACCTGGCTCTCGCAGAGCTTGTAACTTGGCATCGACGCGGCTGTGCGCGCTCTCTCTTATAACCGCGTGCGCCGTGCGTCTCTGCACACATCTCGCTCACATCTTTCGTAGAATCTCCGGGCGGCGATTAGTTACCGCGACGCAGTCTCCGGCGTGCATTTTTCTCGTCGTCGTCCGCAAGATAAATAGACAGTCAGCCTTGTTTGATTAGACTTAGGCTAATTTTCGCAAATTGGCAAGCACGCAATACGTATTTAAGGGCAAATGGGCCCTAGCTCGCGCGCGATTTCCGGACTGTTTACACAGGACAAAACAGATGTCAGGCGGGCAGACTGCCGAGGAAAATCGTAGTGTCTATCGGCACTCTTGTCTCTGCCTAAGCTGTCTTTGTGTCAGCGATCTGTTCGCTATAGCTATGTAGCTGCAAGTCAGCCGAAGCAGCGGAAACTGGTGTTTACTTATTTAATGACTTTCGGGCGTGGCCGGCAGTGGTGCTTCTCTTTAATATTGGACCTTGTGCAAGCCGTACCATCTGCCTTACACAAACACTCTGATGCGGCGATGCATTGCGCGCGCAGACGCTGTATATGGAGGGTATTACAACGCGCGCTCAAGGGTGTCACTTTACGACCGGCGGTAGTTTGAAGCTGCTGCGCCTGGCGGCGTTCGCGTTTTACGCCGCGTAATGAGCGGTGTGGAAGCAAAGTGAAACTGCTGTTTGCACAACGCTGATATGAACGCGTGGGAGCCGCGCGCGTGTATATGAGGCATGCGAGTATTTTCCTGCCGCGGCAGAAGGCCTCGTGCCGTCGTATACAGTATATACAAGCGATAAAAAAGAGGCCGTGACACTTTCGGGTGGTCACGGTGGCTGCTTATTACGCAGGGCTATAGACTCGCAAACTCCATAAATGCTGCGAATAAAGACGTTTGAGAATTAAGTGAGATATATGGCAGAGAAGAGTGAGCAGTTCTGGTGGCGTCGTGGCGCAATGCAGGAAAGTGAAGACGTCACTTTTGGGATGTTTTGTCGGCTACTTAGTACGCGACTCTATAGCCGCACTATAAGTGGATGAAAAAAAACGACGTGAATAGAATCATTCAAGAGGTACAAGATACCTGGTGAAAATTTAACAGCCGAGGGGATCAATAGTTGTGGTCGACGCTGTCTTTCTAGTGGAGAGCATCTAAGATCATTGCATAAAATTCTAAACGCTCCGAGTACAAGAGACACTAGGAAGTTTTGAAATAACGTTTGCGGGCGTTCCCGGCATAAGAGACGCTATATGATCTTTAGAATAGCGTTTGCCCTCCTGCTTACCGCAACGCACAATCGCAGCGACACCGTAGCCTCGAATATAACGTTTGCGGGCCGCATGCGGGCAACACACGCCGCCCGCTATATTTTCTGTGGGCGGGCCGCGAATGCGAACGGCTGCTCGCGTTAAGACGCATGCGCAGTGGCTGTGACCGCACCATAAGGGCTCGCGGTGCGCTATTCTAGAACTACCTATCTTTTAGTTGAACGTACTTAGCGAGCCTACGTTTTCAACCCTGCCGCGGGAGAGTACTGCGCATGTGCAGTACGTAATGTGTCAGTTCCAGAGACGCGCGCACGTTCGTAACAAGACACTGCGTACATAACGCAACGCTTACTACGTTACGTTTTCGCGAGGCCTCGAAGAAACCAGAACGAGAGCGCATGGTGGCTGCAGTGGCGTTCGACGTGGACACAAACAGCGAGCCCAATGGACGGCATGAGTACTTCACATTGAAAATTCATGTTTTCATGCCATACAAGGTACATTCAAGCGGCGCGTTCCGGCATCCTGACGATTTAGAAGCAATTGCCTGGCGTCTCACAAAAATCTTTAAGTAACCGCTTTCGATAGGCGTCTCGGCGAATAAACCTGTACATAAAAAGACAGCGTGCCAAGCACTTTTATTCATGGTGCAACCTAAGACGCGTTGGGCTTTAGCGAGCTTTCACTCCTTTAATGGGCTGGTATAGTACATCGTAAGGTCATGAATACCTGGAACGTGACAGCAGCCCTAGATCGAACGCTGTGGTCAATCCAGCGTGGCCGTGCCCGATTAGACGCCGTTCTTACATTGCCCACCGAAGTTCAAAGCAGCAAAGGTCAATGTGCGCATCAAGTGTATCCAGGAACGATGCTAAAAATCTAGAGAGCTAGCCGCGACCGGACTTGTACGCTGATGGCCGTTACCCTGGCAGTCGGGATGTTTTTCGTGCACATCATAGTCTACGTTATTAATCGGGCCTAGCATATTTCTCACGGCGGTGACGCTGATGAGCATGCGAAAACCGTTGCATTTCGCATACGAATTATCTAGTTGAGTGGAACGCATCAAGGTACGTTAAACTAAAGGTGTTGTCGCACGCTTCACTGGCAGCGTACGCAACGCAATTTTCACAGCACGAGCAACTTCTCCGTACGCCCAATCAAATGTGTACACACATTACCCACGTGTACGTTGCATCCGCGTTTACCTGTGCTCTTGAGTTGCAGACCTGCTGTACTTGAGTTGCAGTCATTGTGTCGGAAAGGGCAATCAATGTCTCAAACTTTCTTTGAATGTTAACCTTCGTTTGTGACTTAGGTCTTGGCCGTGCTACGTCCTTGCCTTGCTAAGAAGCACCTCCGATTTTGCGCTCACTGAAGAAAAGGGACACATACCACTATATGCTATTCGACATTCCTAGAGCCTAACATGAACTTCCTGTATGACGTGCGAGTTTTTTGTTTGTTTTTCTTCAGCGAGTGAGAGCACAGTTTCCGGCTTCCATTCAATGCCACTATTTTTTTTCTTCTAATGTATACATAATAGATACATGAAAACATGTTATTCTTTACAGAGGTGACAAAAAGAAGTATTACTGTAAATGGAGAGTGCGATTAGCAACGATTAACGGAACTGTTTTAAATGCGAAGCATATATTAGCAAACTTCAGCGACTTTGAGCGTATCTGTCTATATAGCCGCTTACACCTGGGTGCTCTCGCGGTCACCCCATTGACTTGGCGTGAACCAAAATTAGCACGGGAGGGTAAGATGGTTGGACGAATATGACGCGCTGGTCAAGACATGAATGATATCACAATCTTGTCGAGTACGTCGTCGAACACTTCCCGCCAGACAGTGGCACAAACGCACGTACGGGTATGTGCCACTGGTGCGGGTATATGCCACAGGTGATGGACACTTAGTATCTACTGTTAGGACCGGCGCCAGGTCTGACAATGGATCGGCGTTCCTTTTGATGTTCCTTTTGAGTCGCCAAACGGGTGGGCGGCCGGTGTCCGCCATGTATTGTTCCCACCTGGCCGGAGGGTGCGGCGTCCTGCCGCCGCGGCGCCGTGAGCAGTTCGGGAGACCACCGGTGCAGCTTCTTCTTTGGAAAATGACGGCGGCGGCGGCGGCCGGGAATCGTCCCGCTAATTGAACGAGTTGTTCGGCACCCTTTGAAGCTTGTTTACGGCGGCCCTTTCGATGGATGCAGTCATCAACTCCAGACCCCTCGCCCAGCGACACACCTTGACGGGGGGGGAGCCGCGTTCGTGCCACATGGCCGTGCGGTGACCACGCTTCAGTTTTGAACGTTCGCGTGGACCGTGCGTGCTCGTCACCCTCGCGGGTAATGTGTGGTCCGTGATTGGACGGTGCCATCTGTACGCGGTCCCCGATCTAGGGATCTGGGGAGGACAGACCCTTTATAATGAGCCCCCACGGCTCATTCGGTGCTTTTTCGAGTGGAGAGCTCGCCATGTACGAAGAACGCCACTATATATCTAAACTTTCTTATTGACCTCTCTCTAATGTAAATAAACGTCTGTTCTCTGTTTTCCCATATAAGCATTGCTTCTCGCTATAAGGGACGAGTCCGATGGGAGCCAGCTACCAACGACGAGACCCACAGGACCCAGACCACAACAACTGGTGGCAGCGGTGGGATTCGAACCCACGCCCCCGGAGAGGCTGTTAGGACCGGCGCCAGGTCTGACAATGGATCGGCGTTCCTTTTGATGTTCCTTTTGAGTCGCCAAACGGGTGGGCGGCCGGTGTCCGCCATGTATTGTTCCCACCTGGCCGGAGGGTGCGGCGTCCTGCCGCCGCGGCGCCGTGAGCAGTTCGGGAGACCACCGGTGCAGCTTCTTCTTTGGAAAATGACGGCGGCGGCGGCGGCCGGGAATCGTCCCGCTAATTGAACGAGTTGTTCGGCACCCTTTGAAGCTTGTTTACGGCGGCCCTTTCGATGGATGCAGTCATCAACTCCAGACCCCTCGCCCAGCGACACACCTTGACGGGGGGGGAGCCGCGTTCGTGCCACATGGCCGTGCGGTGACCACGCTTCAGTTTTGAACGTTCGCGTGGACCGTGCGTGCTCGTCACCCTCGCGGGTAATGTGTGGTCCGTGATTGGACGGTGCCATCTGTACGCGGTCCCCGATCTAGGGATCTGGGGAGGACAGACCCTTTATAATGAGCCCCCACGGCTCATTCGGTGCTTTTTCGAGTGGAGAGCTCGCCATGTACGAAGAACGCCACTATATATCTAAACTTTCTTATTGACCTCTCTCTAATGTAAATAAACGTCTGTTCTCTGTTTTCCCATATAAGCATTGCTTCTCGCTATAAGGGACGAGTCCGATGGGAGCCAGCTACCAACGACGAGACCCACAGGACCCAGACCACAACAACTGGATGGCAGCGGTGGGATCGAGCTCATCGACCAGGAGGCAATGCTGAGACCTGCTGTCTGGAGGACCTAGAGTCGGACAAAACTGCTTCGTGGCATCTCTGACAACACGGGAAGGAACGCGTCCGAATTCATGACTGCATAGGGTGAGTGCACTGCTTTTCTTTGCTGAGATATCACCAGGCTTTGCGTAGGATTGTAAACAAAGCAGTGATTTGGTAACGGTTGACGGAAGTATTGATAGTACGTCAAAGTTGTTTAGTTAAAAGAGTTAGCAGCACCAAGGACCGCCATGAATTTGAAGGGACTGAAAAAGCCAGAGTTGTTAGAGTTGGCCCGAGAGCTGGGCCAGGTAATTGCCGAGACGAAAAGAAAGCAGGAGATCATTGACGCCATCGAGAAGATCGGGGCAGATGACGATGAGCTGAGCGAATGCTTGGAGGCTATTACGCAAAGGAAAGAGGAGCAGAGGCTCCGTGAGGAAAAAGAGGAGCAGAGGCTCCGGGAGGAAAAAGAGGAACAGAGACGTCGTGAGGAGAAAGAGGAAAGAGAACGTATCGATCGTATGGAAATGAAACGCCTAGAAATTGAACTAGCAAAGGCTCAATCAATGAACGGAGCTAGCGCAGTGGCACGAGAGAGAGAGCGCCGAATGACAGATTTGATGCCATCCTACGCGGTAGGAGGGGACATGGGTCTTTTTCTGGTGCACTTTGAGCGCACGTGCGAGAGGGAAAATTTTGCTAAAAACACGTGGCCCCAGCGCTTGCTTACGCTGCTGCCGTGTGAAGTAGCTGACATTATAGCCCGTATGGGTAAAGAAGACGCAGACGACTATGACAGAGTCAAAGCGAGTCTGCTCAAAAAGTACAGACTGTCAGCGGAGGCGTTCAGGCGAAAATTTCGTGAGATCGAGAAAGCCAAAGACGAGTCATACCCAGAGTTTGCGTACACCTTAAAGGTAAATCTGGAGGAATGGCTTAGAGAGGAGGGTGCGCTTGGCGACGCGGAAAAGACTCTGCAGTGTTTTGCGTTGGAACAATTCTTTCGGCGTCTACCTGAAAACATTAGGTACTGGGTTCAGGATAGACAAGGAGTAGATACTATCACGAGAGCGGCAGAGCTCGCAGAGGAGTACGTAAATCGCCGTGCCCTCGAAGGCAAGGATGTCCCTAGGAGGGAGATTAGTAAATATCGGGCCGACAAGCCTCCGCGATGGACAAAGTCGGGTCGGTATATGCCGAAGGAGGGTTTAGACTCCAAAGGAAGCGGTGATGAGAAAAACAAGAGAAAGGAAGAAGCACCCGAGAAAAGGGCGGAAGGGCAACAGAAAAAGGCGTTCGAGGCCAAGAAGCCGATAGTTTGCTATAACTGCCAACAGACGGGGCATATTTCTTTGGGTTGTAAGAACCCGAAAGTTGTGTTAATGTCACTCTGTAGTAATGACGAAAACATGAAATTGCTAGAACCATACATCCGAGACCTAGTCGTGAATGGCCAACCGTGCCGCGTGCTCCGCGATTCGGCCGCCACTATGGATGTAGTGCACCCGTCCTATGTCGAGGAGAGTCAGTTTACAGGAGAATGCGCGTGGATAAGACAAGCAGTAGAGACAAACAGTGCCTGTCTCCCAGTAGCAAGAGTCCGCATCGAAGGCCCTTTCGGTGTTCTAGACACTGCAGCTGCCGTTTCGGCACATCTCCCAGTGCAATACCCGTATTTGTTCTCAAATAAATCAGAGTACTTGCTGCGACAAAAAGGAATTGGGTTCAGTGAGGGTATCGTACAGGCCTTAACTCGATCCAAAGCAAGGGAGCTCGCCGCTCAGACAGTTTGTAAAGATCCGGTGGCAGACGAAACAGCTTCAGCGGCAGAGCCTTCTTTACCTGGCACGAAACTGGACCGCCCTATAATGGAGCCTCAAAACACAATATCTAAAGAAAGATGTAAGAAACCGGATGAATCCGAGGCATCTCGAGAAGTAGAATGCACTATAAAGCTGTTAAATGTAAGTCCTACAGAACTGATAGTGGAACAGGAAAATGACTCCACTCTCCGTAACTTAACACCAGACGCGAAGGAAGGGGTGGCTAAGCAAAACATTCAGTTCACCAAGAAGGGGGGCGTCTTGTACAGAAAGTACACAAGTCGAAAAGGAGTTCGGTTTAATCAGCTAGTCGTACCGTATCCTTTCCGCAAGGAGCTGCTGCACCTGGTCCACGGAGGTTTGTGGTCAGGGCATCTCGGCATCAAAAAAACAAAAGAATGTTTGTTACGGGAGTTTTACTGGCCCGGCTGCTTTCGGGAGGTGGAGGCATTTGTAAGAAGCTGCGACACGTGCCAACGCGTTGGCAAGCCAGGGGATAAGGCTAAAGCACCTATGAAGCTGGTCCCCATTATCACAGAACCGTTTCGCAGGCTAGTTATAGACACAGTGGGTCCACTTCCTGTAACGCAGTCCGGGTACCGGCACATACTCACAGTGCTCTGCCCGGCCACGAAATTCCCGGAAGCAGTACCGTTAAAGGAGCTCAGCTCGGAGGAGGTAGTTAAAGCGCTTTTATCTATCTTTGCACGTGTAGGCTTCCCCGCAGAAATTCAGTCCGACCAGGGATCTGTTTTTACAAGTGCACTAACCTCGACATTTCTAGAAAAGTGTGGCGTTAAAATCATCCACAGTTCAGTGTACCACCCTCAGTCAAATGCTGTAGAAAAGGTACATTCAGTCATGAAACGGCTGCTACGCGCCCTTTGTTATGAGCAAAAAGAGGATTGGGAGGCTTGCTTGCCCGCAGCTATGTTCGCGCTTCGGATCGCTCCTCACGAATCAACAGGGTTTTCGCCTGCGGAGCTTGTTTACGGACGTGCTCTTCGCTCCCCACTTCGCATTGTTCGAGAATCTTGGGAGGGCCGGGCGGACGACCCTTCGGTAGTAGCATACGTGCTTGAGCTGTTAGACCGACTTCACGCAGCTCGGGAACTAGCGGAGCAGGAAATGCGCAGAGCTCAAAACAACGCTAAGCGCTATTATGACAAGACAGCCCGGACGCGAAGCTTTCGAGTAGGGGAAAAAGTGATGATACTGAAACCCTCACTGAAGAATAAACTTCAGGTCCAGTGGGAGGGACCTGTTGAGGTAGTTCAGAAATTGTCAGACACAAATTACTTGGTTACTGGACTGGGAAGGCGTAAAACGCAACAGGTGTACCACACTAATCTGCTCAAACCGTACCAGCAGAGGCATGCCGTTGTAAACATGTCGCTCAATCAACCGGAAGAAATGCCTATTGATTTCCCGGAGTTAACAACAGAAAACAAAGACATTGGCGAGGACTATTAGTAACCTGGTAGAGCAGGCGGAGTTGGAGCCAGATCAGAAAGCGGAACTGAAGGAACTATTGTTTGACTTTAAAGAAACATTTTCAGACACACCTGGCAGAACCAAAGCCCTAGTTCATGATATTGAGCTGACATCTTCGGAACCAATTCGTTCTAAAGCTTACCGCGTTTCCCCGAGGCAACGGGAAATAATGGCCGCGGAGATAAACCGAATGCTCGAGCTAGGAGTGATCGAGCCAGGAGAGAGTGATTACACCTCGCCTCTGATCTTGGTTGGGGTCCCAGGGAAAGAGCCGCGACCGTGTATTGACTATCGGAGGCTCAACTCGATTACAAAGGACCAAACTTATCCAATTCCGCATATTGAGGAAAGGCTTGAGCAAGTCAGCAGTGCCAATTTCATCTCGACTTTGGATTTAGTCAGGGGATACTGGCAGGTGCCTCTAACTGAAAGGGCTAGTAGGCTTGCGGCGTTTATTTCCCCGATGGGAACATTTCGGCCGAAGGTCCTTAGTTTTGGATTAAAGAATGCCCCTTATTGCTTTTCTGGCCTAATGGACAAAGTGTTACAGGGTATGGAGGACTTTGCCCTCCCGTACCTAGATGATATTGCTATTTTTTTCTTCTTCCTGGATAGACCACATGAAACACTTGCGAGCTGTGCTATGTCGTCTGCGTGAGGCCGGCTTAACAGTGAAGGTTGCGAAATGCCAATTGGGGCGCGCTGAGGTAGCTTATCTAGGGCATGTAATAGGCCAAGGCTACCGCCGGCCGTCAGAAGTAAAGCTGGCCGCAATAGACAACTTTCCCCAACCACGAACCAAGAAAGACATTCGGTCGTTTCTTGGATTGGCCGGTTATTATCAAAGGTATATCCCGCGTTACTCTGACATTGCAAGTTCCTTGACAGACGCTCTTAGAAAGACTGAACCCCAGACCGTAAAATGGGATGGGGCCAAGGAACATGCATTTTCTACGCTAAAGAAGGCACTAAAAAGTCAGCCAGTGTTGAGCGCGCCTGACTACTCTAAGCCGTTCATTCTTCAGTGTGACGCCAGCGACCGGGGTATGGGTGTCGTGCTTTGTCAGAGGGGAGAGAACGACCAGGAACACCCTGTACTGTATGCCAGTAGAAAGCTTTCTGTTCGTGAGGAAGCATACAGTGCCTCAGAAAAGGAATGTGCCTGCGTTGTTTGGGCTGTGCAGAAGCTAGCTTGCTACATCGCCGGTTCTGGGTTCACAATAGAGACTGACCACTGTCCCCTCACATGGCTACAGTCCATGTCATCGAAAAACGGCCGTCTTTTGCGCTGGAGCTTAGCTCTTCAACAATACACCTTTGATATCCATTACAAGAAGGGTAAACTCAACAGCAACGCAGATGGTCTGAGTCGTTGTCCCTAGTACCCCGAGGGCTTCAAAACGATTTTCTGCTTTCTATCCTCGATTTGAGGCCCACTAGTTTTCTGTATTTATCCAAACATGTGTCAAGTGTTTTGTTTAATGTCTTCAAAAGTGGCTGATGTGGTGTTGCGACTCGGCGGGGGCCACAGGAATAAAGTTGAGGTAGAAGGAAATGACTTCCACAGGTGAATCTAAGTCTGGTGATTCTGAGTAGGGAATTGCCGTGTGCTTGCTCGTGTGTGGGTGTGCTTTCGGCGCAGTTTCCGCAGTTCCTCATTGGTGGTGGGCGGAAGATATGGTGGAGAGGGGTCACCTCATCCCTGCGAGCAACGCCCTCTTGGTCAATGATCATCGGATCCAGTGTTCGGGACAAAAATAATAGAGGAAGAGCCGACAAGCTGCAATACAGATCCCGCTGCACAGTACCTGCTGGCCACTGCACCTCGGGATCTTCTTTCCCCGGCGGAGAGGCTGTTAGGACCGGCGCCAGGTCTGACAATGGATCGGCGTTCCTTTTGATGTTCCTTTTGAGTCGCCAAACGGGTGGGCGGCCGGTGTCCGCCATGTATTGTTCCCACCTGGCCGGAGGGTGCGGCGTCCTGCCGCCGCGGCGCCGTGAGCAGTTCGGGAGACCACCGGTGCAGCTTCTTCTTTGGAAAATGACGGCGGCGGCGGCGGCCGGGAATCGTCCCGCTAATTGAACGAGTTGTTCGGCACCCTTTGAAGCTTGTTTACGGCGGCCCTTTCGATGGATGCAGTCATCAACTCCAGACCCCTCGCCCAGCGACACACCTTGACGGGGGGGGAGCCGCGTTCGTGCCACATGGCCGTGCGGTGACCACGCTTCAGTTTTGAACGTTCGCGTGGACCGTGCGTGCTCGTCACCCTCGCGGGTAATGTGTGGTCCGTGATTGGACGGTGCCATCTGTACGCGGTCCCCGATCTAGGGATCTGGGGAGGACAGACCCTTTATAATGAGCCCCCACGGCTCATTCGGTGCTTTTTCGAGTGGAGAGCTCGCCATGTACGAAGAACGCCACTATATATCTAAACTTTCTTATTGACCTCTCTCTAATGTAAATAAACGTCTGTTCTCTGTTTTCCCATATAAGCATTGCTTCTCGCTATAAGGGACGAGTCCGATGGGAGCCAGCTACCAACGACGAGACCCACAGGACCCAGACCACAACACTACCCAGGAACGACGAGAACACACATGAGCAATTTTAGCACGCGAGCGTTAAGCAATACCCGTCATCAGTAGTGTCGACCCAATGAAGGCATAGGATAAATGTCAGTGTTAAGAAAAACCTGACATAGGCAGCGTTGACTCCCCGACGAACGCAAATAATAAATTTGAGGGTCCCAGCTGGAATGGAACCTAAGCATTCTGTGTGGCAGTCAAGCATTCTACCACAGAGCTATGCCATGTCTCGGAACTGCTTTTCGAATAGACGCTAATCTTCGCGAAACGTTGATAGTAATTGCAGTGCTGCCTATCCAAATTTATAAACATTACATATGTACTCCTTTGATACAGCCATCATGTCGGGTGAACGTCCATTGTGGTTAGTTGCTTTGCACTGGAGTTGATATATGTAGCAGTGTCCAGGGCCAGCATCTTCGCGAGCATCAGCGCCATATCATCAGCGCCATATCAGCTTCTGGTGTTGCTAGCACGCATGTTCCAATGGACCTCCTCGCGCAAGTGCAAACAACTGGTTATATAAACATCTGCAACTCTTCAACATGTGTCTGTGCGTGAAACATTTGTACATGCATGTAGCGTCATTTCATGAAATGTCGCTCGATTAAAAAAATGCAACATGGTCACCTTCCCTCTGCATGCTTCGCATAACGTCAATTCCCATGTGCGTGGGATCTGCCGATTTTTTTATTTATTTATAAAGCCCCATCTCTCACATTTTAAGGCTCACGCCTTCAGCATAACACGTTGCTTACCGAAGAAGGCTCATGACCAGGCAAGGGCACATGCATATATGACAAGTACACTGTTCTGCAATGGTTCCCAAGCCGTATGCATGATGTTTCGTGAGTCACGATTCAGCAGCCACAGCCTAAATGGGATGGTCTTCTAACATGAGGAGAATTCAAGAAACATGTACTGGTTGGAACGCCGAAAATTAAATGGATGGCACCCAGTACGCAAGACACATGTGTCATCGCGACCAGAACATGCATATACTAGCAGCATAACGTTATTTACGCGCGGAATGCATGCCTCCTCCTCGTCTTCTTTTGTAACGGGAGAGAACTTGAGTGTGTAAGCCGCATAAACGATATTATCGTACGCTTTCAAAAAAATTCCTGGTTACCTAAACCAGAAGTGTCAAGCTCATCTCAGCTAGCCGGCCTATGTCCCATAATTTAGTACAAAGGCTGGAACAGTGAACAAAGTTGAATCAGAAGTGGGAGGGTGGAAGGGGGGAGTTGAACAAAATATCGCTTAACGTTGCCATTTGAAGGAACGCCTTCGCCACATCTTATATAAAGGGTCATATCCACAGGGTATTGAACGTACAGGTTTTTGAGTAAGGTATCGGTACCGATATCTGCAAAATGACAAAAAAAATTGAAATAGAGATTTTGTTCTGCAGTAATGTTTCAACACACGGACCACAACCGCTACCCTCAGGGAGAAAAATGCTTGAGGCCATTCCCGTTTCTGTAGCTTCCCCTGTCCTCCTCCCATGCGCAGGGTAGCAAACCAGCTGCCTATGCTGGTTAACCTTCCTGCCATTCTTTTCCTCCTTTCCTTACTTCCTTTCTCGAACAAAGTGTTCCTACACGCGATTGGCGAGGAAATAGTGCGAATAGCATTCAGCGAGGTCACAAAAGTTTATCCCTCGTGAATCCGTGGGGCCGCTAGCTAAAGGGTTACAGATCGCATGAAACCGCGGGTGGCGTGTTTCAGGCCCCTGAGCTAAACACTGTGTCATGATGCAAAAACAGGCGCGTTAAATGCGTGTGTATAGGCGTACTTGCTTAAAATCCTAATGGAAGAGATCAAAGGCGAAATTGTGTGGACGTAGTACTCGCAACGAAAGCGATTACACGTACTTTCAATGATTTTTAATATCACAACTCCTGTTTTCGTCTGCGTTCTGTTAATAATTGTTTCTGCGCCTCTTAATTCACCCTGTAAAAAAAAGAAAATACTACGCAAAGGTCTCGAGTTGCACAGAAACGTGCCATAGGGCAGCGATTGGCGAACTCTGACGGTGACCGAAATTTAAGAGGTAAGAGCTACGGGAAGAAGGGCAATCCACGGCCTTCAGGACCCATTGTCTTACATAGATCGCGAGAAGCCACACTATGACGTAAATGCCTAGATAAAAAAAAAATGCACGACGACTTGATTCTCATAAACGGGACATCGACTACAGCCGCTCCGGGAGCGAGTAGATTCCGCGAACTAGAGAGGGGGGATAGCGAGAAGCGAGTACTGCGAAGTCGTGGCAAACGCCGCCTTCGAACCCCGCCGGCCAGCGATTCCCCGAGAGATCCGCAGATTCCCCAGCTATGATACGGCAGCGCAATACAAACCATACGGCAGCGGCAACAGCGAGAACTAAGCGGTCGTGTTTGTTTCTCCGGATGCCACCGCAGCGGTACGAGGGAGGGAAAAGGAAAAGGGGGGGGGGGGCAATTTACAGGCTAAGCGTAGTCGAGGAAAGTGAGCAGGCCGGATAAACGTATACGTGGTGGTTCTGTTGTATGGGAGAGAGAGTGATATAGAGAGAGGGGGAGAGCACGTGCGCGTGGAAAGGAAGCCCGTGGTTGCTTATTTTCTACGCCGTTTTCATCGTTTCCATTGCATCGGAGAGGCGGGCAAAAACAAACAGGCGTTGCCGTCTGGTGGTCGGTAGGGGGTTTTCTGCGCGAAAATGCCCCGTGCGGGAGCCATAGTTGCAGAAGAAGCAACAGAGGCCCGCGTGTGGCGAGCGTTGATTGGAATCTAGTTTGGTGGCGGAGCCGTCCCTCGCCCTAAATGGCATCGTGGGTGGGCCGCGGCGGTGAACCGCAGAGGCGTGCGCCGCGCCGTCGATCCAGTGACGACAACGGGCGACGATGACGACGACAAGGCCGTATTCATTGCTCATGCTGTTAGTCATGCACCGCGGCATCGGTGGCGGCAAAGGGAGACCGCCCAACTGCTGGCAGCGGGTGCCGCCCGCCGATGTCTGTGTAGTAAGGAAGGCTAGGAGCCAAGGCTTGTCCAACGTCCAAGCGCTCACTCTGGGTACTCTGTAGTCGCTATTATACACAGCATTAGCCGTGCGCACGTTTGCTCGCTTAGGCGAGGCACACGTGCCCACAAGTCTAGGCACCCGCATGGAACGCGAGAAGGATGTTGTATTCTTGTGCGGTACCTTTCGGACGGCGTCTGTTATAATTACGACCCGGGCTAAATCGGGCAGCTGTAACACGGTCGTGCCACGCGTGCCTCTATATATTTGTCATACCATGGAAGGATGATCTAGTACATATAGACGTACCTGGCCCACTTTTCTGTGGGCGGATAATTAGGGCATACTATGGGTTTTCATCAATGCATTGCTGACGAAGGAACGCGACGTTAAGCTTCTCATTAGGTAAGCAGAAACCAACGAGGCTAAAACAAGTCCACGTTGGCGTTCATCGCAGGGTATAGGTGGAATATGTAATAAAGGAAAGGATATTTTTATCAGCTCAAAAATAAACAACCATGGTGAGGGGCTCTATTGATATTGAGCAAATGTTGTTTTTAGGCTTCTGAAACAAAATCTTGTCATCGCCAATTCTCCAGGTTGATTCGAGCCTGTCATTTTCGTCAAGGCCACATATCAGTTTAAAGCTAGTTTTTATGATCAGATCAGCCAATTACCCGAAGGCGATTGCGGTAAATCATTTTCGTTTAGCGAGGGACTAATACTCCTCGTGGAGGAACACAAGTATATTGCTGAGAAATTTCAGAAATCTTAATTGAAACATTTGATGCCATGATCACTTTACTGAAACAATGTGAGTGCTGATGAGCCTTTACCACATCGCTTGTCTATAGGTTTCAGGCCCCGAAACCACGATATAATTAGAAAGAGTTCGGCCAGTAATTACCATCCCAAAATAGGAATGGTAATTACTGACCGAACTGTCTGGCCTGGGAAAAAGGCGAAGTGATGAATATGTTGTCTACAGGGTCAAGGATTTCACTTTCTTGAGATGGCGACCACTTATTTTCACAGCTTGCTACCGAAAGACAAAGATGAATAATTAGAAATACGTCGGTTAACCAATATTGTGGGTCTTATATAGGCTGCGTCATAATTCATTCCCTGTCAAGTTGTTCGTTGGCTGTACTTCCTATCTGCTTCAGTATGGCCAGTTCTTCCCGAGGGTACAATCTTTGGGTCAAGGCCATAGCAGTCTATCTTCATCGTCATAAAGAAGTCTGCACAGCCGTTATGAAATGGCTGTTTGATCCAATTCAAGACCATTTGCTTGCTATATTTTTGTAATCATGTTATTTCAACATCATATGATTCTCTCCATCTCTCTCTATCTCTCTCTTGTCTCCTTTCGTCCCTTTATCCCACCACACATTGCAGAGTATCGTGCTGGGCGGTCTTCTGGTTAACCTGCCCCCATTTCCTTGATTCTCTGTTTCTCTCTGTTGCTCCCATTCGACGCCTTCGCTTGATTATCTATTTGCTTCATGTGATTACGCGTTAATGATGTTATATGTGAACTTTGTCTTCTAGCCACATTCGCCCGCAAATGGTGGGGCCACACATTGCAATTGGAAGAGCCCATAGAAAGCTGTGAACAATCCGGCACACAGTGAAGACCTCTTATTACGAAATTGGCTTACTCGAAATACAATCTCATTGTACGTTTTGTTTAAGGCTAACATAACATTAATCAAGTACCTGGATACTCGCACGAGGATTAAAGCTAGGGCTTCGTGTCTTGTGCTAGTATCTATGCGTAAATGCGCATGCTCTGAATATTGAAGAGTGCACAAGGAATTCCACGATGAACATTTTGCCGGCCTCCTTTGGTGAGGTCAGAGCTGTACCAGCTCCTTTCCCGGAAAAGGCCCTTGCGAGTAGTTTGTCCGTGGGCTCGCGTTTCATATCCGCCCGTAAGAGGCAGCCCCTAATGACCGCTCCCTTGCAGACAGCTCAGGGTGATGACGATTTCTCTTTGTTTTGTCACTCGTGGGACTCATATCCTCCGCCAGGGGGCGGCTCTGTTTCATTCGAGGCCGCCGGGGCGAGGTTAAGGGCGTGCGCGTGCCCTACGGCAACAGCGTTTATTGGCCAATTGTTTTCTCGTCTTTTATATTCGCGATCTGAAGCGTTCGCTCGCCTCTTCCTCTGCATACTCCCACCCCCGCTTCCCCCTCGAGCCACAACGGATGGAGCCGGGCAGTGCAGGGAGAAAAAACAAGAAAAAAAGGAATGGAGTCACTAAAGCATGGAGAAACGCAAACGACCGCAGCAGCGGCTTTTGTCTCCCGCACTCGCAGATAGACCACGAGACCAGCGAAGCGAGCTCGTCATCATCAGATATGGGCGGAGCCGTGTCGGTCCGGAGGACGCTAGACGATCTCCCTCCCCCGCCTTTTCAGTTCACTTTGTTCTTTTTTCATTTTCGACTCGCTGCCGCTGCTCATCGGGTTTCCTCCGTAGCGGGTACAATCGCCTTTTGTGCTGTCTACGCGCCACCACCTGACTAGCGCACGCGCGCCGACAGAACGAGGGCCAAAGTAAACCGACGACGGCTAAGTAGTACGCAATTACGAGGCGGAGAAGAAGAGTCGCCGCGCCGTGCTTCTCCGTTGTGAATGGCCCTTGCGTGCCACGGACCTTTTCGAGGCGCCGTTGCCGCCGCTGATGTTGCTGCCTTTGGGGTCCTCCTCCCATGCCTCGCTTGCCACCGGGCCTGCACGCCGCGTTTCCGAAACGCGCCTTGTTCTTGCTTTTGCATCTTAGCCACGGTCTTCGTCCCTCTCTCGTATTCCTGCCTCTCCTACGGCGCTAAGTGCATCGTGCCCGCGCTTTCGCCTCCCTCGCTCATTCCTCCTTTCTCTCGGCTCTTTGTTTTATGGCAGCCAGGTCCGGTGGAATGCGCCCCAACGTCGTCGGTGGAGCATCGTGGGCCGCGGCGGTCAGCGACGGCGGCCGTTCCGGTGGGCTTCGCAGAACCCTCGCTTAAGCGCGGCGAGGGTCTGCACGGCGACGGAGGAGAGAGAATTCCGAGCGCGAGCCAGGAGTGTCCACTTCCCTCCTCTCTTCTTCTTCTTCTTCTTTCGCTTCTTCACTCATTAGCCCTCGCCCTTATAGGCCGGGAGAAAATGGCGGACCACGATATGGCGTCTGCTAACGAGGCGTTGACAGGAGATTCAGGTTCTGCTCGTTGGAACTTTGTTTCTTCTTTCGTCGTCCTCTTGCCGCTGGGGATGTCCTCCTTTCTGGCCCTTTACGCTGGTCCCTCCCCGAATCATTACGCCTCCTCTCTTCTACTTCTTCCTCTTATTCTCTCTCACGTTTTATTCTTTCACCCTCTCAGCCTCTCCTATGTCTGTTGCTGCCGAGCGCTGCTGGGGCAACCCTTTGCCTGCCGAGGATGTTTCCGGCCTCGTAATCGTAAACGTTCTTCGAAGGAACTAATTGCTTGCCTTCTTCGACAGCGGGCCGCTTGGGTCATCGGCGCTAGAGTCCACGACGGCCTCTCTTCCCACTCGTTTTGTTTATTTTTTTCCACCCACCCTTTTGCGTGGCAATGTCTCCTACCTGCTTCGCCCCGACCGGGTTGTCAGGGTGATCACCGCGCCCAGAAAGCGCTGCCGAATAGTAACGCAACGCGATTGGTAACTATGAATGGTTGACGTGGGGATTTCTCGTGCCTGGTCTGCCTTCCCTGTTTGAGCGCTAGAAGCTATAACTATCGTGACAGCTGGTAGTATAACGCTAGATATCAAGGGACGGAGATGACAGCTTGCAACAATGACGACCTTTCGAGACGGCTACACATACGCTTATTTAGCCGCGTAGGTACACTTCCTCCACTGCGGTAAGTCTGGAGCTGTCAGTCCACCATCTATCAGCTGCTTCGATGTGTTTTCTCTAAACGTGGTGCACACTGCACATCTAGTCGCCAACGAAGAGGCCGGATCGGTAATTGCTACACGAACACTGCTGGCTTATCCATGACCACGGTCCATGACCGAGAAGAGATAAGATACACCATGGGGTAAAAGCGCAGGAGGTACAAGGACAAAATAACGTAAGAAGCGACAAGACAGGATTTGACACGAAAAGTCACATCGTTCCTTGTTCATTTGCCTAAGACGATTGGAAGGCGAACGTCACGTTGTGTTGATGTTTATTTCAAGCTTTCCGCACAGCCCCGGGATCAGCTAATTCGTGACCAAACGGTGACGCCGTGTCATTAGTAATAATGTGACGTCACATGATGTGACGTAACGAATTTCGGGGACGTGTGGCGCCATAAGGACGTCATAAAATGACGTCATCACGTGTGATTATTTTCTGCCTCACCCAAGTTGGCTTCGCTCACGTCGACGTTCGCTTTCCGTGTTTGATGTGGCATTTGTAAGGCCTTCACCCTAATGAGATTACTTGAAGGTAACGACGTGAGAGCTCCAGCGTGCATCCATGCAGGCTGCCAAGCAACACGTGGCACAGTGTTACCACCGATCGCGACCCGAACAAAGAGGCGCTGGTGGTGACAATTCAAAGTTGATTCCTCCTTAGAAGTGTGGCAGCTTGGGCTAGTTGGTATGGCATGTCGTGTCCTTCTTGTCTCTGTGTCGTCGTTTTGTTTTCGCGCTATAACTATCGTTGATTCCTCCCTCTCGAACGAGAGGGAGAGAGATTGATCACAAGCCTGGTTTATACAAGAAATGCTGCCATGGTCATGACATGAGGTACCCCAAGACTTGTTTGCTTCCAGTGCTCTTGCTGCTTAATGAGAAATGTGTATGGTGAAGTGAACAGATGGCGATGGTGCGAAAGACAAGCCTCTGATCCTCGCATGAAGGACAGTCCCATTGCGGCCATGGTTAGTGCAAGCCCTCTGCGGTCATGGCTGTTGCTAAGCGCTACAGCGGGCCTTTTGTCGTGGCTTTAATCACAAAATGACAGGTTGAAGAAACCGTTCAATTTATACACGTCTACGCAAAGCGCGTAGATACATGCCCATGTAAAAGAAAAATAGAGATCATGGTGATTCGTTTAACATAACGTCATTCCATTGTAGCGTGTTCAACGAAGTGCACACTCACGTACATCAATGCTACTGTCGTCTCTACAAACTTGTAGCACACAGACCCAGACTGTGGAAACTCTTAAAACTGCCTGTTCGATTTTTGCTGGCATTGGCAGTCAATATTGACTCGGTGCTCTTCGGTATCTTTTGTGTTTTGATTTTATTGTTACAAAAGCGTGCACTCTGCTCTGGGGAGCACATGCGCAAGCAACTGTACATGGTTTTTTTTTTTGCCTTATGCACAGCGAAGGGACAATCTTTGGGCTCAAGGAGGAGTGTCAACATTTGCGCCGCACGCACCACACACAACGAGCTGCAGCGGCCGGTGCGGCTTCTCTGAGCAAACAACCAGCGTGGCCGCCACGGCCAATTACGCTCGCCTCTGGCTGACTGGTTTCGGCAGCCGCCACGCTTTTGGGGTGCCGAGAACGCCTGCGTTGCGCGATAGAGGGCAATAGCAAGCCTGTCCGAAGCCAGATGAGCGGTGCGAGAGCAGTGCATACTGTGCAAGGATTAAGAGTGTGCAGCGTTCTCAAAAAGCACAAAAAGGGCAGGGGGCAGAAGAAGTGGACAGGGCACGCACTGACTCGTCAACTAATCTATTTTTTTTTTCTGAAAAACACAAAAAACTGAACAATAGTAAATAGTCGAGTCTCGTCCCGTGTGCTCCAAACGCGAAGCACATCCCTTGCTTTTGCCCCGTAACCTAAAGCGTGCACACTTCCACGTAAATAATCTGATTTTACTTTCTTGTCAGAGATTAGAATGTTCACTGAAGAAGTAAATAGTGTAATGTTGTAAGTTATATCTTCCTAGTATATTGATTCGCCAACTGATTAGTCGTGTCGTTGCTGAATACTTCATAGCTGAAAGTTATCTTCATCTAATCTTCACGGCTTAATGACAATAAATGCGGAGGGCAGGCTTTTCTATTGGAATCCGGTGATCACAGTTGCGTAACCACTCGCTGTCAAACTCGTACATACAAGCAGCACACGTGGGCTTCGGCGTCCGGTAAAAAAAGACCGACATCAAGCACTGCGTGTATACTTTCGCAGGCGGTAATCTTATAGTGCTTAGATCGGGATTCTCAGAAATTTAGCGTGGTGTATGTGAGATCATATGGGCATCAGAGTGTTTACGAAAACTGCAGTGAGGTTCTGACCGAACAAACTTATCTGCGGCTTTAGGAGGGCGAAGCAGCTTACGATGTCGGCTTGTCGGCGTGTCATGTCATCATCATGATCCATCACAAACTGGCGCACGCCACAAAAATTGCGCCACGCCGTGGTGGTCTAGTGACTAAGGTACTCGGCTGCTGACCCGCAGGTCGCGGGTTCGTATCCGGGCTGCGGCGGCTGCATTTCCGATGGAGGCGGAAATGTTGTAGGCCCGTGTGCTCAGATTTGGGTGCACGTTAAAGAACCCCAGGTGGTCGAAATTTCCGGAGCCCTCCACTACGGCGTCTCTCATAATCATATGGTGGTTTTGGGACGTTAAACCCCACATATCATCACAATCACAAAAATTAGATAAACCCCAATACTCGCGACCAGTCCATGCTATGCGGTTCAAGATTCGTCTTTACTGTCTAAAGCATTAAGTTTCGCCTAGCTGGGGCGTCCGAAATTCACGAAGAGCTCGAGTTTCTTAGCTAAAACCAGAGACACAAATACGCATCCCTAAGTAAAGTCATCTATTTGAAAACGCTACACCTTGATAGATACCAACAAAATGGTGGTGTTTTACTAGCACTGCTTCACTAAAGATGAAGCATACCTCGGTCAGTCCTTTCACTGGTATCACTATAACTATAAGTACAAGAGCACGCCGTTTATGCTTGATAGCGACTGGGTCATGCAGCATACGACGTGTAAGCTTAGTCGTCGGTGTATTTCGTGGGACTGCAAACCATCAACAAGCACGCATCGACCCCATCTTTGCGAACTTCACACTAAACCCTGTTCAACAATCATTGGCTCTTCATTTGGCTGACTACAAGGCGGTGATAGCGAAGGGCAAAAAAAAAATCGTGTGATAGCCAGCACGATCTAGAAATTGGAAGCGCAGGAACCTGACCAAAACTGCTGCTTGGGCGAGTTGGTTGATCATTATTTAGACAGATTTATCAGCGAAAAAAAAAGACGGAACATTTAGAGAAGAAACGCACACACAGCGCTGTACTCACAATTGATTTACTATTTCAAACTCAGGTCCTTTTTGTAGGCACGCATCGAAACAACAGAAGATAACATGAGGAAAAGACGCGATGAAAACGTGACAACCGCTTGCCAAAAATACAAACAACCCGAAGGCAGTCACTTCGTCTAAACTTCCCACACCATGAGTACAGTGCTGTGTGTGTGTTTCTTCTCTAAATGTTCCGTCTTTTTTCTGCGCTGATAAATCTGTTTAAATAACCTGATCAAGACAAGGAACATGAGGAAGTGGGGAGAGGAACCAAGGAAATGCATTATGCACATTGACTGAGATTAGCTTCACCACGTCTGATTGGAAATAGACGTGAGTGAATGTGTGTGTACACTCGAAATAAAATCGTCCATTGTTTCATATTGCCCGTTAGCAGCGATTTCGCTGTGTAAACACCGGCGCCCACTGCACGCCTCATGCCTCCGCAGGTTTCACGTAAGGGGAGATGAAACTCTCTCTAGGGTCACGTGACTTGTTTTCACATAGTTTTTTTTTCATCTCATTTTTGTAATCCCGTGATAAGAAATGTATTGGAATTCTACAGTAAAGGTTGACGGGCCAGGCGAGTGCGTCGTCGATAGCATCCTCGCGGCATTTCGGCGATGTCAACCGGGATAGACAGACAGTACACGTTTAGTTACAGGCACGCGGGGACTTTCACGTACACCGACGTGAAAAGTTTCGTGTGCGCCATCTGAAACGTTTTTAGCTACGAAGTACGCGAATTTCTCATCTGTTTTCTTTTTTTTTACTTCTTAGGGGCCACCCCCAAGCTTAGACAACCGCGAGGGGTTTCTTTTTCTTTCTTCCTCCCCCCCTCCCCCACCATATCCCCCTCATTTTGCGGCAGAGATATAATGTCCCATCCTTCTCGCATTCGCATATCGTGCCCCGGCGACTTTCTTCCACCGTTTTGCCAAGTAACGTGGATCAATCCTGCAGAAAATGTGGCGTGAAATATAAGCACACCGCTCGAGAATAGTGGAGGGCCGCCAAGCGCAGCAGCATCACGGGAAGGCCTCGCTGCCTAGAGGGGAAGCGATTCACAAGCATGGAGGGGAAGGCACAGGAAGTCAGCGCACACGTGGCGACACCAAGCAAAACCTTGGGCTGGACTCGGAGCCATCGTGATTGTGCGTTAGTCTTCTTCGGCTTCATCTTCGTTGGTTCGTTCTCGCTTTTTTATTTACTTGTTGGACTCGTCGACGAAAACGAGTGCTCAAGGAAGAAGCATCGAGGTACAGCGGAAAGGTCTGGTGGTGCACCCAGGGGCGCACAGGGGAAGTGGAGACGAGGGTCGAAACGAAAAAAAAAAATGTGTGGAGCCCTAATGAGGTACTCTGTCTCCTCCGGTTTGACTGTGACCTTTTCGTCAGTGAGGTTTGGACAAAAGGGGGGCCCAAAAGAAAACAAAAATTCGAGACGAACTCGAGACAAGAAACGTGAGACTGACGAAAAAGAAACGTCGTTGGTCTTAACTGAGTGGGAGGGCCGGTTGTGGGCAGGTCTGACCCCATTAGTGGGTCACGTGATCCCTCGTCGATGGAGCGAGACGCTCGCGCGTGCGCGTGTGTCCGTATGGTCAGCGAGGAACCTCTAAGGTTCGGCTGGTCGTGTGTGCATTTCACCGAGGTTCATTCGCGAGGAAGGAGGCGAGATGGGCGCTTTTTGTTCGTCACTCGTTCGTCGTATGCGGAGTCTTTCGAAATTTCACTTTCGCTTCGTCCCAGCCATCCTCGTGCTCTTTCACTGCTCATGAGTTGCGTCACGTCTCCCCTTGCTACTCTTCTGTTTCCTGTGCTCGTATGTTTTGCTTGCTCGTTTCGCGGTAAGCGCGCATTGCCCTCCTTTCTTTTGTCCGTAATTGGGCGGTGATTATTGTTTTGTTTGCGGTCCTCCCTTCAATTGCCAGCGCACGCCCTCGAAGCTCCTCGCGTGCAAACGGTGGTGCCGCCGCGGCACGACGCAGTGGCTGCTCATTTCGCGTCTCTCGTTCTCTCTCTCCCCAGCCTTCCGGATGACCGTAATGTCGTCGTGACTCATAACGGATTCTCGGAGCTGCCTAAAAAAAATTCTCCTTTTTTCTTTTTGCCCGGCCACCAACAGCAGTATTTCGAGGAAAAACGAGCATCCAAAACAGACTGGGGAGGAGGAGGAGACGAACGGATGGCGACCAGGCTTCGGCAAGAAGAACTCCGCACTCCAAAACGGTAGGGCGAGCGATTGCGCGCGTGCGTGTACTTTAAGAAAAGGAGGAAGAAGGGAGGTAATGGTGACGCCGCTGTGTGTTTCACGGGGGGGAGGGGGGGTGAAACTTTGGTGCACGTCGCGACGTGCTCACGTGTGCGTCCTCCGGACACACGCAGCATGAAATGTGAGGTCTCATTATCAAGCATGACCATCACTCGTGCCGCCACCCCCAGCGTCCTTCTTATCCTGTTCTCCACAGACCCCCCCCCTCCTAGTCAGGCACAGCTTTCGCCATCTATCTGCCCCCCTCCCCATGCTCATAGCCTGCGACTTGTCTAAAAGCCTCAAGAAGAGCACAAGCCTGCGTTCAGCCGATTCTGCTTACCCTCCTACTCTCCGGCGTTCTTCCTCTCGAAAACCGTGGTTCCTCTGCGGGACATGGACTCCTTGCTCAGCTTTCACTCCTCCCTCTTTCCCTTCCCCTTGTGTCTCTGTTCTTTCTTTCTTCCTAACTTCTGGAAAATGGGGGAGAAAACGACGGAACCGATTGATTATCTCTTCCGCGGACAGGAAGCCCTGTTGTGCGCCTCCGGCGAGCGAAAGGAAGGAGCCGCGCAGCGGGTCTCTTCGTCGGCCTTGTTTGGGAGCCTGGCGGTACATGTTGCCATCTTCAGAAGGGGTCTCCATCAGCGACGACGGCGTCCCACACGCACGACGCGGCCAAGAAACTCCTTTCTTGCAGCCCTCATCTATGCCCGGATAGTTTGCTCGTGGGTGGCACACGGGTGAGGAGGGGGGAGGGGCAGTGTGTGAGGCAGGATCCTCGTTAGACGCTTGACGTCTCGTCTGCACCTAATTGTTCCTCCTTCACGGCCCTGCCCACAATTTCTCTTGTGCTGGCTCCGCATAGCTTGCGAGTGAAACGTTTAGTACTACGTTTCACGGAACGGGAAACTCGTTTCTCCGCACTGAGCGAGGACACCGGATTGTCTCGGCGTGCAATATTTGAGTGAGGCTTACTTTACTAGCGCCCCTTCTGACGCTATTGCAGGTGTAAAATATGGCTAGACAAATAAATAATCGGGTAATATAAACGTGTCTTATCTACGAGTTGGACCCAAGTTATACATATTACGTTAATATTTTGTAGAGGTAATTGAGGCGTAGCGATTATTCAATCAACGTGGCAATGGCTAGTAGTGCAAGGATTTGCCTTGTCTTCGTACTACCGGTTTCAAATGGTCGTGTGACTTTGCAGCTTCGTTTTGGTCTTTTTCCCAGATACAGCAATGCCACGTTTTGAAGTTGATTCTAATTAGTAAGCCCAAAAGGGTCGACTTGGCGAAGTGGGATTGCTGAACTTATGTTGAACTTAGTCTTGAGACAAGGCGACTGCAGGCCACACAGGACCGAAAGAAGGAAGCCCAGAAAAATCCCTGTGCCATTGATAATTCCCATGCTGGCTGCAAAGCCATGCTTTGCAGCTCCCATAGACAGTAGCGCCAGATTTTCCTGTGGTGTACTATAAGGAAACTGTATGGACCAATCCACATATACGTGTCCACGTGCCGCTGCAGCGATGACAAATGCACTGTACAGTCGCGCTCAATGTGAACTGCAACACACCGGCCGTGGTGAAAGTTACTCCACGCCTTAACAATGACGTCTTGAGAGGCTAGTTGACGTCTATAGGGACGCCATAAATAAGGAACACGAAAAATCTATAGGCAATTGTTCCTGCACTGCACAATAACACTGACCAACGTTAAATTTGTTAAGTACCTCTACCTGAGGAAGTTTAATTCGCCAGTTTTCTACTTTTTTTTCAATGTAAGTGCCGCTTTGCAGTGTCGGACGTCATTTTGAGCACAGAAAACGTGTTGCAACTCGTAATAAGGGCGATTGTACGTTCCTGCTCTTATTTTCAACGCCCTCTCAGTGTTTTGTAACGCTCATCCGCAGCAGGCTATCATTTTAAATCGCAAGTGCAGACGCAAAACGATCACTTAGTGACAATATTTGCACCGCATCATTTATTTGTTTGTAGGATCACTAGAAGAACAGCACACTGGCGGCCCAAGAGTCGCGGGTTCGATTTCTGTCGTGGCTGTCACATTTCGATCAAGGCGAGATGCCAGAGGCTCGCGTGCTTAGACTTAGCTGCCCGTTATGGAACCCCAGATGGTCTAGATTTCCACAGCCCTCATTATGCCGAGCCTCATAAACATATCGTGATTTCGGCAGTTAATACCCAGACTTTTTTATTCTATATAGCGCACTGCCTCGTGCAATACACGCCGCGTAAGTGGCTGCTGAATCTAGCGTAAAGTACAAAGCAGAAAAGGAAGACGAATGCAGCAGCAGCAATGTAACATCCCCAATGTTAGTGATGGCGCCCACAGATCACCCGTCGCCACTGATTATATACTTTTTTTTTTACCGTTCATATCCCTGTCGTGTTATGCCAACTTTTCTAACCGTTAATTTTGTAATGGATAAACAAAAAAGAGAAACTGCCGATACTCAGTCTTATGTTTTTTTTTTTCTCAAAAGGCATCTTGTAGTATTTACGGTCTGTATTCTACTTAGGGCAGCTCGCAAACGTTATATCTTTATGGCTGGAAGAAACTGCTTCTGTTCCAGGTCTCTTCTCTCAGCTACATGTGAGGCAATCTTTTTGAAAGCGAGGGCATTTAACGAGCTTGTTTCGCAGCAGTGGTGGTGAGCCGAAAATCACCGTCTTGTCCGTGACCGATAATGTGAGAAATATGCAAATAAGATTAAAAAGTGCAATGATAAAGTGAAATACTAATAATAATAATAATAATAATAATAATAATAATAATAATAATAATAATAATAATAATAATAATAATAATAATAATAATAAGTAATAAGTGGATAAATAAAGTGAAAAGTGAATAAATTTATTAAATTAAAAGTGAGAATCGAACACAGAACGTTTGCGTTCCAAGCAAGTACATGTTCTACCGTGCACACAGCTACGTCATTCTTCGTTTTTTTTTTTTCCTGCTTGAGCAACAATACATTTATTTTGCCTTCAAGACAGCATGAAAAAAAGCAATGTACACTTTTTTCTACCGCGCCTTTGCTTTCTCTGGGCTACCATTCTACTTTACTAAGCTCTCGAGAAACATCATTAAAACAAAGTTTGTAAATTTTTCATTAGGACTTATTTGAAACGTCCTTGCTTGAAACTGCTCTGGAAAAAAAAAGTAGCACCATACGAATGTCATTTAGTGAAAGGAGGCCTCCTTAGGGCATGCAATGTTGCATGACAGAGTCCTAGAATCATACCAGGGGTCAAAACAAGTGAATCGCGCAACTAGTACCGCCGCGGTGGTCTAGTGGCTAAGGTACTCGGCTGCTGACCCGCAGGGCGTGGGTTCGAATCCCGGCTGCGGCGGCTGCATTTCCGATGGAGGCGGAAATGTTGTAGGCCCGTGTATTCAGATTTGGGTGCACGTTAAAGAACCCCAGGTGGTCTAAATATCCGGAGCCCTCTTCTACGGCGTCTCTCATAATCATATAGTGGTTTTGGGACGTTAAACCCCACATATCAATCAATGAATCGCGCAACTAGTGGGTGGTTTTCAGCTGCCCAATCATTACGAATTGTACCGCTTCGCAAGTGCACATGGGCCCTTACGGATGAGTGGTGGGCACTTGGCCAATCAGCAAAAGCCAGAAGAATGGCGTAGTGGGTTTTAGGATAGTGTTAAACGATCAGTCTTACGCGCTCAAACGTCCCTGTCCTTGCGGCATGGTCTACGCCAGTGCGCACAAGGCGCAATTACGCTATCGCGTTCTACCCTTGATTGCGAAGCTCAAGCATCCTTCACTTTTTTGTTGTTTTTTTTATATCTCCCTAAAGTACGCAAGCACTCCGGTCGAGTTCATTTTTCTCGGTGGTATGCTTCCCAGTTCTTTTTCCCAACGTTCCCTAAAAAGTTCTTTCTTTTTTATCTATTTCAACAGGAAGCGTATTCCTTCCCTTTCAGGGGCTCCGCATCGACAGATGCAAACGACGCTTTGCCCTCACGTCGGGCCAGCAAAGCCGATGTCCGCTATTTGGGCGTCTACCATCGCTGTCCTTTTTCAGTCAGTCAAAGTATACAGCGATTGACTATCGTAAGGGGAGACGGTTCTCGCATCCGCATAGGTGTCATCTCCTCAGGCGCCTGTCAGCCCACAAGCTTTCAGTTCATGCCAAAGGGACGCGATAGCATCACCACTCAGCTCCTCCTAAAAGCCTTCTATTTCGGGCCCTTTTTTTATCCGAACGTGAGGAGGTGCTTCAGGCGTATCTGGAGCTCCCTCAGGCAACTCTAACCGGGTCGGCCTTTCTTTATTTCCTATCCGCAGGTTGTGATGAGCCACAGTCAAAGCCACGGCCAGGGGATCGAGGCCCTGGACAGAACACCACTGGGGAGAGAAAGGTGATGAGAGGGGGAGAGGGTGTGAAGGAAAAGCTGGCTCTACTCATTTCCGTCGCTGAATAGGTCTTACAGTGTCGGAGCGACAAGACGCAAAATGAACAAAACAAATAGAGAGATGGGACACCACAGCGGGCAACAAGTGATTACCACACACACGCTGTCCTGTAGGGGAACACTATGCTCGTAGCTCTTGCAGATAACTCAACTTGCCGCGCGGCAGCAGAAGGCAAACCACCCTCCTCACAACACCAACAGCCGGAGAATTGGTTCTTCGGGGGTGCCAGATGGGTGACGACCGTGGCGACGCCTTGTACACACGCAAACACGCAGCACAATGAGCCGAAGAAGAACGGGCTTGCAAAAGAGGGCGAAGCGCGAGTTTTGATTCTCGAGGCACCTCCAGGAAGGCGCTGCTTCCTCGCCCTCCTCGTTGAAGGGCTCTAAAGCTTCCTTCCACCAGCACTCTCCTACCACCTTGCGCGTTAACAACGTTCCTTTCCGTATTAGGCTCGGAAATTTCTTGCACTTATTTTTCGCTAGCGTATTCTTCCCGTCAGCGGTGAGGTTTAGGAGGGAGCCCCTTGGAGGAGTCGGCGTTCCTTCGAAGACTCAATCGGCGTCGGACAAAAGGACGGGATCGCGGACCCCCAACCGGCTTCTGCGCGGCTCGACTACACAAAAGCGCGGCTTCGGCTCGCCTAAAACGAGCCTCGGCATCGTTGCAGAACAGCGCTGGCGGGCGAACCGCGGCGCGCCGTCTGTGACAACATTGCCCGAGCACCACAGGCTCTCCCTAGCCAAGCAGAGAAGGCAAGTGCACTCTTCGTGGCTCTCCCCATGCCTTCCCCACATCTTAAAAGCCGAACGCCCTACGAATTTCCTGTTGACTACAGACGACCTTTCTCTCCTCATTTTCTACATCCTCCTCCCCATCATTTGCATTTATGTTGCACCATATGGCATCTTCTTTCTCAGTGCATGATTCTTTTTTTTTTCAAATGGTTCACGTTCGCACTCATCGTTTCACGGCTCGCACCCTCGAACTTCGTAAATCTCGGAGAAAACATGCCTCTCACGCGCGCGCCATCTTCCTCCTGTTCCTGTGAAAATGGTCTACAGCCGCCCCCCCCCCCAGCCCCCGCCTCCTCATTTTCTCCTTCAACAATGGCAATGCCAAAGACTCCCCAAGACCGTTGTCGGCCGGTCGAAGACTGGAAGGACCGCACACCAGAGCCCTTTTCCGAACGTTCGGCGGGTCTGAAGCACGTCGTGAAGCCAGCCACCGGGCTCCCTGCGCGCGTCTAGCTTCATGCAACAAACGGGCCCTGCGGCAACAATGTGTGGGGGCGACAAGCGCGCGCTCAAACCACGTGCGCGCTCAGAACAAAAGGCCCGGAAGCGTTGTCGCTCGTTTACGCGTCCTCGTGGTCCGCTCCGAGTCGTAAAATCCCACCATCGTGGCCCGGGTTTTTATTCGTTTTTCTTTTGTCTACCGCACTAGGGAGAAGTCATTCATTGCTCTTCATTGGAACTGGTGTTGTCTTGCGGCTGCCGCATGATGGCTGGGTGATTGCAGTGACAGGAAAGCGATGAAGGGAGCCGCAAGTCGCTCCTGAAGGTGCTGTGTGGAGGCCGTGCAATGGGATTTGCGTTTTTGAGCATCTGCAGCCCTCATGCATGCTGGCTGACGAGTAAAACTGCGCCTTTATCAAACAGCAAAGGGTTAACTAGAGTGGCGAGATAAAGTAATTAGCAGACATTAAAATCTAATCGGACCGTGCGTGAAAGAGTGGGTTGGAAATCATTGCGAGAGGCCTTTGTCGTATGCAGTAGACATAAAAGATGGTGATTGTGATGACGTTCATTGATTACAAGCGAAGTCAGCGAGCGAGATTTGGGTAGCACTGAAAATTGTGCATGCACCACCAGAAGAAGCTTTCCAGTGACGCTATTTAGTGAGTGATTATTCTTGAGAAGTTGATTCCAACTGAGCTAGCATAGCTAGGAACCATTAGTTCCAAGTCTAAATAGTTTAGTTGCAGTATACTTAGGTATTTGACATTGCAAGGATGCATAGCATACTGAGAATGCATGATGTGTGCCCCAGAAAGCAGTGCCTAATGCCTCTTTCGCTTATCTAAGTTCTAAATCTTCTTGGACGTTTGCGTTTTTCCCACATGGACATGAACGTGTAATCTTTTACCGGTGCTTTATGGTCCGCTGCATGCGGTCGTTTGTTATCTAGAGACACACCGAACAATTCGTCAAAGAACACGCCATTTAGAGCGTTCCTCGAACCGCATATCCGCACAAGTCCTGTGCGTCGAAGATCTTCATCGTTGCCTGAAGAAGTGTCTTCGCCGGTGCTTTCAATGACTGTCCGCACTAGCAACCGTTTGCTGTTGAGTGACTATACATCTACAAAAAGAAAAAAAATGATAACAAATACTACGGGATTGAAATATCAAGGTGAATAGAGACAGAAAAAAAATCGCATCGCGTCGACGAGAACAATGGTCTCAGTATATGTGCTCGGCGTCTCCGCGCAGCCTCCTTCCGTGCGCTGGGTTGCATGCGCTCACGCCGAGATTAATCACGGCGAGCACGACAAGGCGGAACGGAAGATGGATGATGGAGTGCATTGACGCGATATGGGCATGGTTACCGCGCTTATGCGCTGCGGATGCTTTCCTCGCTTTAATGAAAGGTGAGCGACCAGCTAAGGGCGTTCGTTTTGGTTCGGCCTGTCCAGTACGTACAACTTCATCATCACCGGTACACATCCTCTCGTTGTGTTCGCCTCCAAATGACCAAGCAGGGCTGGCCTAGAAGACATCTCCCACATCTCGCATGTGCATTCTCATACGCTACGACTACGGACCCATACGTTCCTCTTTCCCGTTCTTATCTTGTATCCATCTTGACGTCGGAGAGCGGCAGCGCGCGCGCCTGGCGACACGGACGCCGCTGTGACTAAGCACCAGAATTCCCCGAGAGAAATGCTTTCCAGGCGCTCCGCGAAACGCCGTCCGATCGCACGCACGCATCGCTTGCGAACGCCGGTATACGGTGTGGTTCTGTACACTTTCGCATTTGAGGACTGTTTTTACGTATAGATACTACGCGACTGCCTCTGTGGTGCTGGTTGGGCTTGCTTCTCTGCACAGCGCGAAACGCGAGCGGGCAAACTCGACTGCTCTTTCCTCCTTCCCCCGCTTACGTAATTGATGGAGGGCGCAGCGAGCGAACGTCGGGCACATGGCGTCCGAGTCGGCCCTGACTCCTGGCCTCGGGCCCGCATGCAGACAACATCGTGAGCTTGACTGCCAGTGTGCGAAGCTATGCGCCGGAGCTTGAAGGCCACTGAAGTGTAGACGCCATATATGGGGACCGGCACGAATGCACGGTGGTCGTGCGAACCATCAAATGTTGGCCGGTCGGCAGGCCACGGCGGGGGCTCGTGATGAATGGAAGATGGCCGGACGGGATCCCCGATGACCGCAAGATAGCGCGCGGTACCGAGGACCGCAGCCGGTCATGTCCGTCTCTGCTTTCAATTTGGTTCACCCCCCTGCTGCTTCCGTTTGTTTTGTCGTCAGTGCTGATTTCTCCCTTGCCCCGGAGACCTGAACAGGATGATTAGTTGCGGCTAAAATACTGTCCGAGTCCTCGTTTATAGCGCAATGTCCGTGTTTGTTTGCCTGTCGGGAGTTCGCGTGGTTTGTTCTGCCAATTTTGCTCCTCTGCCCCCCCCCCCCATCAAAAAAAAAAACAAATAAAAACTAATTCGTGTATAGTAACTGTTCTTTAGGTGGGTACACTTAGACTTTGTAGAACCAGATAATCACTTTCCTCTCTTTCCATGCTACAAAACCTGGGTTCAGGCAGAACATTTCGATCATTCGAATCTCAATTTTTTTTTTCCCACCTGGCACATTTTATACCTCTCAAAAACTTCTGTGCTGAAAATGAGAATTTAAAAGAAGAAACTTATTTTTCAACTTATTTTTCTCTACCAAATGTAAACATATATATATGCTTCCCGGTAGTAGTATCGCCTGCCTTCAATGCAGACCTTCGGTCTGTGTTTGAGTCAACATCTGCATTGGTCTGAGCGAAGTTGAGAAAAAAACATTAAATAAAAATGCGCCTGAAAAAAATATATTGGACCTGAGTGGATGTTGTGTAAAAGAACAGCTGAGACACTCTAAAATGGATTGCAGCATCTTCCGTCACAATGCAAACCCTAACGAGTTATATAAGGCGCGGGGAAATCAAGCGCACCAAAAAAATAGCCTCTCCCCATCCCTCGCGGGCAAGTAACTTTCCCTTGTAAGCCTGTGCCACTGCCAGTTACAAGGGAGGCGGAGCTCTTTCCGGATCCAACGATGCGCTGCAGAAACGGAAGCTGAAACTACTTCCGGTTTCAGAAAAACCCACCCCTGCATGCTGGATGGAAAATCATCCGCCCAGTGTAGTACACACAGGGCGGAAGTGCTCGTTTCGGGTGGAGGCTCCGGTGTTGCCGGAGGTCTGATTCCTGTTTTCGTCATCGGCATTTTAGCTACGCTCATCGCTGGACATCGTCTTTCTGAAAACGGTGCAGCACTGTAAAAGCTAAGGCTTGTGTTTTGCTAGTGTGCCGCATTCGCTCCCCTCGTGCACCAGCGTCTGATCTGTTCTGACCGCGAAAACAAGCTGCAGACAGCAATTCATTCAAAACGTACTCGACATAAGGGCGCTGTCGCGTGTGGGAATTGTCTTGCTAGGAAGCGGAAACGTTTGGAACCGCGGAGTGTTAATTCAGGATGTATCAAAGCCCGACATGTTGTCAGTTCTGATTGGCTAACGTAGGGTGGTCACCCTCTTACTGATTGGAGCGGTACGCGGACATTCTGCAGTAGTTCGAACTTTCCAAAACACCATATATTGCCTCATAAGACCCATATCTTATATCATTCGCCTGCTTATTTACGAGCACCCAAACGACTACTTCAGATCTCGGCACACCCAAGTTCTTTCATGGGTGCGCAGTTCGAACAGCGACCAATCGCTTAAGAACTGTGGTCGCTACTTGTTGTACGAGTACCGACAGTCATGCATATTATGTCTCGTAGCCTTTGCAACGCTGCAGTGTTAGTCACAGGTTAATATAAAGAAAAAGAAGAAGAGACCACAATTTGTTCGTGCTATGCCTGGAACGCGGCTCTCTCTTCAATTGAGAGCTTGCTGCCAGCACAAAATCTTGGAGGCCATGCCTCCTACCGCGTGTTGCGATGTCCGCCGCGTGGGACCGCTCGACTCCGTACCGCGTTGTCACGTGACATCACAGCTGCTCGGAGGCAACTGTGAGAGCATTGCTGTGTTCGCAGGGGGCGACCGCCTCAGGCGTTCGCCTCCGTACCGGAGGGGGAGGGTAAAATCCGAGGGTAGGGCGCCGCGTTCGCGGCTCACGTTCTAGGCATAATTTTTCACTGGCCCACGAGCTTGCCTCCGCAAATGCACCTGCGTACGCGAGTCTGCAATATATGGGTGCATCCGTGGTTTCTTCCCGCCAAAGCACAAGCGAACCATATCCGCCCTGTGGCACGTGCCAAACTGTGGTTTATGTGCACTCTACTGGGACAAATCGATGGCGTTGTGCGGAGCCACTACGTGCACTACTTTACGACCACTCTGTTTATAGTTTCGGTTAGGCTTACGTTCATCCAAACTCGAACGCTGATTACTTTTCAAGCAGGAAGTGATCTGGCGAGCTCGTTTCCGCGTGTGTGACGGAAAGCGTGGCGGAAATCACTTTTGCAGGGTGCCGCTCAGTGAGAGCAGAGGACTCTGGTGAGAGCTTAGTTGCAGACATATAAATGTAGAGAGCCTTCCGAACTTCTGTAGAGCCTCCCGAACTGACTTTTTACGGCGAATAGATCATCGGCATATTTCCGCGGTTTGTTTTTCGTGCTTGCAGTGACATGCAGTCGCATGCATGCAGTCGTGATCCTCCTAGATCGGGCTTTTTTTTTTTTACACGAATGTGTTTTATGCCGGAGTCCACAACGGCTCCGCTGACGTATTTCCGTCATGGATATGACGCGTTAAATAACAGATAGAAAAGAGAAAAAAAAACGACAGGGAAAGAGTATGTCGCGTGGCATGCATGCAAACTCTCGGCGCGCAGCGCGCGGCTATAGGTGGCAGCACCGTCCCCGAGCCAGTGGCCAGTGTGGATAGGCGGTCGGCGGCGCGTATACAGATACACGCAGCGGCGCTTCGTTGCGTGAGGTCTGAGTTGATTGCCAGCGCATAAAATGCGTTGACTACAGTTTACTGTTAATATTTACGCTCTTCTCTACTGAATCGGTGCATGCCGCCTATGCAATGTTTGCATTACCTGCAAGTAAAGCTCATTCTCTCTTTCATATGGATGCTCACCCTCGTTTACTCCATAGGGATGATACTTGACGTTTACGCTTTCGCTGTGTTGTTTGTACGTGGTTAGGTTGTGTTTCACCTGCTATGCACTTCTGTAGCGTGATTGAACTACTTATTTACATCTTTGTCATCTGCATACTACAATAACGAGAGAAAGATAGTAGAAATCTCACATATTTGTGCGATTAGTTCAGTACCACCGTTCGCACCTTATACGCCCATGATTCTTTTTCGGTCATTCTGTTCACCATGAAATGTGGGACAGTCGATAAGTCTAGTCAAGAAAGCTTAGTGGCTGACAGAACTTTGCGCTCTACTGCGTTTACCGCATGTATACGCACATGTGCTTGTACCAGTGAAAATATTAAAAAAAATATGATAGGAGAGTTCAGCAGAAACCTTTAATCAATAGATTATGTGCATGACAGTGTTACGACAAAAGCCTGGTTAATGGGACAGGCGTGTTTTTTTTTTTTTCACACTGTCTTCTGCCCTCACTAACTTGCCACACAAACGCTTAAGACAATGTAAAAATGATAAATTTTTCTGTGAAATTATGCGACAGTATATATAAGACAGGCCGTATCAATTAATTTTCAACGTCTGTTCTGCTTAAAGCTTTGTCAAATCTAAGCACAATGTTGAGCACGGTAACTCTGTTTCAAGTACACTTTAAGTACCGATGTGTCACCGTTCATGTGATAGTAATATTTCAATGTAGTGGTACCACGGCCAGATAAACACAACTAAGGCTCCTCTAATGATCGATAAACTACAGTGCCGTAGTTGTACACCTACCAACAGCGCACAAATACATAACCTAGAGCCAGTTTTTTTTTTTCTTAGCGAAGTTTTTAGGCCGTGGGTTGTCTGCTAGATGGCGGTACTGAACTTGTATATAATGAATATATATCTGAAGAAAAATGCGAGATGGCGGTACTTGAAGTGTTCCGTAGATAAACGGACGTACGGGAGGACGGATGGATGGTCGGATGATTCGCGGTTTACCAATAAAAACCTCGGAAGCTTCGCCTCACTCATAATCATTCACTCCGTGGATATGCTGTGATTTTAGTGCCGAAGCTCCTTAAGCCGTGAGTCCTGCTTCCGCGATGTATGCATGTATGTAGTATTAGTAGTAGTAGTAGTAGTAGTAGTAGTAGTAGTAGTAGTAGTAGTAGTAGTAGTAGTAGTAGTAGTAGTAGTAGTAGTAGTAGGTAGCCACCTCCACGGCCGGCCACTAGAGAAACGGCACGCGCGCAATCTATTGAACTGAGGAGGTAACCCGCGCACGTTAATCATAGATAAAAAGATAGTTCTTTCTGATGAAATGACTTACAGAGACGAGTACCGGTAACTTAATCGCCAATAAGATTTGCCTTGAATTTGATGTTTACTGAAAAAAAAAAACTTGTAACAGAAAGACGGATTTTAAGCACTAAAGGTTGCCACTAAACTCGTTGGGCGTAATCTTTTTGGTTTTAGCAACATTTAGCGAGGGCTGGGTCTAACTCGTTAGCCACTCTTTCTAAACTGCAGCATTACCATGAACTAGCGTCAGTGAAAGGTGGGAACTAGATATATGAAGCGCAGGCCGTAAGAGAGTGCGCGTGTGGTGCTCCTTTAGTCTGGCCGTGCACCTCTCGTTAAGTCCTTGGAGTGTACACTGGATGGTGGTGTACTTGTAGTGTTCACTAGATGGACGGTTGGACGGACAGACGCATGGACGGACAGATACATAGACATATGCACAGAATAATAGATGGGCGCACGCATGGACGGACGGGCAGACAGACAGATGCACAGATGGATGGACCGATGCATGGATGGGTGGACGCACGGACGGATGGGTGGACAGATGGGCAGATGCACAGACGGATGGACAGATGCACATACGGGCAGACGCACGGACGGCGCACGAACGGATGCATGGATGGACGCATGGACGCAAGAACGAACGGACGGACCGATGGATGCTTCGCCCCACTCATCATCATGCACTCCGTGGATATGCTGTGATTTTTAACCTCCTTGGGCTGAACGTCAATGATTGGCCACAGCCGGACATTCAAGCCACAGATATTTAGACTAGTATACGTAGACTCAACTTATGGCACTGCGCTTTGTTATTCATACAATAAAAGAACAGCTGCCCAGATTGAGTGCCGGCTGCTCCTTGGTATACAATTGAATTGTGCATTTTGAGCGACGGGCTAGTTGGTTTATTATAACAGGAAAAGCAGCGCTCGTAGGCAGGACGAAAGGAAAAAAACTACACATGCACCCCACTCGTAAGTGTGGAATAACTCAAAACAGTCTGTGTTAGAAACGAACAACAGGACGTCTCGGCCGGTCTATTTGACCCAAGGCCACTTTTACGGGACGGCTTTAAGCTCTCCCATAGTAGAGTACCCTGTACTCTAAATCGTCACCCCCACTTTCTAATCCCCCCCCTCCCTGAACAGGACGGCTCTGTGCTCTCCCTTAGTAGAGTACCAAGTACTCAAAATCGTTAACCACTTTTTCTAAACACACAGGAAATTTATGCTCTCTCATAGTAGAGTAAGTACCATGTTCTCAAAGTCGTTCACTACTCTTTCTAAACACTAGGCTTCTCAGTAACATAAACGTTAGGGCTGTATGGCAATGGTGGCCGTTGTTCTGTAGCGATGACGACCGGGATGACTCTCCCATAGTAGAGTACGTAGCTGAAGCGTTCGCAATTTATTCCAAATCCCCTCTTCAAATGATATTGATGCCCACTCACTGTGAGAATCTATTTCTCTAAACAAAGCTTCTACATAGTATATAGAGAGTGTAGGGTGCTCTAGCACGTTCACAATTTAATTCTAAACACAGCGACATTGTGACGACGTACTGTTGCAGTAGTGTGAAGAAAAATTAGGCTACTTCCGTATTAACAAAGTGCTTCGTACAATTTTTAGTGGTGCCAGCAAATGATGGCGGTTGCTGTGCTGAATATTATACCTTCTTCTGGTTTGTTCAGGGCACAATATTGCATGGATCTTCAGTGACAATGGGCTCGATATATATATATATATATATATATATATATATATATATATATATATATATATATATATAGATATATATATAGATATATATATATATATCTATATATATATATATATATATATATATATCTATATATATATATATATATATATATATATATATATATATATATATTCTTGTCGCCGTAAAACGTTGCATTCACACACCAATTGATACTCCTCATGTTCGGGAGGATGCCAATAGCATTTTGCGACATGCATGAAACAGAGAAGGGCACTCACTCTGAAATTATTCTGGGGAATGGAGGGTATGACGGCAATAAACAGCACTATGGAAAGTTGCACTTGCGAACCTTATTACAATGAATTAGCGGCCGAGTAAGAACCAAATGCTTTCGTACGTCATTTCAGGCATACGTAGAAACATTTACACTGGCGCTTATGATGACCGGACAAACCGCAGTTTGAAAACGTGCATGACGTACGCTCACGTAGAAACACGACGTGGCTAGCAGACGACGCACGCGGAGCAATCCACACTTCGCGTCTTCAGCCAGTCGCCACCAGGCGGCCACTCTGCTTGATCTCGCGGCCAATAGCCACTGTACTACGGAGCATACGCTGTCGAATAAGCTAATGCCAAGCCATTTTTATACACGATACACTGTTTGGCAGTCTTCAGAGCTTCAAACTTTTAACGAGTTTTTGTTATCAGTAGTGAGATGGCGCGACGGGCTCGCGTTGGGCGCGCTCTAAAGGTTGTCGCCTCCACGGAGCGTGGTCTCTCCTGCGCGTGCGCTTATCATACTCGTAATTTGGGAGAGGAGGAATTTCACTTCACTCGCTGCCGCGGCCGCGTTTACGAAAAGAGCACTCTGCTGACACACGACGAAGTAAGAATTGTGACGGTTCTTCGCTCCTGTCCGGGGCATACTTGTGCGCTCGTTTCGTGCGTGTTTCTTTCTGTTTGAACAGTGCATGCGCTTAGATGGTCGAGCGGTGACAGATGTTGGTCCACGCTAATCCTGTGTATGCTGAATTCGCGCGTTTTCTGCTTCAGGTGTGCGCTGAGTTCTGAACTGCCTCTAGTTCTTCCGGTGATTTTGCTATTTTTGTTGCTGCTGCTGAAACAATGCACAATAAACGCTAAACTACATCTGGGAAGACACGTTTCACTTTCGTGCTATACCGATTCCCAAATAGAGAAAGCAGCCATGGTGTTTTTTTTTTCTGTTTCACGTAAACAAGCTTTTCTGCTTCCCTCTACATATACTTACTGTACAGGTGGCGGGTTTGATACTGGCCGTGGTTGTAGCATTCCGTATAAGAGGAAAGAAGCCTGTGTAATGGGTGGTATTTGTGCGCATTAAACAACACCAGATGGTCGATATTTCGGGAGCCGTCCATTACGGCGCGCGCCCTGTAATAATGTCGTGCTTTTGGTATGTAAATCTGCAGTTATTATTATTATTATTATTATTATTATTATTATTATTATTATTATTATTATTATTATTATTATTATTGTTGTTGTTGTTGTTGTTGTCGTCGTTGTTGTTGTTGTTGTTGTTGTTGTTGTTGTTGTACCCCCCTCCCACCACCACTTTGTTCGCCTCTTTAACTTATACCGTGAGCCAAGTCTCACATTTTTCTTCTGACACCCCTTGAAAGCGCCACCTAGTTTTAACCCTTTTCGTTGAAGCAGAGAAGCACTGACGAACAAATGTCGCTGTCGACCGAAGCTGAATAGAACATATTTTCCCCCTCAATTACAAATATTACGAGACCTGTTTTTTAACACTGTTATGTGCTACACCTGCGATATGTACTATACGAACAGAACCACTACGAATGAAGATTGCTGCTAACCGAGTCCGACAGACGACTCTCGACGTATACTGCTATATCCAGTACATTTTCCGAAGAATATGTACGCTGCTGAACACAAATTCTGACGGCTGCGTGTGCCCGAGCAGAAACGCTATATGTACATGGAGTGACAAGGCTGCCTCAAAAGAAAGAAATTGTAAAAGCTTGCCTCTTATATGCTGGCTTCGTGTTGGGAAATACTCATGCTTTATTTCGCAATACGCCTTCGGCAGTTCAGCAGCATCAGCGTCTCGACGACGCGAAGCAATGGCGAGAAAGAAATTCCAAGCTAGTTCGTTCGCTGCCTTTGATGTTTCTTTTTTATCGACGGTCACAGGGAGCTTCAGTATTTTTTCGTTGTTTCTTCACGTTGGAGAAATTGGTCGACTTGCCTTGAATTGCGCGTTGTTAGTGGCAGAGCTCATCGGGAGTCTTAGAATAAGTGCAAAAATGCAACGCACAAGCGGACTGAATTAAGCGTTACCAACGCTTGCACCCAGCCACGGCACGCGTATACACCTAGACTTGTTTCGCCGCTTCTCCAAACTTCTCTTAAGTTATGAAACACAACCACTTCGCGGAGTCGGCAGGGCTCGGCAGTTTCGCAAGCGATGAGACGCCCGACAATATTTCTCTTCAACTGTTTTTTGTTGTTTTTTTCTTCTTCAGAATTTTGCAGTACATGGAAACTGGAGGCCATGTGGTGTCAGCCGTTGAGGCACCGCATTCAGAATGCCCGTTATTGCGAAGGAACGACTCATTATAATCTGTTGCCTTAACTACCTTTGTGCAATTAAAGAGTGGCTTGAAAACTCCTGCCCAGAAAGTGACCATCATAGGGTGGGTGCCCTGTGCTTGGCGTTAGGTGCCCGTTAAACAACCTAAGATTCTCAAAATTTCCAAAGACCTTCAGTACGGTGTCCCTGATAATCATATTGTAATCTTGGGACGTAAAACTCGAATTATTCATATTAGGTATAGTGTTTGTACTGCTCAGACGCTAAACTACGGCTCGTTGAGCAGGGCGCATTGTTGCGATCACCCTTAGCTCGTTTCATTTACTATATACATTTTCTTTCGCTCTAGCTGGTGTTACATAACACCAGCTTGCTCTGTATGTCATAGGTCACAGCATTCTATTCCTTCTCCTCACCACATATTCATCATCACCTTATTATGATAGACCTTCTTTACGACTTGCTATTGATCGTCCTTTCCTCCACTACCAGGAATACAGTTTCCCTTCCTATAAAGCCACTCTTCAACGCTTTTCGCTGGGCCAGGCGGTACTGGCTAATGAATCCATTATCCTAGCTAACACACGACAGACTAACTCAGAACCTTGTCCTATGTGGTTCAGTGTTCGTCTGTGGTCAGTGTTTCCTAGAATAATGGGTGCATTAAAACGCTATACTTTCGTTCCTTTTCTGAGTGGCTCGTCAAGCTCACCATGATTTGAAAGTGAAAGAGCTAGCTATGGTTACAAGAATCCAGGCACTGATTCACAGACTCTTCACATGGCAGCTTCAGCATGACTGCACCGATTTAACCAGGCACAGAATACCTGCGTAGATCCGCCACATCCACCTACACCATAGGATATATTTCTTGTCAACCGTCTCCTACTGAACAGTAAAAAAAAATTGCCCGCAGCTTCCCTCGGGGGAACACTGAGGAGGATGCGGAGCATATAATTGGTTAACGGGGTGTTAAAGTGCGACTTACTTGGGTCGATGGCTAAATTGGTTAACGTGGTTGTGAAATGGGGTGTTAAATGAGTGAACACGTACGGTACGTATGCGAAAGGGCGGTGTTTTATTTATTGCGACGAACTTTGAGGACGATGGCTTTGTGGTGGGTAAAGTAAAGAGTGAGTACAAGCCAACGGACGAGCGGCAACTGAGCGAGCGAGCGCCGACCTTGAGTATATATACAGCGCCACGGCGCATGCGCTGTCAGCTGTCGAATGTTCTCGAAGGAGAAGCGCGCGCGCGGCACAGATGACGACGGCGCGACGGCGCATGCGCTGTCAGCTGTCGAATGTTCTCGAAGGAGAAGCGTGCGCGGCACAGATGGTGGGCGACGGCGCGACGGCGCATGCGCGCGCGTCAGCTGTCGAATGTTCGAGAAGCGGTGCGGACGGCGCGGACGGCGCACTACAAGGCGCGAGTATAAGATGCTTCCGCATCTAAAAAAAAATCACAACATACCAAGAAGTGAATCATTATAAGTAGGGCGAAGCGTCCATCTGTCCGCCCGTGCTTCCTTCCGTCCGTTCGTTGTTCCGTCCATGCGTCCGCCATGCGTCCGTCCGTGCATGCGTCCTTACGTCCATCCATGTGTCCGCCCATGCGTGCGCCTATCTGCCTGTCTATCCATACATCCGTCCGTCCGGCCGTCTATCTATCTATCTATCTATCTATCTATCTATCTATCTATCTATCTATCTATCTATCTATCTATCTATCTATCTATCTATCTATCTATCTATCTATCTATCTATCTATCTATCTATCTATCTATCTGTCTGTCTGTCTGTCTGTCTGTCTGTCTGTCTGTCTGTCTGTCTGTCTGTCTGTCTGTCTGTCGCCCCGCCGCGGTGGTCTAGTGGCTAAGGTACTCGGCTGCTGACCCGCAGGGCGCGGGTTCGAATCCCGGCTGCGGCGGCTGCATTTCCGATGGAGGCGGAAATGTTGTAGGCCCGTGTGCTCAGATTTGGGTGCACGTTAAAGAACCCCAGGTGGTCTAAATTTCCGGAGCCCTCCACTACGGCGTCTCTCGTAATCATATAGTGGTTTTGGGACGTTAAACCCCACATATCAATCAATCAATCAGTCTGTCTGTCTGTCTGTCTGTCTGTCTGTCTGTATCTGTCTGTCTGTATCTGTGTGTCTGTATCTGTCTGTAGTCTGTATCTGTGTGTCTGTATCTGTGTGTCTGTATCTGTCTGTCTGTATCTGTCTGTCTGTCTGTCTGTCTGTCTGTCTGTCTGTCTGTCTGTCTGTCTGTCTGTCTTTCTGTCTGTCTGTCTGTCTGTCTGTCTGTCTGTCTGTCTGTCTGTCTGTCTGTCACACTAGCGCCACTTGCTGAGTGAGTCATACAACTAGGTGGTTACGAACCGGTCACAGACATGCATGGGTAAACCTACGGCTCTAGGAGCTTCGCCCCTAAAAGGTAAGCCAAGATCCAAAGAGGCCCTCGGCATCTTGTTTCACGCGGAAAAAACAAACACCCGCACAAGCTATCGAGCAAACTAATTCCCCCGGCGGTATACAGTGTGCCTAGAAGATGTTCATTCTTTAGTGCTAAATCACCTAGCCACCTCCGCGCTGGCGGCGAGGATCACAGATGCGGAGAAACTCCGCAGATGTTGCAAGTTGGGACGAAAATCACCGCCCTCGTAAAAGCGCCGCCGGGGAGCAGAACGAAAGAAAATGGAGCGATTACTGCGGGGCAGCGCATATAGACTTAGCTCTTCTAATCAGAATTGATGTTGGCTAGGCTCGCTCTAGTCTTTAACGTTTACACTTTTTTTTCCCTCTTCCACCTCCTCTTTCCAATCGGCCTCTCTATTCTCCATCTCGTCCTCTTCCCATACACAGGTCTCCGATTGCCTATTGCAGGTCCTCTTTGTTCTTGGCTGAGTAGCATGTAGTTACTCTCTTCAAAGCTTTCCTTGAAGTTTCGCTTCTTCCTTCGTTGTCTCGCGCATGCATCGATTCGACTATTTCTCTTCTTGCGCACGTGAGAGCGCCAACAGGCGAGATAAATAAGCCGAGATGGCGACGGAAAGAATAAGCTCTCCTCTCGAAGAAGTGGGGCCTCTCTTCCCTGCACTGTCCACACTCTGGGGAGGCGCCTCCCTCACGAGTGGATTCGGCCCGCTAACGTGGAGTGGCGGGCCTGCAGAGCAAACCATGCAGTTGCCGGTCTACTCGGGGTGTACAACGATGGGGCTTTTTCGAAAGGAGGTTGCGGAGAACAGAGTCGTCACGTCATCTTCGCTCGCCCGCGCCCACTTTGGATCATCTCCCCTATTTGTATACATACAAGTACAAACTGCGGAGCGTGAAACATATCAAACGTAGAGAGGATGCCGCGTGTCTACGGAAGACACAGTTAGCCCAGTGGTGTATGGCACGTGAGGCGCAATCAAACAGCGTTCTTACTCGTGTGTTTCGTACGTGCCACTCGGCGATCGTCGAAGATGGCAATATATACGTCACAGAAGTAACTCAATTCCAGGGCACCACGGCGCCGATATTGTTTGCCGCCCTTGTCCGGCAAACAACCACCCGGATTCTATTCGGTTACTGAATTTAAGGCACATAGCTTCCCATGTGGTATCTCGAGGTTCTTGAACGTCCTCCGTAGTTATCACTTGCTTTAAAGTTTAGCGCCATCTTCTATGCTTAGTGCAGCATTGTCACTTAAGCTCGCTCGCTATATCGATCGACTCTGTACCTGGGTAGACAGAATCCAGGTACAGTTTCTCTTGGGGTGGAGCAGCCCCTCAGTTCATTGTTCATTCCATAGTAACATCACGCTCCGCCCCTCTTTGTAATCTATCTATCTATCTATCTATCTATCTATCTATCTATCTATCTATCTATCTATCTATCTATCTATCTATCTATCTATCTATCTATCTGTCTGTCTGTCTGTCTATCTATCTATCTATCTATCTATCTATCTATCTATCTATCTATCTATCTATCTATCTATCTATCTATCTATCGATCTATCTATCTATCTATCTATCTATCTATCTATCTATCTATCTATCTATCTATCTATCTATCTATCTATCTATCTGTCTGTCTGTCTGTCTGTCTGTCTGTCTGTCTGTCTGTCTGTCTGTCTGTCTGTCTGTCTGTCTGTCTGTCTGTCTGTCTGTCACGAAGAACATGTGTTTCTTTACGCGGTATGATATCGACGCGACCATTGTGAGGAGTCCCTGGCAATTTCCATTACGGCTTATCGCGTTCTCCTTCCGTATTGAGCGGCCTAATTTTTCTGTACGATTAGCCGATATACGCTGCTTCAACAAAGCGACACGATACGTTTACCCGTCCTTACACAATAAGCGCCGAAATAACGACACTGCTCCTTTGCGCATGTGCATAGGGATGCAGGTACCGCCTAATGTATATGAGAGACAGATCGAGGTCAGGGCCATTCCAAACGTTTCTCTAAATATCCCGGAAGGGGGGTGTCTGAAAAAAGCAAAAAAAAAATACAAGTCCTCCAAACTGGGGCTGCAAAGTTTTGCATTAAAATGGCAGATGTTTAATTTAAACGCCCTATGGCTGTGTTGCTTCATGACGTCATGTGCGTGTGTGTGTGTGCTTTTATATTTCCCCCTTGCGCTCGCCCGGTCAAGTGTTTCCCACCGTGGCATCGATGCTTGCATATATCCTTCGAGCGGTGAGTGCTGAAAGGCAATTAACTTCGCGTCTCTTGACTGAGGGGAGTCGTGTCACTCGTACTTTTTTTTGTTCTTTCAGTGTTTCTTTTTTCTTCTTTTATTTTCTAGCTGTGGCCGCAATAGTTCCTCCTTTATTTTTTATATAAACGCTTTTTTTTTTCCTCTGCGGTATCTCGCAGCGCTTCGTCCTCAGAGTGGCGCGTGTCAAGTCGGCTGCAGACAGCCTCTGTCACCGACACGCGGTGGCCTTCCCAGGTTCGCTCGATCGCCGCCAGAGCGCGAGGCTTGTATTGCCTACACTTTCAACGCTGTGACGCCTGCGAAATTAGGCCCACGCGTCACTGTACCGTGCGTCCAGGAGCCGAACTATTCCTGAAGATTTATACGCTGCACAGCGCGTTTTCGCGTCTCTGCGTATATCTGCACGATCTATCTTTTCGCTGTATGTTTACGCGTGTGGGTAGAGGTGTTCAACGAAAGCAAACTGGAAGTGAAAAGCGGCTTGTTGAAAAATTCAATTCAAATTTGCTGCAAGTTTTTTTTAGACATTGTGTTGATTAAGGCAGGGTATTGTACACGCGTGTTTTTTTTTATCACGTTATTATGGGAACGTGTAACCAACCTTAGACAGTACATATGCTTCACTATAGATCAAAATAGAAGCAAGGAATTTGTTTTCGACAGGGCCTCGCCATGTCTCAGCCCCACGAGACGGCTTTGTGTTCTTCCATAGTAGAGTACCAAGTATACTCTAAATGGTTAACAACTTTTTCTAAACACGATATAAACAACACTAACCAATGCTTATACTGTGCGAGAAAATATGGCTTGCTTAACAGTAACTGTATGTGCACTTTATTGTTCGCAAATTAATATTATATTGTGTTTTGGTTACATATATTGTTGAGCGATAGATTGACCCACTTTACATCGTTGTATGCTTTGTTTTTTTATATTACGGCTCAATAAAGGTCATGTTACCAGTTTTGTTGTGATGCCTCGTAAACTGCATGCTTACTTCTGAAACAACAGTTTCTTCCCCGCATAACGCTTCGTTTTATTACCACCTCGTTACACTCCATGCATGAATGATGCTTTCTTGGACAGCAGGTACCTCGTTGGAGTTGTTTCCGGCCGACGTATATCTGATGCATCGGAGTACTTGGAATTTCATCATCTCACTGAAAGCCATCAATGCCGATTGAGATGAACGAATTCATACTACTTCTAGGAAGCATCTAGAGTCAGATACGATCGACATTCACAGTGGCATTCAAGTACCAGGACCAATTTTGGGTTTTGCTTCCGTACGCAGTGTATGTTGTTTGTGTACGACTGGGGTTACTACGGGCCATGCAGTGAGACGGCTTAGCGCAGACATTAGGGGCTTTGAGCTTGTACGTGTATTTCTTTACGTTACCAAGTTACCGGATACAGGATAGAATCTGTGCATCCGCGGGTCTTAACGTAACTACCCTTCGGGTAGGCTTTACGTTTGCGGCCCAATCTCGCAAATCCATTACACCTTCGTTCGTGGGTACTCGCGATATCCGTATTACGGAGAATCCAGCCGTCCAGTCGAAATAGGCAGAAGTGTGAGTGCCAATGACAATAGCATTGATTAAGCCTGGTTACCAAAGCTACAATGGTACAGGACATCGAACCCGTAAACGTGTGAGCTCCTGACAGGCATTATACTCCTGTATTATGGCCACCGCCAAACTCGGTTTAACTCCGTCAATGTAAATATCCCCTATAGGGAGTTCGACGGAGATGGAGTTGTCACAATGTCACACGGCAATGACAAGGTTGTAATAGTTGCCGCGAGGGGCTCAACCGGCGCTGTTTGATTTTCGCAGGAACATTTTCATTTCATATGTAGTTTGCTCATCTTGGGAATCTTCCTTATGCGGTTCTTACAAAAACCACATGACGCTATTAAGTGGGTTTAAAGCGAAAGAAAGACTTAAAATAATTTCAAATGAAAGAGCATTCGCAAAATGTAGTGATGTGTGGCCACAAGGTGTGGCTACAAGGTGGCCAACGACGGTGACCACCTTGTGCCAAAAATGTTTGTTTACAGTTGCATCTTGCTCGAAAACTATGCCCGTGTACGAAAGGTCTTGTGTTTCCTTGCCTCGTGAGCGCAGATTTTGTCTTCTGTATACTGTGTTGTGTCTTCAACTGATGACGATGATGCAGCGCTGTCAGTCATTCCTCTCAGGCAAACACAAACACGGCGACAACAACCGCACGCACGGGCGAAATAAATAGATTATTGTTTTCAATGCGGCAATATAGGGCTCGAACTTTCTTTCTCACCTGCAGACTATACTAGGGACGAGAGTACCTCGTTCCGCTGCAAAGAAAGATCGCCCAACTTCCTTTGCGAAATGCCCCTTTTACCTTCGTTTGCGTAAGGGTTGCCGTGTGACATGAACCGTATCTCCCTTGTCGTAAGGACGAGGGAGTTAAATGATGTTCACGGGTGCCCGTGTGACACGGGTATTAGACAGGTTGGAAATGAAGCGCCATCAACGGGGTCAAAATGAACCAAATAATCAAAAAATAGTACTGCAAAAACATGGGGCATGGTACGTCGGGTGTGAAAACTGCTTAGCGGCGCTGTTACAAATGAGTTATCTTTTAATTATTTTAACCTCAAAAACATTACGCGTAACCCAGTGTGTTTGTGACTGTTGTTTTACGAAGTGTCACAAGATGTCGACGCCATCGTTGCAGTAACCTTGTATTTCTTCTCGCTTTTGCGCATCGGCATTTTGGACGCAGCGGTGACTCAATCCCATCTAAGTTAAATATACTTTAAATGCAATTAGCATCAACGTTTATGGTTTGCGAAAGCGTAAAGGTATACTTTTACGTACGCACGTAAATGTTTATGTACGGGGAGCTAAAACCTATAAAAACATGCGATCCGGTAAGATGTTAAACTCAAACCAGTATCCGGTAACACGATACCGTAAAGAAGGGTACGAACAAGATAAAAGTCCCTCTTAACTCGGGATCAATCTGTTTTCCCCCTTTTTTCTCTCGTTTTAGACAATGCGATCTTACAGCTTGTAGAGAAATCTGGACAGTGTATATTGCCTCAGTGAAAAATAATTGGAGAAAGATTGCTCAAGTGAGGCGACAGTTTCTTAATGCATCCAATGATATGCAGTCTTCGTGAGAAGTAACTTCTTTGTTGTGGAGCACGAGGTGGCGTGTGTAGTTGACTTTGGCGACATTTCGGCAAGGTGTATATGCACAAAAGTTTGTACGTGAAGTAAAAACATAATTGTATGATCTACCAAGCACCGTCTATTATATGCAACGTCTCTTACAGTGCACTGAGAAGATCAGATGCATTAAACACCGCAATTCTGTCTTTTTTAGCTTGCCGCAATTATGTGCTGCCAAATATATTAGTTGCGTATGAGTATTTTCTAATGCTGTGAGCAGCATAGCTAATGCAAGGTCACGCTGCCTCCGTGATCGGCCAGCTTCGCTATATTGCCACGAACGTAATTACAGACAGCGACGAAACGAGGTCTTGCTTGCCCTCAGACCAGGACGCAAAAGCCCTCTTCCTTCTTCACTTCCCGAGGATTCCACCTACAGTTGATGGCTCATACCCATTACCTGTGACATTACTCCCTCTCCTCGAAAAGCATCGGCTCGATGCTGTTAATGAGCGTTGAGGAAAAAAATTAGAAAGAAAAGATGCTACCATGGAACCCAACAACTCCGTCGTAAGGGGAAAAAAATGGGCTGGCGTCATAGAAGTACTCAATAAAGAAAGGAGTAAGTACACAAGACAATAAAAAAACCAAAGTGACAAAAAATAGTCATTGCATGGTAAGTTAGTCCACGTTCGATGTATGACGCGAGAAATATGGCTTGAGTCTTGACACGTGCACCACATCACTTTGTGGAAACCGACGGGAACGTCTTGAGGCGCCCTCAGGGAGAACTTCACACGTAACGTCACTGAGTCGGCGCAGAACTTTGTAAGGGCCGAAGTAGCGCCGAAGCAACTTCTCAGAGTGACCACGCTGTCGGATGGGAGTCCACACCCAAACTTCATCGCCTGGTTGGAAGGTAACCTCTCGGTGTTTAAGGTTGTAGCGGTGTGCGTCGGCAGTTTGGCGAGCCTGAATACGGCATCGGGCGAGTTGACGGGCCTCCTCGGCGCGTTGAGCGAACAATGCAGCGTCCGTGTTGAGCATGCTCAAGTTGTTGGGAAGGAGCATTGCGTCGAGCATTGTAGTGACCTCTCGACCATGAACTAAGCGAAATGGGGTGAAACCTGTACTCTCTTGGACTGCTATATTGTAAGCAAAAGTTACGTAAGGGAGTATATCATCCCAGTTCTTGTGATCAACGGCCACATACATTGATAGCATATCTGCAATGGTCTTGTTCAACCGTTCAGTGAGTCCATTTGTTTGGGGGTGATAACCCGTGGTTTTCCGATGTTCTGTACCACTTAGTCTCAGCACTTCTTGAAGCATCTCTGCGGTGAAAGCTGAACCACGATCAGTAATTATTACAGCTGGCGCTCCGGGACGAAGTACGATGCTGGTGACAAAAAACTGTGCGATTTCGGCTGCGGTAGCTTTGGGCAGGGCCTTTGTTTCACTGAAATGCGTTAAATATTCGGTGGCCACCACAATCCACCGGTTTTCAGACGAAGAGGTGGGAAATGAGCCGAGCAAGTCAATGCCAATTTGATGGAATGGTGTCTTCGGCGTGGCGATAGGCTGTAGTAGTCCTGCTGGTCGGACAGGTGGAGTCTTACGGCGTTGACAGTGGCGGCATGTGCGGACGTACTGCTTGACTGTCTTCGCGAGGCGGGGCCAGTAGTATGAGCGGCGAATTCTTTCCAATGTGCGTGTGTAGCCAAGGTGTCCGGATGATGGTTCGTCGTGACAAGCATGTAAAATATCGTCCCGAAGCGAGGTCGGCGCAACCAGTAGGTAAGTAGCCTGGGTATGGTCGAAATTTTTCTTATAGAGGACTCCATCCCTGATGCAGAACGAGGTCAGCGAACGTGCGAAGTTTCGAGGAAGGCTGCGTTTCCGGCCTTCGAGGTAGTCAATCAGCGGGCTTAGCTCCATGTCGTCGCGTTGTTGTTGAGCCAAGTCGGTTGCTGACACAGAGGAAAGGAATGTATCGTCCTCTTCAACGTCCGCGTTCGTACTTCCAATTGGTGCACGCGAGAGACAGTCAGCATCAGTGTGTTTGCGTCCTGACTTGTGAATGACTGTAACGTCAAATTCTAGCAGCCGAAGGCTCCAGCGTGCTAGACGACCGGAAGCGTCTTTGAGGTTGGCGAGCCAGCATAAAGAATGGTGGTCGCTAACTACCCTGAATGGTCGACCGTATAAATAAGGGCGAAACTTTGTTATAGCCCAAACAATGGCTAAGCATTCCTTTTCTGTTGCAGAGTAGTTTTTCTCTGCAGATGATAGTGTTCGACTTGCATAGGCAATCACGCGCTTTACGCCATTTTGCCATTGAACCAGTACAGCTCCAAGTCCGACGTTGCTGGCATCCGTGTGTAGCTCTGTGGCAGCGTTATCGTCAAAGTGACCGAGTACAGGTGGGGCTTGGAGATGGTTTCGTAGCGTGTCAAAGGCGTGATGCTGATCATGACCCCAAACAAACGGTACGCCGTCTTTCGTAAGTTCATTTAGCGGTTCAGCGATTTTAGAAAAGCCTTTGACGAAGCGTCTGTAATATGCGCAGAGTCCCAGAAATCGGCGGAGGTCGCGCTTGTTCGTTGGGACAGGAAATGCGGCAACAGCTTTCGTTTTCTCAGGGTCTGGATGTATACCGGCGTGGCTGACGACGTGACCAAGAAATTTCAGTTCCTCGAATGCAAAGTGGCATTTCTCAGGTTTGAGAGAAAGTCCAGCTGTTCGAATCGCCTGAAGAACTGCCTGTAAGCGCTGGACGTGCTGCTCAAACGTGTCCGAGAAGACGACCACATCGTCAAGGTAGACAAGACACGATTGCCATTTTAGCCCAGAAAGAACCGTGTCCATCATTCTTTGAAAAGTAGCTGGTGCCGAGCATAAGCCGAAGGAAAGGACCTTGAACTTGTAGAGTCCGTCAGGAGTAATGAAGGCGGTCTTTTCGCGGTCGCGCTCATCAACAGATATTTGCCGATAGCCGCTGCGTAGATCCATGGAAGATATGTAACGAGCATTGCGAATGCGGTCCAGCGAGTCGTCTATTCGTGGTAAAGGATACACGTCTTTCTTCGTGATCTTATTCAACTTTCGGTAGTCGACGCAAAATCGCAGAGTACCATCTTTTTTCTTTACTAACACAACAGGGGACGCCCAGGGACTGGTCGATGGCTGGATGACATCGTCCTTGAGCATCTGCTGGACCTGTTGGCGTATAACGCCTTGTTCTTTTTGCGAGACTCTGTAGGCATGCTGTCGAATGGGTCTCTCGGTAGGCTCGGTGATGATACGATGCTTGGCAAGTGGTGTTTGGTTAACTTTCGAAGTCGTAGCGAAGCAGTCCCGAAATGAGCCGAGTAGCTTCAAAAGACGTTCCCGTTGTGCAGACGGTAGACCCTGGTTTACGTCGAGAGTGCTTGCAAATGTCATGGCGGAATCGTCGCACGACGAAAGAGCAGATAATGCTGAAGGACCAGGGACGTCGGCAATATCCTCAAGGTATGCGATCGCAGTGTGTTTGGTAAGATGGCGATACTCCTCGCTGAAATTCGTGACTAATAGGCAAGCCTGCTTTCTACTGGGCTGAACAATACCTCGGGCAACGCAGATTTGTTGTGCAAAAAGTAGGGACAAATTTCCTTCTGCAATTACAGCATCGGGGACGTCTTGGTCACATTCAACGTTGATAAAAAGGCTGCTGCGAGGAGGCAGAGTAACAGATTCGGAGGATACACGTAGGGCAGCCTTCGATGAGCGGGCGTTTTCCGGTTCAGGATGAAACGGGTCCTCGAACGACACCTGCAAGTCTCGTAGATCAATAATTGCGCCGTGTTCGCGAAGAAAGTCCAGCCCCAGAATGAGTGGACGGGAGCACACAGGTAATACGAGGAAAGACCCTATGAACGTCGAAGCACGAACTCGAACACGGGCTGTGCACATTCCAGTCGGCGTGACGAGGTGGCCCCCTGCCGTTCGCAACGGCGGTCCTTGCCAAGGGGTAGTTACCTTCCTCAGTTGGGATGCTAGGGCGCTGCTCATAACCGAATAATCGGCGCCGGTGTCGACGAGGGCAGTGACGACGTGATTATCGACGTGTACGGTGATGTCGGCGTAAACATTCTTATGACTTTCGGAAACGACTGGAAAGTCAGAACGGTCTTCGTCGGGTCTTTGCGTCGAAGGAGGCTCTTTGACAGTTCGTTGGGACGCGGCTTCACCCCCAGGAGCCGCGGTTTCTAGTTTCCCCTTTGGGGACTCGGTGACCGGCCTCTGAAAGGAGCATAAGATGACGAGGGAATGCTAGGTGACGTGGGGCGGCGAGGTGATGGTGATCGTGATTGGGGGCGTTGACCAAGGCGAGAAGCTTGCTGGCCCGTAAGGTACGCTTCGATGTCGCGAGGACGCTCACCGTAACGCGGGCACCGAGCATCAGGGTGAAAGCCACGGAGACCAAGTTGGCGGTACTGGCAGTTACGGTAGACGTGACCCGCTTCGCCACAGTGGTAGCAGAGTGGACGGTTATCGGACGTACGCCACACGCTGGCCTTTGTGGCGTTCTGCCGCGATCCAGACGGACGATAAGTTGGTGCACTCGGAAACCTTGAGGCGGGTGGCGGAGTCGAAGAGGTGCCCTGGAATCGATGGCTAGCCTGATCCATTCTCCCCATGGTGGAATCAGGGCCATGTGGTGCAGGAGATCGCAGAGCCGCCGCATAAGTCAGCAGAGGGGCCTCAGGCCTTGTTGGCGCGAGTGGGGTGACCACCTGTCGGATCTCATTTCGGATTAAGTCTGTGAGATCACTTACGGGTGGTTGGGGTCCCGCTGCTTGCAGTTGGCGCAGCTAGTCCCGCACGACGCTTCTTATGAACTCAGCGAGGGCATGCCTCTCGCTGTCAGCCCCGATAAAGCATGCAGCAGGGGTCACGTCGTGGCGTTCATACTGTGACGACCTATACTGGAGAGTACGCTCCATTGTGGTTGCCTCATTTATGAACTCTGCCACAGTCGTCGGTGGATTGCGCACGAGTCCGGCGAAGAGCTGCTCTTTTACCCCACGCATTAAATGCCGCACCTTCTTTTCCTCGGACATTGCAGGGTCAGCACGCTTGAAGAGTCGAAGCATGTCCTCGACAAACATCGAAACTCTCTCGTTGGGTCGTTGGTTCCGAGACGAGATTGCCTGCTCCGCTCTCTCTTTCCTTTCAGTGCTGCGGTACGCATCACGAAACTGTCAGCTGAACTCATGCCACGTCGCAAAGGAACCCTCGTGATTCTCGTACCACGTTTTGGCAGAGTCTTCTAACACAAAGTAAACTCTCCGCAGCTTGCGAGCTTCATCCCATTCGTTGATGTTGGCAACTCGATTGAAGTGGTCAAGCCAGTCGTCAACATCTTCATAAATGTCTCCATGAAATGAGCGTGGTGTTTGCGGCGCATGAAAAACATGCGGGAGAAAAGAATAGGCGTCGTTGGTTCGACTCGCCTGGTTGTTAGTTGAAGTTGCCATCTCGTCTTGAGAGAGGGGAACGTACTCGGGAGATAGTCCTCGCAGGCGGCAACTGCTTCTTGCCGTGGGAGCTGTAGCTGTCTCCAAGTAGCTCGGTGTGTCGGCTGAAAATCTGCAGCCGAGGCGCATTTACCCAGCACCTCCACCAGTGCCACGAACGTAATTACAGACAGCGACGAAACGAGGTCTTGCTTGCCCTCAGACCAGGACGCAAAAGCCCTCTTCTTTCTTCACTTCCCGAGGATTCCACCTACAGTTGATGGCTCATACCCATTACCTGTGACAATATTATCCTTGTGAAAACGCGTGTCGTGCACTGCACTAGTGTTATTAGCTCTATAACATGCAGGATATTGCAGGTTTCTCTGATATGTAAATAACTCAGCCACCAGCTTTCATCCTTGCGAGAGAAGCAAAAAAGAATGAAAACTAACAACCAAGAAAAGATGGGGAAGTGCCAAGTCGAAATGCGTTTATGTGAACGTATCTGGAACGATAGTGTATCTTGTGGAAATGATACAGCGTTTTCAAAGGTTGTCATCTACGTATAGTATAGTAAGGTTTGTGCATAATTACGCTGCATTTCCAGTTTACTTTCTTGTCAATGTAATCTCGAGCATCTGTTAATAGCTTCATATTTGAGTAGAGCATCTTTTATCGAATAGAAGTGATAGAATAGTGCGCAATCTGGTTTTTAAAGCACGCTATCGGTTCCTTTGTTTCCTTGTCTTGGCGAAACACGTTTCTGTTGTAATAGGTACCCCTCAAGGTGGTCAAAAAGAAAGGCAAGATGTCAGCTACGAAGTTTTGCCTTGAAGACGCAGTTAGTGGCTAACCATTGGTAATGTTATGGCTCTCATTCAAGTGATGCGTGCTGAACTGCTGTTGGCGTCATCACCATTGTGTGAGGGACGAAATTAAGAAATATAAGCTGTTATACTGACAGATCATATCTTTCGCCTTTCAGTTGTTTACAAAAAGGTCCCTATAAAGTCCATTGATGAATATCAGTAATAACTACATTGAAGTCAGTTCAAAGGACACAAAAGTCTATATAGTGATTGTAGGCTGTATTGAAACATACACTCATGAGTCCATATTGTCTTTGGAATCTCCTTTATAGATGTTCATCGACATTATACACTCTATGCCGCAGCATTGAAAAGCGCCCCGTGAAGTAGGATTTACCAGTGTTTCGAAGTCATCACTTGTAAAGTCGGGTTGAAGTGCAGTACGCTTTTACCGTATATAAACAGTAGAACTTCATTATGTTTAACACGCGACGCGTTCGTGTATCTCGTGTGTACATTCGATCAAATACGATTACTGCACGTTGTAGTGATTCACAGGCCTAAACAGCAACGCGCCATTGCTTCTTTTTTCCTCGTTGGAGTGCGTTCGCTGTTCCGTACGGTGTCCCTTTGATCAAAGTGGCTTATGAACCTCGCTCCGCTCGAGGCGAAAAAGAGACGTGCGCGGCTCCCCGTGAATCTGTATATGTGTATGCATACACACGTGCGTCGGAAGCACAGCCGCTCTTGTGTGTGGAGCGGGGGGTAATTAAAGTCTGCCGCTTGTCCCGAGTCTCTCAACATCCAGCCCAGCTTTTCCGCGTTTGAAGAGAGCGACTCTTCTTGTACTCCCCATAGTGCGGATGAGGGGAGCGGAGGGAGTGTGTCGAGTGTAAGGGAGCGAAGGGAGTGTAATACGCGGCCGTTTATTAGTCGACCGTTGAGATTTCTCCCTGTGATCTCTCGCACCAATGAGAGAGAAGGTCGGGAAGAAGCACGACGTCGAGGAGCCCTTCAACGTTTCCGATATACTGCTGAAAAGGACCGCGGTTGTTGACATAGGACTGAAGCTCGGCGGTGGCGGGAAGCCTCTTTTTATTCCACGTGCATGCACGGCCAACGCTTGCTTATGTGGCTAATCTGTACGCGGGCAAGATTTTTCTCCATTGCCTAATTTCACCAATCAATGCCTTTTCATCCTATACTGAGTTATTGCGTGGTTCTACCGATGCATCAGAAAGTTTTTCGCGGTGCGTGTCTGAATCATGTCATCTTGAGACGTTAAACCCCAGATATCAATCTGAATCATGTCATCACGGTAATAATACACGCTTCGTTTCGAAATCTAGCGACCAGAGAGCAAAGTGTGACTTAGTGAGACTTCAATAACACCATGTGCGCGTCACGTGACCATGCCGTTGGGGTAATCTTTGCGGGTGTTGTCGTTGGGCAAGCTGTTTGAATCTATACGCTGATCTGCATGGTCAGCGAATACGAGGCTATTTCCTACATGAGGACACAATAACCTTGCGTTAATTTACCACACGTGGCTCGCGCATACTCGCCGTCAAGGACTTATGTGCACATTCACCAATTTCGGAAACTGCTTAATAGCCGACTTGGCAGTGGAGAAAAAGAAGGCACGTAAAAACAAAGAAATTTATGTACGCGTCAGGCTCACGACCGTTGCGCAATACAACGCCTGATTACAGTGATGTCGAAAAAAGAAAACATTTCACGTGGATATATGCATAGCTTTAGTGAGGTTTTATCTTCTTTCCATAAATAGCAGCAACGTCTATTTTTTTTCTTTAAACAGCAGCGCCGCAAATTCTATTATTCAAACCTCACCAAAGAAACGCGATCATCTCCTGTATGTCAGGCGCTGTCCAATTGTCCACGTGCTCGCCTTCGCAACAGACGATCTCTCATTTGCCTGCACGCACAGTCGTTCACGCGCAGGATACAACGTGATAGAAGAACCGGCCGTTATGCGCCAGTATATACATCAACAGTGCATAACATATTTCGCTTCAACGTTGCTGCCGAAGGCAACGGAATGGCTGTACGCAAGCTTCGCTTAACGAGGGCCCGTGCCCCTTCGGCTCCGCAGTTTTGCTCGACCTCTGGAAAACCCCTTTGGAAATATAAGGAGCGCGCGTATAGTATGCGATGGCTTCGCAAGAAGCGCGATCTATAGCCCATCTCTTCTTTCTGACCTCGCCATGTTCTTGCGACCTGCTCCAAGCGAACGTATACTGTGGCGGCCTGTGCACACTGGTATGTATAGCCATGCAGGAGGATGCGCTAATTAATAAGCAGGTTCCCCCCGGGAGATAATTTTTTTACTCGCTAACGAAGCGGTGGCCGCGGGGATAAGATCGTTGACTGAAAACGCATCTGATCGCTTCTCGAGCAGCGATCGGCGCGCACACGCGCGCGCGCACTTGTTTGTTTATTGTCCAAACACCGCTCGCTTAGCGCTTTCCCTTTGGCCGTTTCATGCCCGTGGATGCTCTGCCAGACTCATCAGGTGCGCTGAATGGAAAGGCGTTCGCCGTTCGGGGGGAGACTGATGAAGTCATTGTCGCCGCGGCCGTCCTCCCAATTAGTCTTGCTGCGCCGTATAGCAGACGCGACCCCTCGAACGATGGCGTGCCTTGCCGGACGCGGTTGCTGTTGTACACGTCTTCCGAGTCGAGTGTCGGTTTTATTTGCCTGCCCTCGCGTGTGCCGCTTGTTGCAGGTAGTGGCCCGGAGAACGCTGCGGGCCAACCGTTCGCAACCATCGCGAAAGGGAGCTCAATCACTATGAGATTCCGAGGCTGAGCTCAAGGTCTTGGGTTGAACACCCATAAAGGGTGCACAGATTGTGACAATATTGAATGCGGTTAACCTCTAGTGCACATCGCCCTTTGGACGCTTGCCGATGAATGTGTGGGGTCAAAACTTATCTGATGTGACAGCTCGTGTGTTTGTTTAGAAAGTCAATGTCATTTGACTGATCAAACTAATTCTGAAATATTTCCCAATACAACTTCAGTGTGAGAGAATTCGCAACGCAGCGGAAGCCTGCTTGAGCTCAGATCGATGTGCCCTATAGTTATGTTATAGTTCGTTTGAGTGAAGTGCAAACAAAGAAGATTATTTGCAGAACAACGAACAAAAAACATCAATTACTGCTTTCTTTTTTTGCTATCAGAAAAGCCGTGTTTCAGTTCTTTATCGCTGTATGCTCTGTCTGTATACTCAAGCAAGCGTTATAAAGAACCCATTCCCACTCTAAGCGAAAATCAGGGAAAATTGGGGTAAACAGTCGTTATAGAACACAGTATAAATGGTTTGTCCATTACGGACTAAATGCGAGCAGTAGCGTGTCATGCGTTAACGTTTGATTTCAGAGGGAGCGACGTGGATATACCCGCAGGATTATTATGCTACCGCACCGTCACTGTGCAGATCTGCAGCGCTCACTCTCAAGTGGCGTGATTTTATTTAATTCTCTGCTCCACTTATGCCACGGTTAAGCTTACCCAAACGCAAAGCTAAAGATCTAACACTGTTACTTTGACTATAACCAAACCTGGAATCTGCGAGCGAGCCCAGATGAACGACCTTTGCTTTCATGACACATAACGCCAAGTTAAATCGGTAAACGCGACGATGCCGCGCTTGGAGAGACTTAACTTGGCAAGAAGCAAATCATGAATTTCCTGGAGCAAGTGTACTTGCAATATCAAGGCAAACGACAGGCCGGAAATATAGTACCATCCAAGACACAGCAAGTTTTATTGAATGCGAAACACGCGCAATATTCGTCAAGGATTTCAGTCGTGAGTGTGTCCAGCACAGGTCTTCTGACAAATCATACACGGATGCCGTGCATGTCGGTTCGTATATATGTTCTCTTCGCTCCCATCCTTTCAGCACCGCAGCTTTTTAGATGCGGAGCATCTTATACTCGCGCCTTGTAGTGCGCCGTCCGCGCCGTCCGCGCCGTCCACACCGCTTCTCCAACATTCGACAGCTGACGCGCGCGCATGCGCCGTCGCGCCGTCGCCCACTCTTCCACCATCTGTGCATCCCTTCCTCCTCTACACACCGCGCGCGCTTCACTCCTCCACCATCTGTGCACCCTTCCTCCTCTACACACCGCGTTCGACATCTACAATTCTCCTGATTCTCCAGTGGACGCGCATGTGGCGTCGCGCTTCGAGAACATTCAACAGCTGACAGTGCATGCGCCGTCGTGCTGTATATATACTCATGGTCGGCGCTCGCTCGCTCAGTTGCCGCTCGTCGGTTGGTTTGTACGGCGCGTCGACGTCCAAGGTCGCGGTGAAATGAATTCCAACGAATCCACAAACACAATGATCGACGTCCCTTCGACCAGCGCCGCCCTTTCGCATACGTGTGTACGTGTTCACTCATTTAACACCCCCTCCTACAACCACGTTAACCAATTTAGCCATCGACCCAAGTAAGTCGCAATTTAACACCCCATTTCACAACCACGTTAACCAATTTAGCCATCGACCCAAGTAAGTCGCACTTTAACACCCCGTTAACCAATTATATGCTCCGCATCCTCCTCAGTGTTCCCCCGAGGGAAGCTGCGGGCAATTTTTTTTTACCCTACAGTAAACGAGAGAAAGCACTTTGCCCGGTTCTTTACTTTCAATTTTATTTTATTCTCGTGTTGAACTACGAGAGCTTGGCATTGGTAGATTGCACCGGATACCCCTCCTCCCTCAGTATGTAATGCGAAGGAGAGACGGCCACAAAGGGGAAATTTCGAACGTGAGAAGAGAAAGAAAAAACATCAGAAAGGTAGGGAGGCTAACTAGACTAAGTCCAGTTTGCTACCCTACACGGCAGAGAGGGGAATTAGGGAAAAAAGAAAGAGAGAAAAAGGAGGAAGAGATACACATAGCACATAACATACACACACACCGCACACACTGTTCAGGTTCCACAGGCGTTCGCACAGTAACGTTACCCTCAAGAATTGTAGAAGGGCTCGTGTGGCTTTCTGGGCTGAAGGCCACGCTCCCAAGATCTTCTCCAGAGTAAAGGATCGGTCATCCAGTCTCTTTAAGGCACAGTGATGAGTCCGGCGATCTTGTTCAAATTCTGGACAGTGAGCCGTCACATATCAGGGACCCAGCGCACTGACCCACCTCACTGTAAACAGCCGGGCGCATTCAATAAATTTCTTACTCGCTTTCTCATCGGCATCGATCCTTAAGTGCGTAGCTTCCAGTGCCCTTCACATGGAATGCGGTGAGTAACGGAGGGAGGAGGAATAAACTTTATTATAAGAAACCAGCAGGTTTAGGTGGCCGGGCCTGTAGGCCTCCCATGAGGGGACGTCAAGGGCTTGCCTCGACCCCGCCTCACGGGCATGCTGGGTAGCCCAGGGTTGGTCGTCAGGAGGGGGGCTCCATAGAGCCTCATGGAGCTTCGACCAAAGGATCGTGGCGTTAGTGTGTGTGTACTGTGCCGGGCACTCCCACAGCATACGGACGGTGAAGAATTTTTTTTTACTATAGGGCATGGAATGTCGCAGTGGTGAAGAAATAAAAAAAATCGAGAAAAGCGGAAATTTCTCGAATATATGCTCCACATTAGCTCCTGACAATGTGAAACAAGCTCGAATGCTGAGTTTTGCCAACTTGAATGTAATGTTTCTTTCTCGCATTTTGGGAACATTCTGTTGTGTCAATTTTGTCGAGTGCAAAAACCAGCACTTTGCCAAAGCTGCACGTACTGGTGATACAGAGGAAGCCGTGTGCAGTGTCGAACCCCTTCGCGCCTCAGTGAGTTTCGCTAAGAAGATTGAGATAACAAAGATGAACGTTCGTTAACGCCATGTGATGTCTCCACGGGACGCCTTTTCTGTGCCTCAATGAGTGACTATGATTTATTACTGTACAAAAGCATACATGCTGCTGAAGGACGCTACGTTATAAAAAGAGGAGAAATGGAAGATTTTGCCGTAGAATGCGGCCGTTTCTGTTTCCCTCGCTTCTAAACATCCTCATATCAAATAAATAGCTGATGAGGTGCTGCTGGTGAAACATCTTGAAAGTAAAGGCGCAAATTTAGAGACCCTGATTTAGACATTACGTCCTGTCTATGGTTCATTTGAGGCTTTGCCTGGTACATTCATCCTAACAAGCTCGTGCCATGATTTGTGAGTGAGTGAGTGATTGATTGAGTGAGTGATTGAGCGAGCGAGGGAGTGAGCATATCACGATGTATTTCTCATCTTTGGAACGTTTTTTTATTATTATTATATTAGCCCAAATCTGAGTGAGTCGTAATCGAACAGAGAATTCTCTCGAACGAAACGAAGGTCGTAAATACAGTGGTGATAACCGACACACAGCATTGACTTCACAAACGTGCACAAAGGCCTCTGGTCATATACCGTATTACAAACCATAATTTTGCACGTCTTCTCATAACAAGACAAAGAAGATGGCGTCACCCAGCGTCTCAAGTTTATGCAAGCCCCTCGACGCTCTCAAGTTATGGCTATACAAGAAGTGGAATTCCAGCCAGTTGTGTTCTTATCAGCTGGGCAAAGAATGCGCGACATCTCTTCCCAAACTTTGCCCGCTCACTACTACGAAACCATAGCTGCGTCCGGGCCCCTACACCAACGGTGGCCAGCAGCGTTATGTGTGCCCACAGCATTCGGCGATCGCATGGAGAGCGATTCCTTTTGAAGGCGGCCGCGGGCTCTCGGGCCAGCAGTCCGGTCCGGCACGGCGGCTGCCCGTGCCTGTTCGCAGCCCTCCTCCTCAGCCTCCGGCGGCGGCGGTCGACATGGGCCAGTGCAAACACTTTACGGCTGTTAAGGGAAGAAACAAAGACCGGCAGGGGGAGGCACAAGGCGCGCGCGCGGTGCCTTCAAAAACGAAACTGGTTTCGGGGCGGTCTACCTGCCTGCCGGCCGACCGACCGTCCGAAGCTTCGTGGGGCGTCCTGGGATGAGAGACAGCGCAGGACGCTGGAAGCTCGCCCGGGCCCCCAGTACACGCCGCCGAGACGCGCGCGTGTACTGCAGCGAGGAAGAAAAACAGAAATGCAGAAGAAGCAGCGACGAAGTTGCAGGGGGAGAGGGCGAGAGTCCCAAAGCAAACAAGACCAGACGCGGCGCTGAGCCTCGTGATTAATTCCCTTCAAGCTGGGATCAAATATAAATTACCTGGCTCTCTCTCCCCAACCCCTCTTATGCCCCCTCTCTCTCACCGCGTCTCTCAACTTTCCTCCGTGCTTCACCGTACAGGCTTCTGCGGTCGTGGATGCCACGGCACGGCGGCTGCGGAGGCATCCCAAATAGACCGGACCGCCGAGGCAAGAAATAAGCGATAGCGAGGGAAGAAGAAGAACGAGTAAAATAAAGAAAACCATCGGGCGTGCGTTCTTCGCCGTGGTGTCGTGTCCAGTGCGCGGGCGCACGAGCAAAGATGGCGTCAGCGCGGCAACATGGTGGCGGCGACCTTCGACACGTTCTCGAAGGCCCGGGCGGCGGTGGTCTGTCTTCTCGATGGGCATTGGGCCTGGATAGCTGGTTGGCTAGCTAGCGAGCTAGTTGACTGGCCGCTCTTGCCTGTTCAGTCCTTTCCTCCTTTCTTGCGGTTGTGTATTTAACATGCCGTCATGTACTGTTGTTTCTCCATTCTTTCCCACTCGGCATCCTCCTCCTTCTCAGTTCTTTAAGTCTTTCTTTTTGTCCCGTTGGTGCTATGACGAATTTATTCGCCACCCTCCCCCCTGTCATAATTCCCGACTCAAGATGTTGTTTGCTCGCACCTGTCAGTGGTTTCTCAATTTTTCTCCCAAGTGTGGTTAGATAAATATTACTCATTTTTAATATACGGTGCGTTTTAGTCTTGTAATGCGGGCATGCCACTGCCCTGCGTTCAGTGCGTCGATGAGTTCATTTCTTATCCCAACATTAGCAATCTAGCTGATGGTAATTAATTATTCCGTTTCTTCTTTCCTCGCTGTACTTCGACCACCAGAGGGCAGTGTGTGTGTGGGGGGGGGGGGGTGCCTTAGGTTTTGTCATTTGGATTCTCTGAGCCAGTAGTTCCAGTTAACCAAGCTCTGGCAGTAATGATGATAAGACCGCATCGAGCGAGCTCCCTGAAGGACCGTTTCGGCCAGTCGTTAATTACCTGCTAACCCGTCGCCTATCTCCCGTCATCCTTTCTCGACATTTTCGCCATGCTCCGTATAATAATAAGCCAATGCCGTGGGAAACGCTGTTTGTGGCGCTCTCTATGAATGCATCTTTTTTTACATTTGGTCGGCGTTATTGAACTGAATCCGTAGGCTAGCCTCTCTCTTGAAGCTGTAACACGTGCAGCAAAGAATAAAATGATATTCTGTCCTCTCTGGAATTCGACAAGTGAGAAAGCATAGATAGCAATCAGGAAGGAGTCTTAAGACAGCTCAATTATGGCGAAAGAAAGCCAACCGAATTCTTGAAAGCCAAGGGGGTGATATTGATTGAATAACAGTGGCTAAAGGAGACACATTCATGAATTGATGAGTTCTTCAGAAATGTTGCTTTATATATATATATATATATATATATATATATATATATATATATATATATATATATATATATATATATATATATATATATATATATATATATATATATATATATATATATATATATATATATATATAACAGACAGTAATGCCAAGGAATGTACAAGGGAAGTTATTAAAACCAATGGAATGTAAATAAGAAGAAAGAAAAGTGGATGAAAAGATTACCAACTGTGAGCAGGATTCCAGCTCACAGTTGGTAATCTTTTCATCCACTTTTCTTTCTTCTTATTTACATTCCATTGGTTTTAATAACTTCCCCTGTACATTCCTTGGCATTACTGTCTGTTATATCTCATTAATATTGTGTTAAAACACGGAAAAACGAGCCCTTAGGTATACCCTTCTTTCCCTTACTATATATATATATATATATATATATATATATATATATATATATATATATATATATATATATATATATATATATATATATATATATATATATATATATATATATATATAGATGAAATAGATGATCAGAGTTTCTTCCGGCTACCGTAATAAAAGTTATAAACTTCGAGAATAGTGCAGTATAGGAAACAAAACAATAAAATATTTATTTAATCCTAACAGTTTCGGCTGGTGGACCAGCCTTCTTCGGAGGATGTAAGTTACATCCTCCGAAGAAGGCTGGTCCACCAGCCGAAACTGTTAGGATTAAATAAATATTTTATTGTTTTGTTTCCTATACTGCACTATTCTCGAAGTTTATAACTATATATATATATATATATATATATATATATATATATATATATATATATATATATATATATATATATATATATATATATATATAACTAAGGATGTCTAGAGTGCGGTCGAGATTTCTCGTGTTGTTAGAAGATGTGCAAGGAATACATGGGTACCTGCAGGAAGTTTTTTCGTCCTTCCATTTTCTGTCAGTGAGATTTTCTTTAGAGTATTCGACTGAAGTTTCACGTAATAATAAATTGCATAAAAAACCCGTCAAAGCTTTGCTGCCTGTACCATCATACCGCAGACTATACTGTGCATGCCCAGGACAAGTTGCCAAGTTCTTAAACGAGTTAAAAGAATGCTTGTAGTGTCATGGGTCAAAAATTTTCTTGTGGTCAAAAAACTTTTTTTAATTACAAATTGGTGCTTCACTATTTAAAAAACATGGTTAGAGAATAATAGATTATTGTTCCCACGGGGCACGCATAGTTACTCATGCAATAAGCTGGAAACAATATAGGACACGTATTTATAGATTACCCGAGGGGACTGTTTTTCCAGAACATACTGCAGAGAAGCTTGAAAAAGAATTATACCTTTATGTCGACGTGACGTCCTTTTTCTTTCTGCTATAAACGAGACTGGCGTACCTTATAATCTATAATTATGCTCTCGAGTACAGTATATGGAAAACCCGAAATGCCTTACAAAATACGGATGTAGAAGCGCGATTTGTGCGAGAATTTTTTTTGCGGATCTGCATGCTATTTTCTTGAAGTGCTGAATGGGCAAGATGATGTACGAGCTCTAGAGTGGATTGTGCAAACTGAACCATTGTTGCGAATACCGAAGTATTGATCAATAGTCAGCTCCAAGCGGGTGATTCTTCATTGCACTATTCTCTTGCATTTTGTCGAGCATGTCAACAGTCATGATGATGCAAGGCAAAGAAAACAATTCGCCAGACCTGCGTGGAAGGCGCAGCACATGTCACAACGAGAGCTAGGAGAGCAGCCTTTCAGAGCTTTTTCAAAACACGCTTTGGGCAACTACTGCAAGCACACTTGCTTAATACCCACTGGGGCATTAACAATATTTGGGGGGGGGGGGGGGGCAGGAGGCTGGCATTCGCTATGCTATTTTTGTCATTCTTCTGAGAGGCGTGGTGTCCGCTAAACTATTGCGAGGAATTATACCTGAAATTGCCATGCGCCACAGCTAATAAGGAAAAATAGAGAGAGATATAAAGATGTCTCTCTCTCTCTGTTCCCTTTTGAACTAAGGGAACAAGAACAATAAGGGAACAAGAACAAGCTTTTGTAACGGGTTGGGGCATTGGATGGCCCATACCGTTATTCGCATTGTGCGACGACTGGTTGTTCTTTCGCTGTTTTAGAACGCTTTATAAGTCGCATTAACGCGATTGCTTTCCCGACATTAAGCCTGCCTAAGGCAAGTTTGCTAACAAGTCACAAGCACCGGAGTAGCTCAGTAGAGGCACCGAACTCAAGGTTTCTCGAAGTTATAAGAACCAATGATTCTGTTCCTTTATGATTGGAGAGGGTAGAAATTCTACTGACCACGAAGGAATTTTGGGACGTGGTGTGTTATAGCTTGATGGCCGTAGTTAGTTTTTGTTATGTTTGTTTTGTAATGTAACATATTTATATTAGCACCCCGTGCGTGAAGTGTAACTTGAAATAATAACAAAAAATGGCGGCATATCCACGGAGCGAATGATGGAGAGTGGAGCGAAGCATCCGTCCGTCCATTCGTTCTTGCTTTCGTCCGTCCATGCGTGCGTCCGTGTGGCCGCACGTGCGTCCATCCGCCCGTCCGTGCGTGCGTCTGTTCGTGCGTCCGCACGCCCATCTGTGTATCCGTCCCTGCGTTCATCCATGCATCCGCTCCTGCGTCCGTCCATGCAGCCATCCGTGCGTCCGTCTATGCATCTGTCTGTGTGTCCGTTCGTCCACCTATTCAACACTCCAAGTACTACCATCTCGCATCTTTTCATCATATATTGCTTATATAGAAGCACCGCCATTCAGTGGACAGTCCAAGTACTGTACGAGAGGAGGCACACGCACACTTTCTTACGGCTTGCGCTTCGTGTCTACTTCCCACCTTTAAACACCTCGAGCTCACAGTATATACTAGTTCACTATATTCATGGCACTGCGGCCCAACGCTCGCTAAACCTTTCTAAAACCAAGGAGGTTACACCCAGCGAGTATAACGTAGCAACCCTTTCTTGTCAGATAGTGCTCTATGTACATGCCATTGGCTGCTAAGGGGTAATGAGAGACAGGAGAATTCGGCTTTTAGATAAAGCGCACGCTGCGATTTTTTTTTTTTCATTGTTCAACAACGCACAGAAGAAATCTCCCACCGGCACCACCTTTGAGGTCAAAATCTAAGACTGGTTACACACTACGACTACTACGAGGGATGAACGGGTGCACCGCTTTAAGGAGCTTCGCCCCTAAAAAATGGCATAGCTCAGTGGCAGAATACTAAGCTGGCACCCAGTGGACCAGGGTTCGAGCCCAACGTGTCATTTGTGCTAGTTTTTCTTTTTCTAATTTCGCGTGATGTAGTTACGGACACCAGCGTTGGCAGCGGCGGCGGCGGACAACTGCGCGTTACCCGAGTTGTGATCTCATAACAGCTTTCGCTATAAAAATAACTGGCGTGGCTCAGTGGTAGAATACTGCATTGGCACGCAGTGAACCCGGGTTCATATCCCAGTGTGTCTTTGGTGTTTTTTTTTTAATGCGAAGCATTTCTTAGCGAACTTCGGCGACTTTGAGTGTATCTATCTATCTATCTATCTATCTATCTATCTATCTATCTATCTATCTATCTATCTATCTACCAATCTATCTATCTAGCCGCCTACGACTTTTAGCTCTCCTGGCCGTTTCAATAATAGTATCGATACCAAACTTGGTATGACATTACGTGACTGTATGAATAACAGATTTGACTAGTCATAACATCGAAATTATGACATGTATGTCATGAATGTTATGATTTACATTTGATGTTTCTGCAGCTCTTGCGGTGGTTTCGTTCACATGGCTTGTTGCAAAACTGGTATGGTATGGCATGATTACATGACGAACACAAGCGACAGACCCTAACATGAAAATCATGACATGCGTGTCATGTAACAACATGACTACATGCCACACTCATGATGTGCTCGAGGCCGTTTCGCTAGCGTCCCATATACCAAATTTGGTATTGCAGTACGTGAATGGATCACGAAGGTATGCGACTCGTGCAAACATGATAATGATGAGGTGCGTGTCATGTCACAACATGACTACATGCCACGCTCATGATGCGTTGGCGTCCGTTTCACTAGCTTCACTTATACCAAATTTGGCCCCGCCGCGGTGGTCTACTGGCTAAGGTACTCGGCTGCTGACCCGCAGGTCGCGTGATCAAATCCCGGCTGCGGTGGCTGCATTTCCAATGGAGGCGGAAATTTAGTAGGCCCGTTTGCTCAGATTTGGGTGCACGTTAAAGAACCCCAGGTGGTCAAAATTTCCGGAGCCCTCCACTACGGCGTCTCTCATAATCATATGGTGGTTTTGGAACGTAAACCCCACATATCATCATCGTCGTCGTCGTCGTCATCATCATCATCATACCAAATTTGGTATTACGGGACGTGAATGGATGTGAAAGGTATGATACTGGTGCAAACATGATAAACATTACATGCATGTCATGTAAAAACATGACTTCATGCCACACTGATGATGCGCTCGCGACCTTTTCACTAGCTTCACATATGTCAAATTCGATATTACGTGACGCCAATAGATGACGAAGGTATGCGACTGGTGCAAACATGATAATCATAAGATGCGTGTTATGTGAGAACATGACTACATGCCGTAGTCAAGGCGCCAATACATTTCGACGTGACTCGGTGCGCGTGCTCGCAGCCGTTCATTTCGTCGCGTCACGCCGGCGTAGCCGCGCCAGGCGCCGGTCCTGCCATATATACTCGCAGGTGCGCCATAGAGAAAGAAAAAGACAAGAGCGGACACTCCGCAAAACCTGGCCTCAGGAAGTGCGTCACGACTACGTAACGAACTAGTGCTCCCACCAAACTTCAGAGGGCGCAAGCGCAAAAAAAACACAGTTATAATCAATGCAACAGAATTGTTTTCACAAATTAATAATTACACGCCCAAATTTGGTATGTTCTTTATACATAAAAACGATTTATTCAACACACCTTACGCGATTATTTTTCTTCAGCCGTACTGTCATAAACACCATCTACCCAGCGACAAGCCCATGCATGACTGACGGCGAGAAGCATTCGTCGCTTTCGTCAACGTCGGCTGCGTCGGCGTTTTCAAGCGTGAGATAACAGGTGAGGCACGTTTTCAAGCGAAGCTTGTTGAATGACATGTTGTTGGTCTTGTTGGGTCATTTTTTCAGAAAACGGTTACGCCTGCGCGAAAAAGACACCATGCAACAAACATAGAAAGATGCACACACACACGTTGCGCTTCGTGTGTGCGAGTTTGTTTCTTACGTGGCGTCTCATTCACGCAGTTGTAACCTTTTTCTGAAGCTTGTAAGGACTGGGAGGTTCGCTAAAAAGAAAGTTTGTGGCTCTATGCGGCGGCTAGACGGGAACATTGTGCAACGTATGCAGTATAGCAAAGGCGGCACGGCGTCAAGCCGAGGCGACGCGTGCTGCGTCTGCCACGGACGCGAGCGTCTGTGCGCTGAGCATAGCTGGGCAGCTAGGTCATAGGCTCGGTGGCTCGGTGCAAAATATTGAGAAGCGTTCGCTGGGCCTCGCATGCTTCACGACGCGTTTCCCGAAGGCTCGGAACACGAATAATTCTTGGTGTGCCGGAGGCAAATCTGGACTAGCCAAGTGGCCATCATCTTCGTTTCTTCGCTAGCCTTGTGCCACTAGTGCAAGCTGCCCACAAATTTTTTTTACGTTTCCAATATGATTTTACCGCACAAATTTCAACTACGATTTTTCTTCCCAATGTACTGCTGATACTGCGTACGCACGAAGGTGTTCTAAAGTTTCCAGGCCGCGATACCATTGCATTACAAGGGATAGCGGCCTGGAAACTTCTGATCTTTGTTCGTGGTCTTGACGTATATCTTTGTAAGTCAGAGTTTTATGGGTCAGAGATGTATCACTGGTTTTGTATTGTGCATCGATTAGCTAATCATTCAAAGGGGTTTGCTGGTACACTTATGACGTGCACATATCTTTTTCGTAATTTGACAGCGAAGCATCCACTTACTAACATTTTCAGACCGCGCTGACGCCATGCCGTCCGGCGGTCCAAGCTACGGCAGCTACTGCGGTGTATCGTGGTGCTTCAACAATGGCAGAACCCACAAGAAGCCTGGGACGAGTTTCTTCCGCGTACCACGGGACGGCAGGTGTGTTAAAGTTTTTGTATGGTTTGCATGTCTGTAGGCTTACTGTTCGTACTTGCTAAGTGAGGGTAACAATAAAAAATCACTATTCAAGCACTTCCCCTTTCAGCTGATAGTTCATTGCCAATGCAGGATGAAAGCATGGATGCAGTATGCTGGACGCGATGATCTCCTGAGTAAGCCGGCCAGCCTATTGTACGCAACGTACAGGGTTTGTAGCGACCATTTTACTGCTCAAAGTTTCATGGACCCTGGGCACACAAGGCTTACAAGAATGGCTGTTCCCAGTGTGCAACCAGCTGCACCATGTAAGTGATTGACTGAAACTCAAATATGTGCAATAGCAGCCACTTGTATTGAATCAGTGGCGACAGTTAAACGTGAAGATTTTTTTATGCCGATGGAGAAACCTCACTACAGAAGTAACACTTGGAAAGTCTTAAGTTCTGTGAATTGTGGGCTATTACCTTCCTAACAGCAGCTTTACATTTCTGTCATGTTTTGATGCTCTGGACCTGCGCAACTTGCTTTGAAAGACTTTAAAGGGCTATTTCACGTTATGTTCAAGCCTGAGTGCACATGTACGTATACCTTTCATCAGTGAAAGCTGCCACTGTTGATAATTCCAAAAATCACAAATTACTTGTTTCCTAGTTGGTGCCGTCTCTTTTCTTCCACGTTCGACCAATTTATGCGTTTGAAAGAGCTGTTTAAGTTTCCCCATCCTACAAGCTTTGTAACTTGTACCAACTGCACATATATGCAGGTTCTCTGAGCGTCGCTTCAAGTAGTGACTGTGACATGGCTGCAGAAGCTGCACTGCAAGGTGCGGATGAGCTTCAGTTTGTGTTATTTTAAGCCTCTTACTGACACATTGTCGTAATTTCATTTCTTCAGGACCTGCGGTAGAGGCTTCAAAAAGCGGCTCCCACACATTGAGGTGCCCCGATGAACAGGGTGCGTTCAGTGTCGCGATTTCTTTTTTTTTTTACCCAAATTGACTGTTGACCAAACCTCTGCAGGTGGCAGCTCCCTTGTAGCTGGTGAAAGAATTTTTGCTGATTTCGTCTTGCCGGAGAAAACCTTAACCAGTCGTTCAGCTGTCACAAAAGGAACCTGTGTGGCCGGTAAGTTGTATGTTCACTTCAACACCAGAGTGGATTGATATAGAGACTTCCGCAGGCCGCTCGCAAGATTGTTCCGACAGCACTGTCCGAGGCACTGAAGAAGCTTCACAAGACCCTCCAGAAGACGTCTCCGCCAACAGCTCCACGCCTGAGTGCCTTAGAGATAATGGTGACTATGCTTTTATTGCAGCAGTTTTTAATGTGCTATTTTATGTTTAGGACATTCTGAGGAAACTATCCTCAAAAGGACAATACGTGTGCACTTACAAAATGTAGGGGTGGGCTCTCAGTGATTTTCATTTTTTTGTGCATTGTCAACATTGTGAATGGTTTGTTTTTAGGTAGTGGAATCGAAAACTTTGTATCACAGAAAGTTGTGCACCTTGGGTCTGAAAGAGGGAGGAAAGTGCTCGTATGGGATTAGTTGTTCTTCGCTTTTACATCAATTTTTTTGTTTATTGCAGTGCGTTCCTGTGTGCCAGCGACAATGTCTCCATCAATGAAGTACAAGCAAACCATTAAACATCTGCAAGCCAAAGTAGCAGCACAGCGGAAAACTATCAAAAGACTGCAGAGACAGCCTCACCAAGCACCGTCATCGACTTCGAAGGCCCTTGAAGTTATCCGACTGCACGTCACCGAGGAGGTTTTTAAACTTCTTTCTGCACATGTTCGCTTGAGGCCCAAACGCAAGGGCAAGCGGTTTCCCGTGTGGTTCAAGAAATTCGCTCTTCACTTAAACTTCCGAGGTCCGCGAGCATACCGATTTCTGGCTCCATATTTTTCTTTGCCCTCCCGGCGTTCATTAAGGAGGTGGCTAGCTAATGTAAAGATGACTCCAGGCATAATTCCAGGAATCCTTACTTCCATTGCAACAAATACTCATGCTTGGAATGAACGGGACCGAGTGTGCGCTTTAGTTTTCGACGAAATAGCACTCAAAAAGAATTTGTACTATGATGCTTCAAGAGACGTTGTCCAGGGTTTTACAGATGATGGCACTCATCGCACTTCAACCATCGCTGATCGAGCACTGGTTTTTCTGCTTGTTGGTGTTTCGAGAAAGTGGGTTCAACCGGTTGCTTTTACTATAGGGCACACATCAACACCATCATCTGTTATGCATAACTTGCTGGTGTCACTCATTTTGGAGCTTAGGAGCATTAATATTGCAGTGAAAGCAGTCATTTGTGACCAGGGCAGTTCAAATGTAAGTCTCGCTAACCAACTAAGAGTGACTGTAGCAAAGCCTTTTTTTGAAGTTAATGGTGAGCGGGTATATTACATTTTTAATGTTCCGCATTTAATTAAAACAACGCGCAATAATGTCCAAGCACACAAGTTATACATTGGGGATGACATCGTTAACTGGTCGCACATTGTAAGCCTTTACCAATCCTCACATGAGTTGCGGTTGCGATTGGCTCCAAAGTTGACTGAACGGCACGTTCATCAGAAACCTTTTTCTAATATGAAGGTCAGCAGAGCAACTCAGGTCCTCAGTGCATCAGTTTCGATTGCTATCACGGCAATGTCAATGGTGTATGCGAAGGTGCTGCCTGCCTCGGCCATCACTACAGCTCAATTTTGTGATCGTATGGACAGGATTTTCGATGCCTTGAACAGCTCGAGTAAAAAAAGAACTTCGCAAAAGCTGCGGCATGCAATCATGAAAAATGATTCAGAGCTGATTGACTTCCTCAGAGGCCAGCTTCCCTGGATTGCATCATGGCAGTTTGTTGGCAGATGTCGACCACAAACCATCGTAGGTTGGCAAATTACAATTCAGGCAATTTGTCAACTATGGGACGACCTCTCCAAAAATTACAATTTTGAATACCTGTTAACACGCAGGCTTCAATAGGATCCTCTGGAGAACATATTTGGCCACATTAGGCATAAACAGGGTTGCAACACCAACCCCAATGTAGCACAATTTATTTGTGGCCTGAAGCACATCTGCATAAGAAAACCCTTCAAGCTGTCAGAATACGGAAATGTCGAGGATGATGAATGTGACCTCCTCCAAGAGCAGCTCTCGCCATTCTCCCTCACCAGTGCGTCTCTTGTGGATAATGAGGAGTGTGCACAGCCACAGCCTGACGACTTTCCCGCTCTAGACGATCTCTCTGAACTTGTGACAAACAGTCACTCCCATATTATCGATGACTCCGCTGCATATTATGTAGCTGGTTTTCTCATCAAACACTTCCTTCGAAATGCATGTGACGGTTGCAGTTGCCCACAGTTACTGAAAGACGACAGTGAGACGCTTAAGGGTACCCACCAGTATTTCACAATGCTCAAAGCATACCACGTCCCCAGCAAACTTTTTGGGAATCTCACTGTGCCATCAGAAGCAGCTTTTGCATACGTACAACAACTTGAATCTCACTTTCTTGCCATAATTGAGGCCACTGCACATCACCTGAAAGTGTGCGATGTTTTGTATCACCATCTGTCAAGTGTTGGCGATTTTCATTTCTGCTCTCCTGGGTGTCGCGCTAAGTTTCTGAAAATGTTTTGCCGGGTTCATTTATGTTGGCATGTGCGTTTTGTGAACCGAAACTTAGACAGGGTTAGGTTCCAGTCTTCAATCTCGGGCATACAGCTTGACAAGTTCAAAGGTTAGCAATTAGCGGCGGGTTTACACTAAAGTATTCGAGTTGAGCCGAATCCTGCAATAGCTTTGTTATGTTATTACTTCGTTACAGCAGACTTCGTTATGGTCTTATATGCTTATATTCAGTTCAACTGGACTAACCACTCCTTCGTTGCATTCATTGTTTTGGTTACCCGCTATGAGGAGTACGAACACTGTGTATTCGCTCGAAGTGATTTGCATAACCTTAAAAAGAATGTTGGGTATCCTGTCTGTATTTTTTGTAGCAAATACGGGCGAACTGTACACTTTACTGTGGGTCGCTTGGTCACTGTGTATGCTTTATCTCTCCAGCTCAAGTAATATATCGATAACAAAACCGATTGTTGAAATGTCTTCGAGCGGGTAAGGAACACAGTATGAAGTGGGCATGGTTCATGTTATCACGCTTTTCGTATTTTAGCTTCTCATCAACCTCCTCATCTTGCCCATCAAAATTTTCAAAAGAATACCCAAACTTGTAGCGTTTGATGGGGCTGCGGACGCTGCCATTTTATTTTTATATAGCTTGTGAGTGATAACGTACGATGTAGAGCATTTGTGAAAAATAATGAGCCAAAGTGGTTTCCTTCTGCTATTTATTAGCCCTGTAATACCGCTCTCGTAGCACCAATTAAAGTCCACAATTCTGGATAAAGTGATGACTACAATCTATTTTAGCTCGCAAGCGTCACAGCAACACCCAGACGCAAATCACTTGGGATCTTTAGTTTTTGATGAAGGCGACGCATAACAAAAGCCACAAGACCTGCCAGTGTTGTAGCATAAAGTTTGTCTTTCACGTAGTGAGCAAGCTGCAAAGCCCTACCTTTCTGAGGACAAGCAGGCATCAAGTCTGCTTTTTTTCATTTTGGACTAGCTGTTCTTAAGCACAGCCAGTACACTGCATCTTTGCCTTTCTGCTATATTGTGTCGTGTGGTTTCTGTGCGCTCTTTTTTTCTATGCATTATTTCGGTTAAGCCCAGGCGTGATTCGCGACTTCATTGCTGTGTATATGTCACTTCTTCCTTCTTCATCAGCATTGTGCGCTGTGTTTTTGCCATAGATCCTTACTTACCCACTGGCCCAGTGTGTCATACTTGACCAGCTTCTCGGCTTCTGCCAACTCTAGCGATGTGTGCGTTGTCTGTGTTCTCTATGTATTTGTTACAATATTTGTTACAATTTATTTGTAAGGCGAGATGCATTTGTTGTCTACCTTTGTCATATTGTGCTTTTTATATTCTCATACTCTACCTTGCCTTTGAATAAAACATTGCGGATGCTCTGTTTCTTTGACTGATATATACATTGATCACTTGTTCCAAATGAAAAACACAAGCGCGATGAATAAAACCGTAGTGAATAATCATTACCTGCATCTCTTTTTATTATAACTTAATCGAAATAAAAATTACGTCACGACCGATTCGCACGAACCACTGAACAAAACAAAACAGGGAATCGCTAAATCAAAACGACCTACAAAAACTATCCATTTGGGCGATGAATAGTGGTCTGAAATCATGAACTTTCGTCATAGCCAAACGTCGGTTATGCAAAGTAATTCAAAATTTGCGCCAGTGAAACCGAAACCGGAAGCGCACGCCACTTGCTCTCATCAACCACTAGGTGTGCAAGAGTCGATTGGGCCGCTGGGGTCTATGGGAGTGTCCACTCTTCACCTTTTTTTATTTCTCTATGGGTGCGCGCCGAGCTGCGTTGCTTTGACACATGCGCGTTTCAGCACGTCCGTCGTTCCTCCATCACGTAAATAGGGAGACGCAGTGCTGCCTGGGTAACGCATTGGCGTGAAATGCAGCATGTCGCATTTCGCGCCGGTCGCCGTCGGGCCGCGACGAAGGACGCTGGTCGCGCCTTGCGTCAGACTACAGAGTGCTCGCGTTTCACTAACGTAGCGTCACTGTGCCCAGCGTGCGAGCACGTCAACGCTATATTGGAGTATATTAGGCCCTCCATGATGCGCTCGCGGCCGTTTTGCTAGCTCCACATATACCAAATTTGGTGTTACGTGACATCAACGGATGACGAAATATATGGCGCAAACACGATAATCCTGACACGCGTGTAATGTAAGAACATGACAACATACCACGCTCATGGCATGCTCACGGCCGTTCGCTAGCTCCACATATACTAAATTTGGTATCACATGACGTGAATAGATGACGAAGGTAAACGACACATCAAAACATAATCATGTCACGGAAGTCATGTGCGGTATCATTTACTACCAACTCGTAACGTTGTGCTGATTTCAAGGTGACATATCAACATTTCTCATTCGTGCTTAGCATATAATCGATTCCCACTGTACGTGGGATCTGCCTTTTTTTTTAATTCCTGACTAATATTTTGCTTCTTAGCCTGATTGCTTACGGTGCCTCACAACGGTTATCAGCGGTTATACAGTGTGTTTCGAGAAATGTGCCCGGAATCCTAAAAAAATTAAGGGAAATGCGATATTAGTTTGATCACTTCGCAGTTACTTATTTGGTAGCCGCAGGGACTTTAAGGTGGCTAAGGACATCATTTGACAGAGTAAATAAATTGATGAACATTTCAACCTATGGAGTATAGTTGCTGTGCGAAATAAGAGAATAGAGGCCCTTCATGAGAACAACTCACTGCATCTTTGAGATTCCGAAAAAGCAGTCTCTAGTAATAATTGCGGAGTAATTAAATTCAGCCAATTTCAGTGGCGAAACCGAAACGAAACGAGTGGCGAAACCGAAAACGTATTCTTCAGATACGTCTAAGGAGTAAGCATCATTATATACACCAGGAGCCGACATTGTGGCTTGGATATGTCCGCGGCATTTGCAGCATATAGCACACACGGCATACATACGCTAACGAGCACGGAAGCAACACACCTCTGTAATCGTTATGAGGGACAGTGACAGCATCCGGGTCATCTGCTCGTTGCGTTCATCAGTGCTTCGGTTTCGGCCTCGCTATTAAACTTGGCTGAATTTCATTCATTGTGCCACACTGATTACTAGAGACCGTTTTTCCTATATGTCAAAGCTGGGACGGCTTATTCGCGTATGAAATTTCAATGCTACCAATCTACATAACCACACAACTTCAACAAATTAAAAAGCGAGTTAACTTTCTTCATTATTGTTGCCAAATTACTGTTCCCGAAAGTCACTTATGTATGCAAGTCTATAAGCAGACATGTGTCGCATTCGATAGGCACTTCTAATCGGGATACAGAATATGTATACTTTACCCGTGTACAGCTGCTTTCCAAATGTGCCAAAATTCCACCGCGCAGTTTCATCAGGATCTACGACTGATAAACACTTCGGAATTCCGACATTAGTGCACCCAAGGCGTCTCAGCGGAAAGTCTCTGTTTTTTTCAGTTAGCACGTGTAGGAAGTTTGAACTCGCCTGAAAGCATTACTTTGTCCCTAAATTGTAACCATCGGTACGAACAACTACAATCTGTTCTAAACTATCTGAAGTACACCTTATTGCAGACTCGAGGCTTCGGGAAATCAAATGTGGTGCCTGTTTATTGCATGTGCGCGTTACCCATAAATATATATAATTTTTAGGTACATATATATATATATATATATATATATATATATATATATATATATATATATATATATATATATATATATATATATATATATATATATATATATATATATGCATTTCAGTTATCATCTTTATGCGTACACACTTTCACTTGTAGTTTGCACCTGTGATTTTGCAACAAGAAGCGTGTGAAAGCACGTGTGAGGACGCACAGTCAAGCAAGCTCAGAAAACAGCTAAGGTGAGTATATACATACGCTGCATTTGTGTTATTACGCTGGTTCAGAGAAAGAGAAGGTGATTTTCTTCACAAGAACATGGTGTGTTTGTGTGTGTGGGTAAGGAGGTTTTCTTCACGAGAACATGGTGTGTTTGTGCGTGTGGGTGAGTGTGAGAGAGAGAGAGAAATGTTCTGTTTTCGTACGGATCAGTGCGCAGCAAAATACGCTCGTGCTCGCAAGTGCGCACACATCACCTATATTTTTTTTTTTTTCCTTGTCCAAGCACGACGCGCGCGGTGTTGCGTTCGCTTTTCAAAAGATGGGAAATTGGGAGGGGCGGGGGGGGGGGGGGGCTCGCGCTTGCCGAGGTGGTGCTGGTTGCAGCGGTCACTCTGACCTAGAGAGGGGGGGAGAAAAGAAAGAAATCGGAACTAACAGGTAGTATCACTCGTGCATACAACACAGACCGCAAGCCGGGGTATAAACACACAGACGGACAAACATACGTGCCAAGCGCACGGACGCACGGACGCGGCGGCGTCCAGCGAGTATGACAGATGCGCGCCGTCAGCCGGGGACCCTGTCGCGTTCCATCATCGGGCCCCAGGGCGGCGCGCCGCATCGAACAAAAAAATGCGATACCCACAGCTGCCTGTCTGTTCTGCCACGACAAAGACAAAAGCACTAAAGCATGGCCTTCAACCTCACGCTCGGCGACCGACGTTGCTCTCGCATCCACGTGTGTTTGGTGGTGGATGCGAGTGTCCGTGCCCACCACCGCGGGAGCGCAAACAGGGCAAAGCAGCAGCCCCGGATAGAAATCGAAGGGGAAGCGACTCGACCGCGGCGCCTTTTAGGATTGCAATTGAATCCCATTAAGCGCAGCTCGGCGTGCCTTGGTTTTGCACTCTTTTCTTTCTCTTCGGTCAACACTCTCTCCCTTTCTATCCCTCTTTTCTCGCTGTTCCTCCTCTTCTTCGAGAATAATTCGACCCAAACCTGGTGCACCCTGCGTTTATCCTGCGAAGCTCTGGCGCGACGAAACTTGTAGCAAGGCGCCTGCTACAGCGATTCGGACAAGCGAGCCGGCGCCGACAGCTTCGGTGCCTTTCAATCTCCACTTGTTAAATCCGGGGAAAAATAACTATTTTTCATTTAGTTGTTTAACTCTCTCGACTGAAACTTTTTCCCTTTGCGTTCTCAGATATTCGGCGCAGAACGTACAGTGCTTCTGAATATGCATCGACGGCCAATGGCTGCTCAGTATATATAACACTTTACGTTTCTCTACATTGGCACTATGAGCTCCCTTGATACGCGATAAAAGATTCCACAAAAGACAGCTCCTCTTCATACACAACGTTTATATTAAGATACGCGTTTAATACATATATACGGACTACGTATTTTGCCTTAGGAGCAAGTCTACGTCGCAATAAAAAATATATAACAATGACCATAAGCTATATATAAGCTTTCAAGCATTTTTTCCCATTTCCTTGCGCTTTTCGTTTTCCATTTGCTTGTTTGATTCGGTCATATCTCGTTTTCTTTCATTATCGCTTGCATGTTTCTCCCCGTTTCGATGCTGTAGGCCCGTGTGCTCAGATTTGGATACACGTTAAAGAACCCCTGGTGGTCGAAATTTCCGAACTTCCCTCCACTACGGCATCTCTCATAATCATATGGTGGTTTTGGGACATTAAACCCCACATATCAATCAAAGGGGCACTAAAGTGAGAGAACGAACAAGTTAGACTTATAAATTAAACTTGTGAATTATCTTGTAGTGAATTTTGCCCCCATAGGTTAAGTAGTTGATACGCAAGATCAATATCAAAAGTTCCGCTTTTAAATTTACCACCAAGATCTCCGATGGTGACGTTGGTTGTTTGTTTGTTCGTTTTTTTTTCCTATCTTGGCCACTGTGGCTCCAGGAAGATCACTGAAACTTGGAGTACAAGGTCTCTGGCCAGAATACAATGTAGATAAATTTTACAGATTATGAATTAAATACGTATGCCCCAGTATACACAAATCTATGACGTCACGGTGCATGGGATCTGGAACTTCAAGGTGGCGTAACCGCACGTACTTTCCTTGATTCATGTTTTCGCGCTTATTACCAAGCAGCTTCTCGCAGCGAACGTGGGGTTTTCGGTATCGTGAAAGAGTAATTTCCTAATATGAGAAGAATTGGTTGTCTTTTCAGTGTTTCGTCCCCCTAAGAAGAAAATGAGAATAGGAATAGAGGAAAGGCAGAGAAGTTAACTTGAGCTGAGCGCGATAGGCTACCCCACACTATAGTGAAGCTGGAGAAATGGGAAAGGGAAAAGGGAAGAATGAGTGATGTACGAAGTATGAAGTAACCCGAATGTGGGGGTTTTATATCCTAGAACCACGATGCGATTATGAGTGGAGCGCTGCGAAAATTTCGACCTCCTTGGTTTCACTGACGGGCACCGAAAATCTAAGCGCACGGGCCTCTGTAGCGTTTTGACTCCATCGAAGTTCAGCCGACGCTTCCGGGATTCGATCCCGCCACCATCGGGTCAGTGCGAGCACCATAACGATTAGACTACCATGGCGCGTGTGTAAACCGAGTAATGGCAACAGTGGTCGACGCACAAGTTTTCACTGTTATATGCAAGTCTCAACGTCGTTAGAATAGAGACAGAGCGAAAGGAGAGAGCGAGGCTCAGGGACAGCCACATACGGAAATAAGGAGAAGAAAGTAAAGATGGATACAGTCGCAGGAGTTTGAGGACGGGGCACCACTCGGAGAGAGCCCTTGTCGGCGTCAGGAGATGGCGTTGGGCGAGCCAGTCGGCCAGAGCTGCACTGTCGTCGCAGATCGTGGGGGCACAACCGGTCGGCAGGAAATCCAGCGAGCGAGTCCCTATCCTTTTGATCCCTCCTTACCCCCATCCCTCGTGAGCTACTCTTGAGGTGTCCTTCCTGAGAGGCAGTTACGGGGCTCACTTTTCTCTTCTTTTCATTTAAGAATCACTTTCCCCCTTCATCGTCGGTGGAGCCACAGTCGCGCGTCGTTCGGTTCAAGGCCTCAAGGAGGCATGCGCTCATGCAGGTGGCTCAGACGCGAGCGCGGTAAAGCGAGGGAGCTTAACAAGAGAGAGACGAGAAATAAATAAAGAACAAAGAGTCGAAACCTCGCGTGATATGGCGTGGTCGTCGCTTGTTGCTCGCTCGACTAGCGCGCCCACTTGTGGCGGCGCGGGATAAAAGAGGAGAGGGTGGGGATCCCGCCCACGGAGGCAGCCGCGGTGATGATGGCATTCCGTCAGTTCGCGTGCGCCTGTCCATCGCGTCGAGGTTGATGACGACGTCGACGGTACAAGCGGCGTTGTTGCCGCTGCTGTTATTTATGGCTTAATGCCACTTCGCCCGCGTGGATGCCTCGGCGACGAGAATCTGCGAGATGCCCAGCTGCCGCCTCGTCGTTGCGCGGCATTTCCCAGAGCATGCGACGCTGTTCGCGGTGCATGTCGCCACCCACTCCTTGCACCCTTAATTCTTTTCCAGACCTCGGCCTTTTCGCACGAAAGCCGCGGCCGACTCTATCTGCGGTCGCGATCGTCGCCCCAGCAGCTGTGACGTTTTGATGAGAGCCGTTGCATAGTTTCCGAGCGTGCTCCGGTCCTCCCGGCTCCTCCAAGCTTCGGGTCACATTAAGGCCCGCTTTGGGAAAGCGACGGCAACCTCCTCAAGTGATGAATGTCATTGCGGTTTAATCGATCCCGAACACTGTACTTCGGAAAACAACTTCCACATTGAGACACCTGGCGGGAATTTCCCGCATTATCTTGCCTCATCGCAATCATCCTTGCCAGTTTGAATAGTGGAGGGTATAGGCTTGTGCACGAAAGGTGAGGGAAAGGGGCAAGGGGGTCGGTCGCCTGTCCTAGTTATTTAAAGGGTGGCGCCTGTTCCGCTTTACTCGCGTGAACCTTTCACGTCATTTTTTTAATGCGCAGGGTAATAGCTACAAATGTTTTCTGACGGCAATGGTGACCAGGGACATCCTGATGTTGCATTCAAGAAGCTGCTTACTTCCAACCTTTACACCGCGATGCCGGGGATGTATATGAAAAACCCTTGTGCGTAACATGTCATCGCTGTTTTTTTTTTTTTTTCATCCATTCATGACTCAACCAGGACGGGGGAGTGGGGGGGCCTGAGGTGCTGCGGTTTTTACCGTGCGCACGCCTGCGGTGGCGAGAAGCGTTGTTATGAGCATTGGCCATCGAAATAGAATGGCAGATGTTTGCCTATTGAAGATGAAGCCGTAGATATAACACGGAAGAATGCGGCCAGTCACTCCCTGATCGTCTCGCGACGCAATTACGTTAAACTATATAAAGTTACGGATCTACTGCTTACACATGTCGTTCGTAAATCTAAACAATCTGCATTCGTCCAGAAAACTATCTACACTACTTGTAAACAAGCTGAAGCACCTGACCAACACTCTTCGCTAAGTGCGCCGATATGGTGAGAATCGGCGCTGAATACACATCGATAGCAAATGGACATGCAAGTACCTTCTGGATTTAATGACGTAAGTTGAAAGCTAATGGAAAGTTTACGAGGCCACAAGCAGCGCGAGACGCTGAAGCTTTTCTCGCACATAAGGTTTTTACATCCCCCATTCCACTCGTCAGCTTTAAAAAAGAAGAAAGAAAAAAACCAAGTTCGTGACTATCGGCTCAGCGCAGCAATAAAACAGCCGTCCGCACGGAAGCCTATCTTGGGCCGTGCTCTACAAACAGCAATCGAGCCTCCGAGTCTCCAGCCACGCGCAAACCTGCTGATCGAGAAAGCGAGCGACCACATCTCAAGCGTCGCGCGTAGTGGGGGGCCTCCTGTGTTTATACTTCAAATTTCACCGGGTGAACTATGTGTTGTCCAAGCGGTGCCCCCTCGCGGCGTGGCTTAAAACGTATACATAATCCCGGGAACTGCCGTGTGGTGCACGCGCCAGCCGATAAGAGGAATTCGGATTTTCCGCCTCCTTTCTCACGTGGTCTCTCCCTTCCCTTTCTCTCGGTAGACTGCGCTGTCTTGTTTAAAACAGTGCAGCGTCATGTGGAACGTAGACCGGACGCGGAGTCTTCCAAAGCCTGAAATGACGGCTCAAAGGTTATCCGTATCCAATTCACTGAATAATCAGTTTTGCGCACTGTCGTAATAACAAGGAATGACCACCGGCTTGAAGCTTTCTACAGCGCTTTTAACATGGTTCCCTATTTTGCTTGCCCAGAAGGTTACCTACTGCGTTCGTATGTGTCCTGTCTTCTTGCTTTGTTCTGGTGTATCAGTATTCAGAGCAGCACAAGTATGACACTTCTTATGAAGAGACATTACTACATTTGGATTTTTTCCATTAAACTAACTTAGCTTGCGAGACAATAATTTTTTTGATTACCCATGAGGTATGGTATATATCTACATCGTGATATTAAGCTAAGTCCGTACGTGTCCTATGTGTACGGCACGAACATATTTACAGAGACAGTCTGCAGAAATCTGTTGACGGACGGGTCTCCATGTCGCACAAAAATATGTTGATAAACCTGCAGCGAGTGAAAGATCCTACAGAGGTACAGTATGTGTTACAATGTAGATTGCGGGAGGATCATCTCTAGCCTTGTGAACATAACAAACATAATAATAAGTAGGTCTGTATGTGAAGACATAACTATACATAACAAGTCTATTGTTATGCCTAGACAAAACACAGACATAAGTCTTTCTCCAAGCAGTTTGTTTGTAGCGTATGGAACTCAACTAAGAGACAAAGCGTTTTAGAATTGACAGATGGGTCAGTTTATAATTATTTTCAATATCGGTTTAAGGCAAAGTGTTACCACGTGGCGCTACGTGTTACAATAAATCGACGTAGTACATCACCAACTGTAATCGATTTCTGAAAATTGTGCTCGTATCGCTGGTAAGCGCTTTCGCAGTAGTGTCTACGGCCTTGAGTATGCCGGAGATATAAATTTTGCAAGATACGCAGCTTGCATAACGATGCACGCTTTTGGCGAGCCAGAGCATATGCGAGGCCGGACTGCCGGCCAGCGATGCGGCCATTCTGCCCCCCTTTCCTCTTCTGGCTTGCCCCGTTGTCGTCTGGTCCGATGAGGGGCAAGGGGGGGCCGCCCGGCAGGAGAGATGGGAAGGTGGGCCAAGAGGGATTGCCGATAGACGCGGCGAAACTTGACCCTCGATCAGATACCGGCCGCATGGGACGGCGCGCCGTCGAAAGACGTCGCTCGTATATCACACGCCGCGGACCGGCGGCGGCCGGCTAGCCTTGTGTGGCAGCCGTGGACAAACAGAGCGGGTGCTCCTGCGGCCGCCATGGCGGCGGCTGCCGTCTGGAGACCGGGGCCATTCGTTAGCGGTTGCGAAGACGCGCGCCAGCACCCCGGCCAGCGACGCATGGGAGACGACCTGGACTCGAGGGAGAGGATGGTATCTCTAGTTCTCGCTGGACGGCATGCTTATACACGGCCCTTTGCATCTGCTGTAGTGCGGTAGGCGTCGTCTTTCCAGTGAACTGCCCGCCGGGAATTATCTGCCATCTCCGCGATAGGCAGAGACAATGCGAAAGAAGACGGAAAGTCGAAAGTGTTTCGGTGCTGATATCAACCCTCCAGGGATTGCAGCTGTTGCTGAGGCTTCTGTGCGCTGCCTTTTGGGGGTCGTTGTTATCAGAGTACCTTCGTTGTTGCCTCCCGCAAAGAGTGCGCCGTCGTTCGAAGTGATCGCGGATCTGTTCGATGGTTCGAGAAAGGATCAGGAATAGTGTTTGCATTAATGGTCTTTAACCTACCACGTGCGCTCGACGTCACGTGGTCTTGCAGATTTAGATATAGACGCGCAGCCTGTGCATCTTTCTAATTGGTAGTTTATCTGACCCAGGTTGGTGTCGTGCATCGCCGTGTCGGCATGCGCGGTACAGTCCCCAGACGCTGCTGACTTGGCTGCGCGCAGTGTTTCAAGCCAGCTCTGTGAGAATGTAGAGTACGTGAGAAGTATGCGCTGCACATTCGGAGGTACCTTATCGCAACCCGCAACCATTTGCATTCCTAAACAAGCTCCTTTCGTGTAGCTTCCTGAAGAAGTAGTTTGGCTCTTCCCCGCCCGTGAAGCCGCCGCTGGCCGTTTGCGGATGCGCGATATTTTCTTCTTCTTCTTCTTGGATTTGGATGTTCGTGTTCGCTCGCTGTTATCGCTTTCGAGCAGCCGAGAACAGCACTTCCGAGGCTCGTGCTGTATGAGTTGGAGAACTGGAATTTTTTTGCGCGTGAGTCCCAAAAAATGTGGGAACTGTCGCTCCTCGTGCATGTAGTGAGAACGATGGTAGAGGTCGGTTCGAGTTTACGTTGCTCTCGTTAGCGTATCAACAGGTTTCTTCTAAGCTAGCAAGAAACGTTTAGCTAATTCATGATGTACGCCGACTAGCTGGACGCCTGCGTGTGCCGGTCAACTGCGCTCTCTGGGCTATACATATATACTGAGCACTGCAAACAGGCGTTGTGAATAAGGTTATGTAGCTCGATTACTCGACATAAAATACAGTAAATGGCTATTAGCCTTAGCTTCGGTCCTCTTTCGCGATGCTAAAATGATACTTTTCGTAGCCATTACGTCTCTGAATTGCATCATTTTATTCTGGCGCGTTTTTCTTACGCACATCTGTCTGCCCACAACAAACATGCCATCCTTTCAACCGTTTTATTTTACGCCAGGAATGAAATCACGAATTATTTTCATTTATTCTACAAGAGGGTATAACTAATCGCGCTTATTTCTGATTTTATTGACTGAAGAACAAAGGAAGCTCATCAGGAGCTTAGAGAGAACTATCTTTGAAAATAAGTAGGTACCTATGCACTGCTACATTTTCGATTGGTATGTTTGCGAGTATCACGCCACATTAGAAAGAAAGGTGGTGAGTGATACTTGCTTCTAATGAAGTCTCCTGTGCTTCTATGAAACTGTGCAGTGACGAATGACCACCTAGCCGATGCGAGCTAATAAGTTTTTACATCACCTTCATCAGGCATTGTGCCTCTCTCATGTATTTCTTTCTTTATCGGAATATCAGAAACTCGGGAAGACGCACTCAGGTGCAGTGCATTTGCATTGACACGTGTTACGCTAATCGTCAGCTATTCGTGCGCATATTCGGACAAGTAGGTAAACATTAGGAGGTGTGCCTGTCGATCGCGCAACGTGCCCTGACCTATACCGCATGTACGAATTTGTTGAATAACATCGCGGGGAGCATAAAGCATGTTTATGTGAGAAGAAGAGGAGAAGAAAAAGAAATTACAGCATATCCACAGAGTGAATAATGATGAGTGGGGCGAAGCATCCGTTCGTCTGTCCGTCCATCCATCCATCTGTCTGTCCATCCATCCATCCATCCATCCATTCATCTGTCTGTCTGTCTGTCTGTCTGTCTGTCTGTCTGTCTGTCTGTCTGTCTGTCTGTCTGTCTGTCTCTTAACCTAGCACCACCCCACTATAACTATTAATGTCATGTAGTTATATTATTTCTAAGGACATTAGGGTGCCTCGATGCGCGCGTCCCTACTCAGGGTGCTGCCACCTTTTGCACTGCTCCGTCCGTCATTGCAGTGCCTGCACCGTCTTGGCCAAGTTGTAGAGCTCACGTGTCGGCTTTATTCAGCATGTTTTGTCTGGATGTTGAGTTCCTCAGGGCTACTATACCATTCGCTTTAAGCTAGGGGCCACTGCGCGCCAGAGCAAAACCTGGATGCTGCGGGAGTGATAATGGCGGCCGCCGCAGATGTCTTCACTTTTAACGTTCTAAAGGACATATACACACAATGCCATCTGTTGAATAATTTATAAACTAGAGGTGGCTATATACGAACATACATACTACAGAGGAGAAGGAGGAGGAGGAGGGTCGACCCACACCTTAAGGAGCTCCGCCCCTAAAACTAGAGGACAGGGAGGTTGCCAGTTCTCAGACCGGGTGGCTACCCTGTTCTGCTGAAAGGGGTAAATGGAATATGTCTCACTAGCGTTGCATGCTCCCGCTATCACCTGCAGGTGACACGGACTCCACGTTGTACACTAAACGCGGACAACGACCATTTTGGCTTCCCAGAAGCCATTCATTCTCGCTGAGTTCAGTTTAACACTGCGTGGGTTCCCGTTCGACGGAACAACCTTGATTTATTGCGAGACATTCCTGCTCTGTTTCCTTGCAGATTCATTTCTTCTTCGCGTGTACCAACTCGGTCCTTTCACTCTCGAACATATCGAACACAAAAGACGAGACTCGTTCACGGATAGAAGCACAGAAGCAAATGCGCTTAACAGGTAGCGCTCTCTAGACGATTGATGATTGCCTTTCAAGGTAAATGAGCGCACCGGCGGTCGACGTCTACATCGCTAACGACAACAACAAGAAAAAAAAAACTGTGTTCTCGCCCTATTCCCCAAAGCGGGCGGTCGGTGGCGTTTACCAAGACAAAACCCCTTTTCGTTCATGTTCGAGGAGCGAGCTGTTTCGGAAGAATGGTCTGTCGAGCCGAAGGTGTTTTCACGGGCAAAGTGCATCCGTTTAACCCTTTCGGGGACAATGCTGACTCCTAAACGTGTGCCGCGTACAACCATTTTTCCCGGGTGTGCTCGGAATGCCCCGAAGCGACGACGCCTTCATGACTTTCGAGCCTCGTTCAAGTGCGTTTCTTGTTCTTTGACGATTCCACTTTTCGCTATGTACCACCCAGTTGCGGTAGCCTGGTGCTTCCGTTTGAATGCGTCTTGTCGGTGTTGTCGTCGAGCGGCTTCGGCGGCGTACACTGCTTTATGTCGGATGGACAAAAGACGACGATGACAACGTTCCATATACTGGGAAGACGACGCTGAAGCCTTGTAAGAGCGACTGTCCCGGTGGGGTGTGTATACACTATCGCTGCATTTCCCGTGACATACTGCGTAGCCTGACAACTCCTCCCCCTGACTTCTCTCTTTCGCGAGCCTTTAACAAGCATGGCATCCAACGTGAGCAAGAAAATGTCGCTGACAGGAGCGTTAGTTATTACTACCGGGGAACGCCTTCGCCCTTTGAAAAAAAAAAAACGAAAGGAAATAAACAAAACAAACATGAGCCTGTTTCCAGTAGTGCCTGGTCATAATGTATGTATATAGGAGGTCGCGTAAACGATTGCACGACGAACAAAAACATCGAGTTTTGGGTAGAAGGAAGAAAAATTGTTAAAAGAATGAGTGCTTGGGAGCCGCTGCAGCTACAGGGCCACGATGAAAACGGAGCCGAGGAAGGACACGTATAAAAAAAAGAAAAGAAAAAAAACATCCAGGCCGGCTCTCGTCAGGCCCTCTCATAACTTAGATGAGCGTATACAGAAGTTGACAAGGTCTCCAGAAGGCCTCTTTCAATCCCTCATCTGTATCGCATTCTTCACGTGCATCCACCCCTCCGCGCCATCCCACCGCCAAGCTTGTCTCTCTCTTTCTCGGCCTCGCCATTTCTGGAAGTTGGTTCGGCATCTCCGCCGCCTATTATATTGCCGTATATTTTCGAGCGCGCACCCTCCCTATCTATCGTTTGTCAGTCACCGCAAGCAAATAATAAAGAAAAAAAAGAAAGCGAGGGCGGTCGCTCGCGCCATTCGCGCGGCGGTGCGTCGTCATCGTCACAAGATGGAGCTGGTTTGACTTCCCTTCATTAGTCATTCTCTGCGAGGAATTTTCTAGCGGGCCCGTTTTTCGCCGCTTAGCAAAGGACGGAAACGTGCGAAGTCGCGCAGCTTCCCATGCACGTGTGTTCTACTGTTTTTCAGAGGGCGTCCTTAAGGGGCGATCTTAAAACATAGCTAAGTGAGAGTATAGGACCATGGTAGGACTAAGGAATGCAAACGACAAGGTGGGCACTTAGTTATCTTTAGTGTGTCACTTTTATTGCTTCTACATTTTTTTTATGGTGCTACAGTTGTCGACGTGCGCCAGCCTAAACACATCTTTCATGTTTGCAAAAGAAGGAGAGAGAGAGAGAACTGTAACTTCGTTATAGCACAGGCACACTTTCAGTAAAAAAAAACTAAAAACGGAACCCTATTGTTTCTGTTATTGTCCTCCTACTCCTCCCACTCCTCCCACTCCTCGTCATTCTTCTTCTGCTTCTTCTTCTTCTTCTTCTTCTTCTTCTTCTTCTTCTCTTCTTCTTCTTCTTCTTCTTCTTCTTCTTCTTCTTCTTCTTCTTCTTCTTCTTCTCTTCTTCTTCTTCTTCTTCTTCTTCTTCTTCTTCTTCTTCTTCTTCTTCTTCTTCTTCTTAAATTTCTATTCGTCATCACCGCCATCGTTGTTGATGACGCTGTTTTGGGATTTCTCGTCGAACCACTTCGACTCGCGGCCACAATATTCTGATTATCAGGTGTTGTTGTTACATTTGCCCGTAACATGACAATATACTAAAAGCCAATAACATCGCTCTGTGCTTGAATGGGAGGTAACGAGAATCCGTAGTGCGTATAAGCACGCCATGACCAGGGACATAGGACAGGTAAATATGACTTAGTGACGAACTGAGGGATACAGATTTGCTTCATCCATGCGCGTGTGCAGTGCTGCCCAATGGAAACTTCACTCCTTTTCCCCAGATTAGGGGCGAAGCTCCTCTCAGTCTAACCTTCTCCTGCGTCAGGCTTAACCGGCTGTATCAGACAAATGGACAAACAGATAGACAGATGGACGGACGGATGGGTGGATGAACGGAAGCAATGACGGACGCACGGACGGACGAACGGATGGACTGATGCACTGACGAAAGAACGGGCAGACGGACGGGCGGACACACAGTTCTGTGTATCTGTCTGACCAACGCTTCACCCAACTCATCATCATTCCCTCTGTGCATATGCTGTGAGCACCATCTTTCTTTCTCCGTGCGTCGTATACCCAACGGGACTGAGGGAGCACACATCTCAGCAATTCTTTTAACACCCGTATTACTGATTTCTCTAATGGGTTGAATCATGCATTGTGCATGAATAAACTGGTGGTCTACTTATCGATTAGACCTATAGTGCTTTACAACTATACTCTTTCTCTGTGACAGTGGAGGGCACCAGGCTAGTTTGGTTAGGAGTTCTTTAATACCACGAGTGAACATCGAAGCCCGACATTGTCTTCACATTCCGTCCCTTTTGGATTGGGATAGCATCAACTTGCATATTTGCTTTTAGGGGGAGGGGGGGGGGGGTTGCGGCCCAGCGCAAACGTTTCACATTTAGCTCTGTGACGGATCTCGACTGGCAGACAGCCACTGCTTTATCACTGCAGCAATGTTGCAATCCAAGGAAAGTTTTTAATTCGCGGTTTGATCACCTTACTTTAACGACGAATCCTTGAACTGTGATTCTTTCCTTCTTTGTTTCTCCCCTTTGCAAATGCGCCACTGCGCAGTACATACTGATGCCTATATTTTGTATTTCGCGTGTCTCGCTATAGGAAGCCGGGGCACGTATGAAACCTCGGTCTGAGGTTTTTTTCATCTATCACATGCATAGTTTAGAAAATGAAAAATCACCTTTTCTCGCAGTGGTTGCCAACCTTATGTCAACGTAAGGAGCCGCCGGTGTTGCCAGAATGTTGCCAACGCTACGGCACACACCCCTCGAGTTTGTACAGGCACCGTGCACCTGAGTCCGGGCCGCTCGGCTCCCTGCCTGCATCGCGGCGCGGCAGAACTTCAAAAGGAGCCGCGACGTTAATTCACTTTCCAAGAGGTCGGCGTCTTCCCGTCCGTTGTTCTCTCGGCTCCCTCCTCGCCAGATTGATGTGCCCCGGCGTGGAAACGGTATCCCCTCAAGCGTCGTGTGCTTGCCGCTGTGATTCGCGATATAAGTACACACACACACACACACACACACACACACACACACGCACGCACACACACACACACACACACACACACACCGACAACAGCTATAGGGATTCCGGAAGTGCCCTTCCACATAGCACTTTGCTCTCTCCATCTCTTTCTTGCATCTTGGGACGTGTATTGTTTACTTCTTGCGTAGCACGGGTTCCGGCAGACAGCCGGCAGATCAACGAGTACCACGGGTCGGCCCGAAAGAGGAGGGCCGCAGCAATTTACCGCCGGTTTTACACCGATTCTAACGATAGTAATGACATCGAGTCGCAATTACGCCAGGTACTCGCGCTAATCCGGAAAGCACATGTAGCCATGCCGCCGCCGACAACGATGCATCACCGAAGAATGCAATCTGGCTCGCATGCCCTCGTGCTTTCTTAGTTCGCACGGCCTTCATCTTTTCTCCTCCTCCATCGGCTACAGCACAATGGAAAGCTCTGACAGCCGAGTCCCGTTCCAAGGTGTGAAGTGACCGATGTGCGAACGCAGCGCAGCAAATCTCAGTTTCTTTTCCCTGTGCGTGCTCTCTCCTCCCCCCCCCCTCCTTTTTTTATCTTGACTCTTGTTTGTTTTCGCAGGCTTCGAGCCGACGATATATCTTTCTTCGCTCGGTCTTTTCAGACGAGATGTCTTCACTTCGAAAAGGTTGAGCTTCTCTATTTAACTGCGTATGGTTCATTGTGAAATGCCGCCTGGAATGAGATATTGAACTTCGAAGAATAACCGCAGTTCTTTAGTGGAAAGTTTCGCCGCAGAACGGGCAGGAACATGCAGATGGGAGGTTTTCGTCACTTTAATAAATCGATTTTATTGGTGCGAAATAGTAGGCCCTCGTTCACTTAACACTGTGTTGGTAGTTGGGCCCGTAGTGTTATTTGTTTTCTTTATCTTTATTTTAACAACACATCACTGCCCTGATCTCACTTGTGCGAACGCAAAACATATCTTCAATCTATGCGATCTAGTCTGCTGCGCATTTTTCAACTTCATGTATTGTCGCTGCCAGACTTGAAAGCTCTGGCGACGTGGTAGAGACTATAGATATGCTTTGGAGCAAGTCTTCTAACTACATATATTTTCTTTGTTTGTTTCTTTGTTTTCACGTGCAAACAGCAAATTTCCAGCTCATTGTGGATGTACTGTCATGGCTAAAGTCTAGATTACAGTTTTATAAATCCAGTATTCACACTTTGCTTGGGGCAATGACCAATTTTAACACGACTTATTGTTGGCCTAGTTCGTACTTGCTTAATGACATACTTTGGTCGCAAATATCACAAACACAGAGTAAAGGAACACACTTGTGCTTGTCGTTGTCTCTTCCTTTACAATATGTTTATAATATTTGCGGTCAAAGTATGTCATTGACCAATTTTAAATCGTGATGCTCTGTTATGCGGCGCATGCGTAGCAGCCAGTTTTTTTTTTTTTTCAGGAGTATGAGACATGCTTTGAGGAGGAGTGTAACACTACCCATCCGCGCACACGGAGCAGTGATGTTATCTGCTTTGTTCGAACGCTTTGTTCGCTTTGTTCAAACGAACATTTGTGCGGAGTGGGACGTGTGGGTCGACTGGACACATGGCTACTGTCTCTATTATCGCTTATATGCGGCCATTGTAGCTTTGTTTAGCATTCATGCTATATTATTCAGATTGTCTTACATTGTCGACACTTGCGCTGCGCGCCCTTAGAACAAATACGCTTTACACTCACATGCGCTGCCAAATTGGCTGCACCGAAGTCACACGTGGGAAAACTAAACTTCAACGCATTCCTTTGCATTACTCTGGCGTGGCAGTTCCTGTAATATATGAAATGTGACACTGGTGCTGCGTGATTCTCATTTGATTCCAACGGTGACTGTCCTGACGACATTCCTCGAGGTTTAGTCATGTACGACGCACATTCCTCCACCGGGTCCGCTCCTTGGCAGAACCGCGCCCTGGGAGTGATTAATGAGCGTGCCTCGACCGTTCGACAAACGTGGACGGCGCTGGCGGCGCGTGTACTTCTAAAGCACGCGCTCACGGGCGCGGTACTTTGGCCCACACATACGTATATTCATGCATGAGCTTGTATACATATAAGCTACGCAGACAGGCGCTTCAGGCTGTCCACTGACCGCGCGCTAAGCGTTCACTGCATGGAGGCCGAATTAGAAAACGGACACCGAGTCTTTACGGTCTTCGTGTAAGTCGGTCGCAGTGACCAATGCCGCACGGCGGCGGTTCGCAGAAACCACGCAGTGACGCTGGTTTTTAGAGCGACAGCTGTCAGAAGTTGGTGGTCCGTGCAACAACGCCCCGCGGCTGCTGGAGGCACCACTCCAAGGCTGACCCTTGCTCGCTTGCGCGTGCTGTGTAGCGGCAGCTGGCTCGCCCGCTGTCCTTATCAATCACACTTCGATATCCGTTCCTGTCGTTGTTCCATCATTGTTCTCCAAGAACATAGAGACTGCCGTTGCTTGACAAAAAACCGTGCATTGTTTTGGAAGCTCGGCGTATAACAGTCCACCAGAAGCTGAGCGATTGGAATTCTGTATGCATGTTTTAGAAGATCAGATGCTTAGGATAGTTTGTAAGGTTCCATGGTTGTACTTAGGACTTAGGAGTGCTCAGTCCACAATAGACGTTCTGTTTCTGGTTCCCCTTGTGTTTTTCTTGTGGTTCTTGCGCTTCTAAGTAACACCGTGTATATACATACATGCTTGGGGGCTGCAACACTTCGCATGGGAGGATAACGCACCATTAAGAAGCAATGGTGCGTAGACGGGTATATCACGTGAAAAAGACAGGAATCAGCGGAAGTGAATTAACAAACGGAAATTAGATGAAGTGAAAAGGAACGCTGTTTACTCTTCGCAAATGCAGCTCATATCTACACGCATTTACGAACAGGCTTTGCGTTTGCTGCCTGCGTACGAATTTTCTTGCACTCAGGTCCATACTGAGTGCATTTGGAGAAGGTAGCTTAAGATTCAAACTCTGGGTCGGCGACAGAAATTCTTCATTGCTTTAAACATGAAGTTGGTGGTTCGATTCTCAGCTGTAGTGGTTGTAATGCGATGACGACAGGATCCAGAAAAAAGGGGAAGAAGTGAAAGTCTGCGTACCGCAAGTTTAATATATTCTTAAAGAGGCGAGTAAGAACAGCGTTACGTTGTGCGCCTTCCACCGTTGCATCTACCTTGGCGCATCTTTACCAACCTTAGCCCGCTTTACCGGCTGCGGCGGCCGCATTTCCGATGGAGGCGAAAATACTTGAAGCCCGTGTGCACGATAAAGAACCTCAGGTGGTCGAAATTTCCAGAGCTCTCCACTACGGCGTCTCTAATAATCACACGTTGGTTTTGAGACATTACATCTCCGATACTAATTAATTGGCTCACTTTAGTACAGTTTGCCGAGGAGACGGTCGCGCCTATAACAACAGTTCGTATTGTGTCGGTGTGTAGCTGTGCAGGTCGATCGTGTGGCTAATTATTATTACACGATTACTATACTTCAAGGCTTATGCATACTTCTATGCATGGAAAATTTTCTGAATCTGGCTTCTGTAGCACTGCATGGTTTCCATGCACGCGACGTGAGGAAATCGTAGCCTCCTCAACCGTTCACATGCTAAATCGTAGACATGTGTGCTCATCTAGCGTGGCAAGCGAACATTCAAGCCAGCTACATATAGTGCTTGCGAAATTATGAGGGCCCTTTAAACAAAACGCCAGCTATAGGCGTGCTCCATTCGTAAAACTGTCTGTCTGAGCTATACGTCCCTGATTTGTCAAAGCTTCACTGCTGAGAGTGGTGTGGTTAAAAGGACACATGGCGGGCGTGTCGGTCTGGAAATATGCCAAGTCGTTGCTGCCCAGGGTTACTGGCTTGCTGTCATATTATGAAGTGACTTCATGCGAGTTTTAGAGCTATATGTGGCAACGGGCCGATTGCTCCAGCGTTTTGCACATGTTCAATGTTTACAGCAAGTACGGTTGTCCCCTATCCCCCTACCCTCTCCCCTAGTGTGGGATAGCCTTCTGGATACTGCCTTCTGGTTAAATTCCCTGCCTTTCTCTTCTATTTCTGATGTGAATAATTTAGCTTGGGACTGTCTTCGTAACTCGGCATGCAGGACCGGAATTACGCAGCAGCGCTCGTGCTATAGCACAGCACCCGTGAGAAGACAGGAGCCCAGTTTTAACTGCTGGAGAGCTTTACCCAAATTTTTCCGCGGAAAACCATGGCACTTCAGTGGCCGGACTGTGCCAACCTGGAATGTCGACCACTGACGTTCACTTCTCTCTCACTCTCTGCGTGTTTTAAGGGCAAAGTGAGCAAGAGAGAGAACAATGAAAGCCATAAATAGTGCACTTAAAAAGTATACGTACAAAAGTATATCCACACACAATAAGATGCACACATGACAGCCGCGCCGCCCGTCCTTCTTCCACTCCACTTTTCGGTACACGCTGGCGGAAAGTAATGTGGCCGACAGTCTACAGACAGATAGCTCTTGTGCGTTTCCGCCATCAGCTGTGCCGCCGCTGCCGGCGAAGAGCATACCCGCGGTGGCGTACCCTTTGGTCCCCCAAATGGCATCCGCACGTGGTCCTCATTTGGTGCTGCCGGCCATTGTCGACGCCGTGTCGCACTCTTCTCCCGGGCGACCCGGGACAACAGGTGCAACGCATTACGATACGGTGTGTCCGCTGAATGGACACTATAGTACAAAAGGCGGCGATTGCCCGCACGTGAGGAGAGCGTCCTGTTACAGTTCCGTGTAGTCAGGTCGTTCTTTTTTCCTTTTTTTTACTGAAGTAGGTAATAAATGACAGTTGTTGTTGCCATTTCTGGGTGGTGAGTGTAACCCCTTCCCTTGACAGAGCTGAGCTGGTCGGTAGTTGTTAGACTGCCATTCTTCGTGTTCTGTCTCGGACACGAAAGCTAGAGAAGTCAAGGCACCACAGCGTTTGTGGTGTCTCGACTTTTTTCTTGTGTTCTTGTTTGTACTGCTTGTGTTTTTAACGCAAATACGCATTGGTTGTTAATATAAATAAAATGTCAAGAAATAAAAAGAATACACGTACTACATATAAGCAGTCCTACACCTTTGTTGAGCCCAAGATGTCTCGTTTTTACTGAGCCCACATATACCGTGCACACTTCCGATGTAGTTCGCTCGACTCTGATCCTATAGATACTAACGTCTTAAAAAAAGAGATAGATAGATAGATAGATAGATAGATAGATAGATAGATAGATAGATAGATAGATAGATAGATTAGATAGATAGATAGATAGATAGATAGATAGATAGATAGATAGATAGATAGATAGATAGATAGATAGATAGATAGATAGATAGATAGATAGATAGATAGATAGATAGATAGATAGATAGATAGATAGATAGATAGATAGATAGATAGATAGATAGATAGATAGATAGATAGATAGATAGGTTGATAGAGAGAGAGAGAGACGTTAAATCACTTTCATTGCCTCGGGTTTTATCCCCTAATGGACATGGGCTCAGTATTTTCGCTAATAAGAAATATTCGCTCTGGGTCCAGCAAGTGAGGTTCCTATTCGAGGCACTGTCTATGTGCGCTGTGTTTTGTACAGTCGAACGACAGATGATATATCTTCTTTAGTCTTACGGTTCGTGGTTATTAACATGCAGACAAAAGGCGGTGATCATCCGATGAATGCAGATTTGTCCGTGCTGTTCGCATGCACCACTCCTCGAGAGTCAAATGCAAAGGATTTCGTTTGCACTCCTTCCCCATTGGAATGCTGCCAGCGCTACGAGGAATCAAAACCGCGACCTCAGTGATCACGAACGCAGGATCATGCAGACAGCATGCCAGCTCTTCTGCGCGCAGTTACTAAACATCAAAATATGATACATCAACTCATCCGAGGGGCGCGTGGGATGGGCGTGAAGGGTCGTATGGTAGGTCCGCGGAATCAACTTCGGCATAAAATAAGCACTGGTATTAGCGGGCCGAATAGTCGGAAAACTGCTTTCTAAGTACGCGCAAGATGGTCTCTATAACTTTGTTAGGCGTGGGTAGGAATGTCTACCGATGCGTCCATTGCACTAATGTATACGCCCCTCTTCTTCAGTTGTCGTTGCCTTGACATGGATGAAGTGTTTCACTGCAAACCCAGCGGCGCCGGTTTACACGAGTAAGTCCGCTCGCCTTCTTTCCGCTGTAGAGCGACGCTCGCTCGCACAGGAAAAGAGCAGCTCATGAAATTCAATAAAGCCTGTGGCGCTAGTCCGCAGAGGCGTTTGCCTATAGGTTCTTTTTAATGGCGACAAGCGTAACTCTCGTTGAGGGACTTTCTTTGGTTTCCTCGCTTTTCGTTTCCTCCAAACACGGAGTACACACTGTACACCTTGTGCGTAGCGTGTTGCACGTATACGGCGACCGTGCCGTATAGTACACACGCACACCTTCCGTTCTTTCGAGAATCGCTGATTCGCACTGCGATGTCGAGCGTTTCCGCCGCCACGATTTCTCAGACCAGCCGCGACTGTTCTGCCATTGGACGCGCGTGCCGAGCTGTGGCTTTCCTGTGACGGGACGCCTCGTGGTGCGCATTATGCGCCGTCCACTGACGCAGAAAATGACGATCGTCGCAGCGATTACCGGGAAGAAGCAAATGCAAAGCGAAGGAGACTGGGGAGAGAGACAGTTGACGAAGAGATTGGGGACGCGTCTTACTTTTCTGCCGTTATACACGTCGCGACGTTTAGAATCGACCACGCGACGTTCGGCTATGTGCACTGTACAGTGGAGGCCCCCAGCATGGAACGTATGCTTTGGGTGCGGCCCATTGTCCCGCATACGCGCGCTCGACCTCGATAGTACTGTGCAGCGTTGCCAAGCGTAAGCACAGCTAAAACCGAAATACGGAGGCCGGATTCATGTGGTTGTAACGATAGAACGCGATCTATTTGTTTAAAAAATAGGCCTGGTCGATGTACGTTTGCGAGTCTTCACACAATAAACTGCTTTAGTATTCGCAAAACTGCACGGATTCAACGGATGACAACTTCGCACGAGGACACAAACAAGATCGCGACTGTGTATCTCATACGCTTATGGTAAGACGCACTTAATAAACAAGTTTTCATTAGGTGAGCCTCAAGTGTTCTCAAACCAGGGCAAAAGAGGGTTTGGAAGAAATGTACAGTTTCTAATACGTGTCATTACATCATGCATAACAGGAATAATTCAGTGACGCCTCCACGTTAGCGCTAACAAGCAACAGATATAACTGGCGAAATTGTAGCTTCCGCTAGTTTACTGTAAAAGACACAACAACAACAAAAAAGACCGCGAGTAATTCCTGAAGTGCAATGAAAGTGCAAATGAAATGAATCCATGTAAATGTAAAATGGGAAGATATCGACTGGAAAAACCGCCGAATCACAGTCTCCACATGTACCAGCGGTCTGACCTGGTGACCACGTTGTAGCGGACGGCAGCACTTCTGATGAGGTGTAAGGCATAAACCCACGACAAGGAAGCAGCTTTCAAATGGGTATTCACGAAGTGGCACAATACAAAGGGTATCTGATGTCATGCAAACTTTTCCCCAAGTGGATACTGACACCGCCGAACTATTTCACCAACTTCCCACTCGATTAGCTCCAGGTGTGACAACATTGCACAGTTTTAGCGGCGCAGTAAAAATGCCGATCAATTTGTTCTGCGCCCAAGCTGCAGCACCGACAGCACGTCTTACCTTAGCGCCTGTCTCCGCTGACCGTCGAGTCGGTTTTGTCTGTACGAAACCCCCGTGGCTTCCGTCACCACGCGCTGGCACTTATGTATATGTCTCTATATGTATACACAATGCGTCGCTAAAGCAGCTGGGCGCAGTATGCCTGCGAGCGAGTATTCCGCGATGCTGACGTATTTAGGAATACATTATTCCTTCCTAGCGCACTTACTCATTCGTCCCGGCGGGCGACCGGGAGGAGTGACCGCTTGCGTGCGCGCTTGGGTTTCTCGTTCTTCGTGTGGCAGATAAGAACAGGGGAAAAGCTGCAGGTTTTGACCACCTCAATAAATGCGATTAACTCCGTAAGATTCGCCGTAGCATTTCTGGACAGCGATAAAGAGGAAAAGTGTTGTGTATGCATATTCATTGTTTCTGTCCAGTCTCGCTGCCTTGTGCTTTCGTGAAAACTACAGAAGTCGGACGTGATATCAGGCTCACCGGGAGGTTTGTACAGGCATTTAAAACGAATGAAGGTACTTTCGTTGGGTAGTCGAGACAAACTATTTTCACTGACTACTGATTTCGACTTTCTTTTGTTTTTTTAACGTGTAGAGTAATTTTTTTTTAGATCAGCGAGGTAAAATATAGAAATTAGGCAACTGGGATGGCCCCACCTTATCGACGACAAGACTAAAAGCTTGGGCTCTGCTCGGCCAGCTCAAGGTGGTCCCAAGTTTGGTCGGAATTACAATTTCTTTATTTTACGTTTGACGATGGCGTATTACTTATTCTTGCCAACATCATACAAAGAATGACCCACAGCCGAAAACACGTCCGATACGTCCTATTAAGGTGACTACCATAGTGACATGTGGTAATGAAATGTCGGTAGTGTGAAGTGATGGAGAGTAGCATCAAATGAAGCCCAATACCAAACTCCGCGATCATGTAGCACGCTAGATCATCTCCGCTTTTTCCATCACGTTTAGTAATAGTGAAACACCTATATAAAGGCGGTCGCCATGGGCTGCAGTGAATATTCAAGCTTTTTCAAGTTCTCAGACCGTTCACGGAAGGTCTAGCCGACTTCGACGGTTTCTCACTACCACCCTCTTCTATCTGCTCCTCATGAATGCCTTTCCTCTCCTACCCGTTGACCTGTCTGTATCTCTTGCTATTCAAATCTCCCTCTCTCCTATAGCAACACTTGCACGAGATTATCTGTGTAGGATGTTTACGCCAGTGCGCGAATTTATACTGTTGGCTACATTACCGTCTACTGTTGGCTACATTCTCCGACCGCTAAAGTAGTAGAAAACGTACGGTGCCTCTCTGACCTTTCATAGATATAGGAATTGTGTTTACTACATGTTGACTGTATGTCATCAGAATAGATATGGCGCGCGTCACACCATGTTCAGCCACATGCTGAACTACTCCCAGAAAAATTGGTGAGCACGCACTGTTTAACCTCCGTATCTATCTTGTACGGGACACGCACGCCAATGTCACCGCAGGCATCGCCACGCCACCGCCATTCTCAATACTTCCTTCTTGTACTCCCCATCACATTCGCTCCATAATCCCGATGGGGAAGGAAGCGTTTTCGGCCAACAGGGCTCCGGAATCCCTCATGTGGAGTCTAGGCTGTTCATTTCACGGGGATCGACCGTTTAAGATTAAAAGGCGTCCATTATTTGCATGCCAACTCGAGAGCCGCTGGAGCGGGCTTCCAGCAGGCAGAGGTCCTGGCAGAGACGCATCCCCTCAGGTCCCTAAAGCGTCCCCATGGCACGCACCTCTAGTAGGCACACACACACAAACAGAACACGTTTGATTTCGAGGAACACACACACGCACGCACCGCGCCCGCGACCTCCGTCATTTCTCTCACTTCCACTTCATTCCTTTAATCCCAAATCCCGCCGCGGGAGCGCGATATCCCGGGAGCCGTCCGTCCTTGCTTCCCTTTATCCCCACGGTGCGTAACCCCCTCCCCCAACTCGGTCCCGCGTGACGCCCGTGGCGTTCGCAGTGGGGTTTTTGGCGGGGATGAGGGCTCGGCTGATCCCTGGTTTGGCCGAGTTTTCCCGGCCGAGTCCAGTCATCGCTACGTTATTGCCCGCGAAGCATCCAGCCGGACCTTGCTCTAGCTCGGAATATTGTTCTGTTTATACTTTGCTTTTAGTTCGCTCCCTCTTCATTGTTTTGCTCCCTCTCTTCTCTTAATCCACTGTTCGTGTGGGTCCCGACTGGGCGCGTTTTTGGCACCCTCGGTGGGCCGGCGGGCTTACTTCGTCGAACCGCCAGCCACGCGACGGCTGCAGTGTGCGAGTCCTACAGTGTACGCGCATGTGTGATTGTATGTGCCATTGCGTGAGTGTGCATGTCGCGGGATCGACTGCTTGCGCGTGAATCATGCGACCGCTGTGCGTGTGTATATACAGACGTATGTATGCGGAGCAGCGAGCAGCACACGCGTATGCTTCTGTATTGCCTCGGCTTTTTTTTCTCTCGTTCGACGTAACCGACCCGTTAGTGGTGGCGACCGCTTTTTTTTTTTTTTTGAGAACAATAGAGAGCGCTCGAAAAGTCACGTCACCTTCAGCGCGAGCCACCGCTGGTTGGGAGGGAGTCAAACCCTAGCTCGGCGGGCGGCAGCGCCGTGTCTGACACACGGGACACGCTCGAATGTGAGGATGTCGAGCCAAAGAGAGAGGGAAAGACTTAAGCGAGAAAAAAAACCTTAGGGAGCACAGGCAGCGTTGCCCGACTGCGCAAGCTGTCGCCCTATTTGAGAGAAATGGAGCAGTTCTTGACACCGGGATTTGAGCTGCGACTTCTTTACGATTATGAAGTTTTGAGTTATCGCTCCAATGTCGTTTGGTTCTTTAGTTTAGAGCTAATTTTCCTTTTGAGATTTTTCTCGCCCTCTCTCTTGTTTTATTATATGTGCTTACGCAGTGGTTAGTGTCTCTGGTTGCGGCCCCACGTATACGCTTGCTTTACGTTATAGTATGCATCGTCAAAATGTCAATGACCACAAAGGAGTACAAAATTCCTTTGACGTGAATTTTCGTCTGAGCGTGTATAACTGGTCCTGATGCAAGATATGGTGTAATCGAATGTACTTGGTGAACGAGAAACAGATCAGAAGGGAAAGGCAGCCTAGTTAACTAGAAGGAGAAATGCAGCATGCCCTACGCCGATCATGAAGTCATTGTGTCTGTGCAAAAGCTTGTAAGATGTGACAATTCCTGGGTGTTGTGCAATTTCACAGCACTCACGCATCCCAAACAGTAAGCGGCACCATGCAGTGAGAGATATCAGCAGGCTAGGGTTCAAGATTGGGCTTGTTGGGCTGCTGTCGTGCCTTCGTCTTGTCTCTGAAAGTTGCGCTCTTTTTTCCCCTATTATAGAAGACATATTGGCAGATCTATCAAAAGTTCATCGTTGTTTACCCTTCCGATTGTTCTCATCTTTTCATGTATTGTAGCATGAAACTGTCCGAGGTAGAGCAGTTTCGCGTGGCTTATCGAGAGCCATACTGCGCATGTCCGTGGAGCAGTGACGTCACACGACACACAGCTGGCGCGCCGGAGAAGGCCTGGAATCTCCTGGAGTGACGAGTCACTAAGTGGGTTGGCGCTTGACTTGTGTGAGCTCACTCGCTAGTCCATCCTTCTGTCCGTCCATACATCCTTCCGTCCACACGTCTGTGCGTGCGTCCATTCGTCCGTCCGTTCATCTATCTGTCCGTCCGTCCATCCCTCTGTCTATCTGCCTGGATCCGACCACCCGGCCATCTGTCTATCCGTCCATCCGTAGCTAACGCTACGTATATCCTGGCATAGCCGAGCATTGAACTTTCTTTAATGAGTTTCTGTGATGTATCACTGATGAAACGTTTGTATACATCTTACTGTACTGAGGAACATATACTCCGATGTTGTCTGTGAGCCATTTTTCTGAATATATAGTATGTGGGAATGTTGGGAGAAGGTACAGAGTGCCTGATCTCGTAAATGGTGGTATCGTATGATTGTGAATAAATACAACAAGGTCTCATTATTTGTTACTCGAAACACATACAAATTTATAGGGAGGGGATAGAAAGGAAAAAATCTGACAACTTCCACCAATAAAGGGCGAATATACCTAAGGAATGGAAACGGTAATTCATAGCTGATACATATCTACAATACTGCTAGTTTTGCGTCTTATTCTTGATTGAACGTTATGGGAGGAGCATACAGTGTGTGCATACTTCAGACTTGGCGGTTTCGTTGGCTGATTGATTGAACAAATGAATTATGTGCTGATTTATTTATGTATTGATTGATTTCCTGATTTAGAAATATTGATGTGTACCTAAACCATATCAAGAATTACCCGTTTAGGCCTACCAGAGCTGTTTCAGACCTCCTTCATTGTATTTCAACTTTTTGTAGCCTTCTTAAATGACTTCGCCATTTTATATTGTTTCCGTTAATATGTCTTTCAATGATCGTGATTGAAAAAAAAAAGAGCTCTTGGTATCACTCGTTCATTTCGAACACTCTTATTTGTGCATAATTATATTTATACCTTACTCACTGTTTATACTATATACGCGTCAAGCCTGCTGTTTACACCTTTCGCCGAATAATATTGCAGTCTATCAGATTCTTGCTTCACAGCGGCTAGCGCGTTGTCGAACTATCCTGTCAGCAAAATAAGCGGGTAATATCAGAGCCACCACAATGGTGACACTCGTTATCAGCTTGGTGCTTCGTTTCTTTCCTTTTTGTGAATGTATCGTGGGTCGGCGTGCAGAGAGATAACGAGCGGCTCCAATCGCACTGTTTTGGTTGCTGCGCATACGCACGTCGGCTGCCCTTCTCTCAAGTTGGTGCATAACAAAATCTGACAGTGTGGCGAGACGCACCTCCGACATTCCTCCCCCTTTCACCTCTCGCCGGGCGCGCACCGTACTGCCACTGCGGACGTAATGGAAAGGCTCGCACGTCAAATAACGATCCCTCAGCACTTCCAGCTGTTGCCTCGACAATCCTTTCATTACTGCGACGCCTTTTTTCTTCGTTTGTTTGCTTCGATCATTACGCGGTGCCTTCCTGGCGGCCTGATCCCCTTCTGATTCATCTATAGCCCCGACTTTTATCGGCGGACTTGCCTCCGACGCCGCTGTTTGCTTTCGCAACAGCTGCGTCCACTTTCTGTTCGGAACGAAACAGGAACCTCCATGGGCGCGGCGCCGCCCATCAAAAGGACATTTCCAACACTCGCGCGAAGGTCGCTGGCCGCATTTGCAAGCGCGCCATCTTGACAGGGCTCGAAAGCAAAACAGCGTATATAGACGCAGAAGTCGTCTTCTCCCGTGTATATATAGGCGATGCCCGCACATGAGCATGAATCATGAGCGACAATCTGAGCTCGCACGCGCTATTGAGTTTCGGATGGAGGCGACAGCTTGGCCGACGGCATAAATTAGCGTCTGCTCCGTTCATTCTGTGGCAGAAGCTGGAGCTCTATTCATTTATCTTTCTCTCTTCCATGCGCTCTCTGTGTACTGCGATCGAGGATAATGTATATAGTATTATATACAAATAATGCAATTGGGATTAGTTCAGTTTTTCTTCTTTTCTCGTGATTAAGAGGTTTGCAGTGCCAACATTTCTTGTGATGTGCTTTTTTGAACTGGGATGTGTTAGTATCATCATCATCATCACGGTTCATTGGCTGTGACAAATGTGTTCATTGGCTGTGACGTGGCTGTGACAAATGACTGCGATGTTTTGGTTCTATCAAAACATCCCAGTCTTCGTGGTGAACTCGGACAGTGTTATGCTCTTCGTGTAGAGAAACAATTTTCCATGTAATAGCTAGCGACCATAGAGCCCAACAAATAGCCGGTGACGTTAGCGGATTTCCAAAACTCTTCTCTGCATGTCATATAGGGAACTGAAGCAGGTCATGTGAAGAAGAAGAAGAGAAAGAAAAACCATAGGTTAAACTGCCACCACCACCACCACCACCACCATCATCATCAACATCATCACCGCAATAATAATAATAATAATAATAATAATAATAATAATAATAATAATAATAATAATAATAATAATAATAATATAATAATAATAATAATAATAATAATAATAATAATAATAAAGCTGTCTCTCTACGCACTTTTCAGACGACGATAGGGGAGCGGTAACCCCTCACTAAAGGCCCGGTTACGGGCTGCAGGTACCACTGGTGTCTCATCATGCAAATCTGCCTGAAAACACTGCATGCTTCAGCCCTCCTCAATATATTATTATTATTATTATTATTATTATTATTATTATTATTATTATTATTATTATTATTATTATTATTATTATTATTATTATTATTATTCAAACTCACTGGTAAACAAAAGCCCAGGCAACAGTACGTTGACGTTGTAGAATCTGTATATCGAATGGCCTGGTATATATTGAACCGTATCAATTCGTAAGTCTGTTCTGCAACATTACTTCGTGGCTCATTCATTGATTTGTAATCCCAGAAATGGTAATAGCAGTGACTGATGCGGGAAGGCAGTTCTACTTAAAGTATGAGGCCAAGTGACAGAATTTTAAAAAAAAAGTGTTAATCACTAGACATTATTACTCTGCAATAAAAGGTGCATCCTTTTTTGGTGAGAATTATGAAGCGAGTCATGCTTTTGTTAATTTTTCGTATTTTAAATTTTCATGAAAAGCGTGAACACTCCTAACTCATGTGCTGCTCATTTATTTTTTTCTAATACATAAAACAAGCGTTGGTCTGTGCAATGAACCAAAACAATTGATATCCAATGATTATTAAAAACTTAGTAGTTTAATAACTGAATACTATGCACTAGTACTATGGGAACCTTCGTATAACGAGCATCCATGTTAAATATTTTGTCCTGATTGTACTTATTGAGGTTCATTGCACGCCTACTAATGTGATGAGGAAGTGTGCCAAGGTGCCAAGTTTTAATGAAAAATATATGTTAGCAAAAGAGTTATGACTGTTCGCGTACAAAAATATGCCAGAAATGTAAGTTCCGAGCAAATCAACAACAAAAAATTGAAACTTCTGTACTGCTCAAGATGATCAGGAAGGCTAAAGTTCTCAAAACTTGTAGCCAGTTCCATTGTGGACCTTACTATTGCGTGCCTTTTCTCAAGCGGATTTTTTTTTCTATCTTGTATTGCAGCATTAGTGCTATGACGGGGTGCTTTGGCGCTGTGGCGCTAGTCATTTGTGGCGCATGATTTACTAGTGCAGGAGCCAGGCTTGATCCGAATTTGGTTAAAAATGGGTAATGTGATTTCGCTATTATTGGAATGACACACATTGTCAAACAAAGTGAATATGATGGTCTACAGACTCACATATACGTGTACTTGAGAGTGAAGAACGCATGTACCACTTTACGAATACACCTATTGAGAAGTTCATACCTTTTATGACTCAAAATGATGTGTTGAAAATGCTATTATGACATGTTCGCACCTGATATAATTGCTAAATAACCAACAAAATACTACATGTCAAGCTAATTTTATGGTGCATACAAAACTGGCATATTCTGTTTCAGTTTCGTAGGTGATGGGTGTTCTAACATTTCTGCTTGTACCTTTTGAAAAAAAAATGCGTAGACCGACGCTTTTTGCAGCGAAATTACGGGCAATAAATGGCGCATTTCACACGTCCAAAAGCTAAACAACACATTCCGAGAAACCAAGTACGCTTTTGTCCACTTGGCCTCATACCTTAATATTGGTGCTCAGGATATTAAAAAAATAAGGATGGCAGTCAAGCCGGAGATGTAGACTTCAAGCTTAAACTGACAGCCAATGGACGACGAAATACATTCTGGACGAAGTACGGATTGTGCCTGGCGTTCCAAGTTATCGGGATAAGTTCAGAAAGAAGGACGTAAACAGACAGTCTGGCATGACCAACAATCCCTGTTTAATCAAGGGTTAATTCAGTGGCTGACAGACAATCTATGGTATGGTATGGCATGGCACTGCATGGTATGGTATGGTATGGTTTGGTATGGTATGGCATGATGTGGTATGGTATGGTATGGTATGGTATAGACTGTATAGTATGTTGTGGTAAATGTTATTGAGTTCCTGAAGATCAAAGCCTAGATTGGCGCAGGCAAAGAGTCCTTCACAGTCGAGATCTTTTCGGTCAAGTACAGGCCATCCTGAACATGCACGATATTGCAGTATGGTTAAATCTTACTGTCCCAGCGTGAAAGCCACCTGTGACGAATTAAATTTGAATGAATACAACATATCACTTAGCCGTGTACAAATACATATCGGAGGCAAATTATAGTGTAGGTACACAGACAACGAAAAAACGTTTAAGTCTAAAGCTAAAGTGGTATCCACTTGACCCATTTACTAGTGCAACACAGTTTATTACACAGTGTGTTATGTACAAATAAACATCTACTGCACTGTGTCAATGCTACCGCGTACCTCTAGAAAAGGTGATTAGACTGCAAGTGTGACGGCCCATGGCAAGCTGATCGAACACTTCCCTCCTCCCTTCCTGTTTCACAGGCAAATAGGAGACAAAGAGAGCAAACACTGAACGGTTCTATAATGGACGACCTGACCAACCATAAAGGGATATACTCGGAATGATCAGCTCCTGGGCGAGTGCACGTGATGCTCGTCATCACACCAGGTCCCCAGACTCGTCCCTTCTTTGGCTGTAGGTCGAAAGACGCGCGGGACAATGAGAATTCGAGCGGGCGAGAAAATTCGAGCGTGAGGAGCAGGGGAGGTGGCAGGCAGCATTCCGGTGAGGGGGTTGAAAGACCCAACGAAGGAATGAGAGAGAGAACTCAACAGGGGGACGACTCTGAGGCGTGAATCACGTGATGGATTGTGTTTGTCTTTAATGTAATGAAACGTGACACTGGATTAAACATCCGACCGAGCGCGGCTGACGCAGGCGACGCCTGGGCATTCGTGTGAGGGAGACGGCCGGTCCCCCGCAACCTAGGCGCCGTCTATAGCTGTCCTGCAGTGAACAAAGGCGGGGGCGTTTTTATCCCGACACTGCAGCAGCTCGCGGTGATCTGCCCGCGCTCACCCGCGGTGAATTTCCTCGATTAGCCACCGCGGCGAAGCCGGATTAGAGGCCGATCATGACCTCAGCTGCACGATCGGCATGAGCAGCAGCGGGCGCGCAGACCTGTATATCTATCTATGCGTGTATCCGCAAGAATTTCTGTGCAGTGGAAAGAAAGCAGAGTTTGTTCCTCTATTGATGACTCCTCAGACAGCAGTCTTCTATTGCCCTGAAGGAGCACTGGCGCGAATTTTGAATATTTTTAGATTGCTGCTCTAAATAAAGACACTGGTGTCGAGAACCCCAGGCAAAGTATTATAGTGCCTATGCATCGAATACAGTTTTAATAACACAATCCTAAAAGAAGACTGGGAACTTGATATCGACGGGGCGGCTTCTCAGTGACGTGTCGTTGCAGTGTGACGTCACGAGGAGACAATTTGCAACGTACTGGCGGCAGATACGTCATCTGCTCGAGGTGCACGTAAACGACGACAAATGAATTGTCGTCCAGGAACCATGACGGCGATTTCTGCGATTTAGGCTGCACGCAAGATGTTGAGTTGGCAAACTCGTTGATTGGTATATGCGGGGTTTAACGTCTCAAAACCACCATATATTTGGGTATGAGAGACGCTGTAGTGTAGGGCTCCAGGAAGTTCGATCACCTAAGGGGGGGGGGGGGGTGATTTTAAATGAAAAGAAGAGAAAAAGGGGCCCCGTAACTGTCTCTCAGGGGGAGGATACCTCAACAGTAGCTCACGAGGGGGGCTAAGGAGGGATCAAAAGGATAGGATTAAAAGGTATAGAGATAGAGAGAGGGGGAAGGAGAGAGCGTGGTGCAGGGCCAGCGAGAGAGGGAAGTAAGGAGAAGATAGGAGAGATGAACACGGTCACAGATGTCTGAGGACGGGGCACCACTCGGCGAGAGACCTTGTCGGCGTCAGGAGTTGGCGTAGGGCGAGCCCAGTCGGCCAAAGCTGCGCTGTCGTCGGAGATCGCGGGGGCACAACCGGTCGGCACGAAAGCCTGTGAACGAGTCCACCTAAGATTTTGAGCGCACGGGCCTACAGCATTTTCGCCTCCATCGAAAATGCAGCCGCCGGAGCCGGGATTCGATTCTGCGACTTGTGGGTCAGCAGCCGAGTACCTCAGCCACTACACCACCGCGGCGGGGCAGTTCGCAAACTCAGTGGGACTGTGTTGACTTGTCTGGATAATGACCGTTCCGGTGGGGCTGGCTTGCAGTTGCTCTGAGAGGAAAACTTCGAAGTCAAAGTAAAATACCTTACATGTGTTTTCTGACTCTGGTGTGAGGAGAGCAATTAACACTGCATACCAAGAAAACGAAAAGTCCCTTTGGCGATGTTCGAATATTGTGTCAGTGTTCATTTAAATGCCAGTTTAGAAACTACGAAAGAGTGCTATAATTTGCAAGCGTGCGATTTTATTTCCTCTGCACGCGATAAATGTTGTGCGTGGTACCATGCGTCCTTGAATTTGTAGGTTCTTTTAACTCTCGCAATTACTTCGATTATGCTTACCTTTGCTTCTTTATTTTGAATTTCGCACGGTGGCACTTTAGGAGCTGTAAAGTCCAATGGTTGAATTTCGTTTCCTGCTATAGTGTGTTGAGCGCTCTTGAATTCACTGAGTCTACATCCAGAGACATTTTTTTCACTATCTATCTATCTATCTATCTATCTATCTATATATATATATCTATCTATCTATCTATCTATCTACCTACCTACCTACCTATCTATCTGCTATCTACCTATCTATCTGCTATCTATCTATCTATCTATCTATCTATCTATCTATCTATCTATCTATCTATCTATCTATCTATCTATCTGTCTGCTATCTATCTATCTACCTATCTATCTGCTATCTATCTATCTATCTATCTATCTACCTATCTATCTGCTATCTATCTATCTATCTATCTATCTGCTATCTATCTATCTATCTACCTACCTATCTATCTGCTTTCTATCTATCTATCTATCTATCTATCTATCTATCTATCTATCTATCTACATACCTATCTATCGGCTATCTATCTATCTATCTATCTATCTATCTATCTATCTATCTATCTACCTATCTATCTACCTACCTACCTACCTACCTACCTACCTACCTACCTACCTACCTACCTACCTACCTACCTACCTTTCTATCTGCTATCTATCTATCTATCTATCTATCTACCTACCTATCTATCTGCTATCTATCTACCTTTCTATCTGCTATCTATCTATCTATCTATCTATCTATCTGTCTGTCTGTCTGTCTGTCTGTCTGTCTGTCTGTCTGTCTGTCTGTCTGTCTGTCTGTCTGTCTGTCTGTCTGTCTGTCTCCCAAGTCATCCGGGCGTATCGCCAAGCCTTGTGCAACGCCGCGCAAAACAAGGTGCAATGTTTTCCGAGCCGTTTCGCCTTCGCCAACGGTTTCTGGTTTTGCTCAAGCACACAGCGGGAGCGGAAGAAGGATCGGGAGTTACGCTTTCTCGCGCGCCTCGCGCATATAGGCATGACGCAGCGCGCACGCGCCCAATAGTATGTATGGAGGACAGCTCACAGGCGTTTGCCACGCAGTGTGCAGCCGTATAGGCGTGCGAGCGGTTGATTGAGTTACCGTTTGCGGGGCAAAAACCAGCGCGCCGCCGCAGCTCGGATTATGCTAATGGCGACTCGCGCGCGCCACGCCACTCTCGCCGCTCGTCGGTATTCCGATAGGCTTTGTCTCCTGCGTGGATTTGCGGCGGCTGTGACGAGACCCTTCCGAGCGGATGCCTCTGCTGAGCTGCTTCGATCGCACGCAGTGCGTGCTGTATAGTATATGCGTACGCGTCGTGCACGTGTGCCACGGGACAGTGTCGTAACGAAACGCAATAACAGACGAACGCCTGAAAGCCGAAATGAGTGAGTTTGTCAATAACCGCAATGCCGGATGTCATATATTGCGACGCGTTGCTTTATAAGGCGAAGGTGTTGGAGGCGTCATAAAGCGTGAGAATTGAATGTCAGCGTTGGCTCCCCGCGGCTTCGGTGGCAATATGAGCGATAAAAAAAAACCTTCACCTGATGACGTCACCATATGATGCCACCATTACGTCATAGATTTCAAATATTTGTGACGTCATCGCAGCGTTACTATGAGGTCACATGACGTGGCACGGCCGAAGGTGGGCCACGACCGCGGAGAAAAGCGCAATACCAGGTGAGGTGCAGACACCTTGCGATGCCTTCAATCCTCGTGAAAGTGAAAAGCAACATAAATTTAAATAATAAATTTAAACTTGGTGTTTTCAGATACACATATACACTGTGAGATATGTCCACGAGGTGAGGCAGAAGGAGACTCGTGTATTTCTAACGATGCCTTCACCGTGGGCCATTTTACTCCATGCCCTGAGCTTACATGTGTGCACAAATGCGGAAAGCTTTTGGACGGGGGGGGGGGGGTAGAAAATCGATACATCAAATGAGAAGCAAAAGAAGTTAGTTTTTGCCTTCGAGGCGAGTGTAAAGGAACCTCTCGTTTTTTTTTTTTTCGTACGTGTGATTGTGATTTGGTGACATTGTCCCGTCGTTGGTCATGCTACAAAATTGGTATAGCGAAAACAAACGATCATAAAATGAGCTGTTTAACGCTGTCGCGTTAAAACTGCTGCGGCTTTACGTGGCAAAACTTTACAGGGCAGGCTGTATGGATCGGGGAGGGGGGGGGGGCTATTCCGCATCAATTTTGGCCCCCTGGAGTTCGTTAACGTGCGCTTTAATCTACGTACGTGGCTGTTCTTTGCATTCCGCCCACGTCGGAACGATGCCGTCGACGCTGGAGGAAATCGAACCCGCACCTTCGAGTTCAGTGACGCGACAATCATATACTATATGTCAGGGCTCTCAAACACGCTGCCCGCCGACACCTCGCCTGCGGCCCGCACATGATTCTCCTCATTCTATATATTTTACATTAATTTTTACAGCGAAACCAGTATACGGCTAGGAGAAACGAAAATCCGTTCGGCAGAGGTGTCATGAACGGTTTCCGTTGGCTGTGTTATCTGTTACGTCGTTCCCAAGCACGCGCGTCATTGGCTGCGTTGTGAATGACGTCGTCGCAGCCAAGAAGCCGAGCCCAATCATTATTTGCAGTAGTATGTAGTCTTCGCAGTCTCTACTGTTCTGTGGTTATTTAGGCCTGAAAATGAGACGTATAATGTTCATATATAACTGTAAATGCATAATATGGCATCTCCACCCGCCGACCCCTGTTTTTGTTGCGTCGCCAATGACCTCGTTTAAATGACCATGCACGTGTGCTTTGATTTTTGACGCCTTTGCTGTTTACGTGCTTGGCTCGCTTAGCAGCAGCAAAAAATTACCCATTTTCGATTCCACATTTTCAAACCTGTCAAGTGCTTTTTTCCTTCTACCTTGTGCGCTTATATATTTACACACTAAGGCACGTTTTTGACATTGGGATGAAATTTGATTGCCCAATTCGATAATTCAAACAACCTCGTACACATTGAATATAATAAACAATGAAATTAGTTTATCTGTCCGCCGTACGAAATCAGGCACGCAACATGTGTGTGTATATGTTATGGTATATACGCACATACCATCGGAGTGCAAGCGGCAGGCATTACGGGGCTTCGCATAGAACAGGGAAAAGCGCATCCCGGCTCACGCTGCCATCTCGCGTACACGCACACTCTTGCACGCAACGAAGGCGTGCGCGCCAAAAAAAATAGGGATGTTAGCGCGGTGCAGGCAACGCGCGAGAGCGAAAAATGGGTTTTCGCGCGGATGCGACGAGGTATGGAACGAAAGGGAACAAAAAAAGGTAGCGAAGGGGGCACAAAAAAGATAGAGCGGCAGGGGTTTATAGGGTTGAGGCGACAGAAAAGGGACGAACAGGGGATGAGGCAGTAGGCGTATAGGACATTTTCTAAATGGCTTTGCATCGCATTTGGTCGAGTTTATGCGTTTTTATTAGCTCAGATGTTCCCAACGCCGCTAGCGCTTTTCCCAACTCGCCCCCTCCGCCCTTCCCGTTCTCCCCAATGCGACGCTCCCTCTTTTCGCGGCGCGGCGAGAGGCGGATTCTTTTCGCCGCCTTCGCTCGCCTTTTATTTTGCAGCGCAAATTTGGGGAACAACGTTTTTTTTATCATTCTTCCCGTTGTCGTTTGTCGTTACGAGTTGGCTTTTTTTCAGGTAGCTTTTCGAAAGTTTTACTTAGTGCTTCATTTAGGTTTTGCTTGAATTTTTTTTTTCTTTCGGCCGTTAGCCCCGCAAGCTTTTGTTTTTACTTGAAAGAATTTCTGTGTTCTACATCGTATATGAACACGCGTTTGCGCGTGCTCGACGATTTTTGGCTTTGTCAAACGCATGTCCCGGGATCCATCAGGGTTTTCTTTCGTCGGGTCGATATTTGGCCGCAAAACTTCTCAGCGTCGGCACCTGCCGCTTCGCTACGCCGTAGAATGGTCCTGGAAAGAATGCGAAAGAAAACGCGTATCTGAATGAAAAAGCGGCGAAGGAGCGAGAAACAAGTCTCTTCGAGTCGGATCAAATGGGCCTCAGAATACTAAAGTATCTGACGAAAATTCCTATTCGTGCTGGCGTAATGCAAATGCGTGCGTACAGTGGTTTCCGTTTCGTTTGTGCGTTTGCGTTTATTTCTTTTTCATTTTTTGGGGAGGCATCTCTCCTCTAGAAGTGGGAAAAAAACGTGGCGTTGCCTCAACTCGGATGAAATACGGCGAAAGCGGCACGCGCGATTAGCTAACGTCGTACGCTTGTCAAAATGCCTTCGCTCATATGCGTCGTCATCGAAGTCCGTTTGCCTCGAAGGAGTTGATGGAGCGAGAGGATGAAGTTTTGATGGAAGCCTTGACTCTAGGGAATTGGAATTTGCCGCGTGCGCATGTTACGAATAAATAGTGATAAGAAGAGAATAAGGCGTAAGGAGAAAGGCGCGGCGAGCTGTTGCGCCGTGCATTCTGGGTCAATGTAAGACCCGAAATTGGGCAACCGAGCCACGTGCGTTGACAAACCGAACGCTCGCGTTACAGTCCAATGCTCGCGCTCGTCTGTTAGAGCAGAAGAAAGGCAGATTGGGCAAGTTAAAATGTTTTTCATAAAAAAAAATATAACGTTTCATTATTTTTTTGCGCAGTGGGTCTCCCTTCTATCGTTCTTTCGTCCTGTGTATTCTTCACGTTTTTGTTTTACATATTTTGATTATGCTAAGGCAGATCAGCTCTATTCTGCACAGAGTCAAACTACGACAAACTTGTATTTGTCTTTCGCATTTTTGTAAAGGAGGTCGGAGTATTCAACGCGCCGCGTTGAATTAAACGATGTTTCTCAAGAATGTGATTGACTCTCGGGATTAGTCACATCTGGAATGAATGTTTGCAATTGGCTTTTTCTTGTAGCCTGCTGCTCAGGCATACGATAGCACATCACATTCCTGACATTTTTTCTTTTAAGTCACGTTGATATTATCTTTGTGGCAGCGGCGCCTTAATAGCCACAGAAGCGTACAGCACAAACGGTGGGTTAGCAACATCAATTTCTAAACTATAGATATACACAAATTACTCAGCCTTCGAGCAAGCCACAATGATTGCTTTTCATTTGGCCCTTCATGCACAGAGTCCCAGAACTCACAGAAAACTTGATTGAACTACAATGAACCTTCATTCGAGGTGGTGATCACTTCGAGTTTTTTCTTTTTAAATCAGTTGTGAACCGTGAAAGACTTGCAGTAAATTCACTGTGTTCCAAGCGCAGCGAGATTCGAGATGTGCAACGTATTCGTTTGGACTATACTGCTCAACGAAGCTATTGGCCTCGAGAACATACCGTGACGCCACCTACATGATGACGTCGCTCATATGATGCCGGGTTATGTTGTCTGCTAGGAAACCGCATTTTCCGCGCTTTTGCTGTAGACACCGTGCGTGTTTCCCTTTGTTTTGAAGCTCACTGCTTAAAGAAGCGGTAAGACCTGCTAATATATGGGCAAGCAAATTACGAATCGGTGCCCCCAGTGGCACTCTCGTGTCTAATATGCATAGTAAAATTGTGACTAAGAACCGGCGTGGCCACGGGGGATCGTGCAAGTGGTGTCACGAAAGCAAAGCTGCCGTATTTCACAACTATACTGCCCTATCTGTGACGTCAAAACGATCGCAGCGCTGGTATCTCTAGTGGAGACCCTTGCAGCTGATATTCTTACACCTGTAGGTCTCTTTGCACATGACTGTGCAATTATTTGTGCATCTTATTTGATATATCATTAGCACAGCTCAAAACAAGTAAAAAAGTAACAAAGCAGGGATAGAACAAGAGGCTATCACTTTCAAGACGTATATGTGCAATTGTTTTTAAAGGAATTAGACGTTCGAACATGTATTTACTCGACCGGTGCTCTGAGACACATGTAACTCAAGCTCCATTTGCAATGGACGAAGTGTCAGCGTTGGCATCGTCCCGTAGATGAGGCATGCCAACACCAACGCCTCATTTAGAAATGCTTTGAACTATTAATTGTATACATGCGTATAGTTCATACCATACATGCCCGCATACATACACACACTTATGGTTCTGTCCAACAAGGGATGTGCCGTGTATACACTGAAACGGTGTTCCTTTGTGACCTTGCAGGAACGTTCACTTCAGAGCCATTGGTTGTTCGAGCGTGACACATAATTGAAATTCCCTGCTTGGCCTTCCTGTATAAATATCTGCCATCTTGGGACTCTGGATGTACAGCATACGCGGACTGTTTCGCTCATTCAGTGCGTAAGCAGCCTTCGTATAGGCACCACAGGTCAGCCGCAGCCGACACTTCAAACGAGACGCGTAGTTAAGAGCGCGAAGTTTAGGTCCCCGTACTTGGATCACACAATGAGTCATCGGCGGGTCCCATCGGCTCGCGGGAGGAGCGATTGGCAGCCCGTATCGACAGCGCATCACCTCCCGGCACGTGCACCGCGTGCGCTCAACGCGTGAAGGAGAGACAAGAGGCGGCGAGAACAGAATGGAAAAGGTGCCTACGAGGGCAGAAAATGAACAAGGCTCAGGCGATTTAGGGCAACGCTCATAGTTCCCGAGGGTGATGGTGGGTAGGAGGGGGGGGGGGGGGGGTTCTTTTTTGATCGCAACCCCGCCACAGGGGGCAGCACAAAACGGCGGAAGCATTCGAAAAAAAAAAATGCGTCACGCAATCTATGAGAGGACGTCGTTGTCGCCTCTTCTATAAAAGCCCACCTCAAGCTATACGAACGCGGGCTTCGAATCCGAGTCACAACACTCGACACCCTATTGTCAAATTCGGTTGCCACGCTGTAGTTGTACGTTTATCTGGCGCATCATTTTTTACCCTCGCGCGCTTGTTTCGTCACCTATAGGACAGGCCATTTCTCACTGAAAGCGCGTTTTCCCCTGCTCTTGTCGTCTATTGCGCAATTTCCGGCATATACGCCCGTCCTCGCCCTCCTTTGTTTATCTCGCCGCCTTTCTGCTTCCTATTGTGCCGTTCTTCTCAGTGTCTGTTACGCGGAAGCGCCTTTGTTGTTCCTCCTTATTTAATCTCTGAGGTGGCATACATGGCTGGAGTGTGGGAGTTGTTGTGGCGGGTTTTGTTTACTTTTTGTATACTCGTGAAAATCGAACCTTTGATGAACAACTTACCATCTGAAACTTCAAGGTGACCTTTCGTACCGGAAGCTCCTCCAGCACGAACATCAAGTTCGAGCACGAAGCTTATCGCACCTTCTTCCGCAGGCTTCTAGCCTTGAAAGTCAAAATAGCCCGGTCGTGTCATTACTCTCTTGAAGACTGTTGGAATGTAAACAATAACACTACTACTACTACTACTACTACTACTACTACAAATAATAATAATAATAATAATAATAATAATAATAATAATAATAATAATAATAATAATAATAATAATAATAATAATAATAATAATAATAATAATAATAATAATAATAATAATAATAATAATAATATCGGATCCCGGATGCGGCGGCTGCATTTACGATGGAGGCGGAAATGTTGTCGGCCCGTGTGCTCAGATTTGGGTGCACGTTTAAGAACCCCATGTGGTCGAAATTTCCCGAGCCCTCCACTACGGCGTCTCTCATAATCATATGTTGGTTTTGGTACGTTTAACCCCACATATCAATCATACTACTACTACTACTACTACTGCTACTACTACTACTACTACCACCAGTACTAATAATAATAATAATAATAATAATAATAATAATAATAATAATAATAATAATAATAATAATAATAATAATAATAATAATAATAATAATAATATTAATAATAATAATAATAATAATAATAATAATAATAATAATAATAATAATAATAATAACGCACTCGGCAACATATCAGTACAGGCTTACAACGCTGTTTCGTTCCTTACAGAGACACAAAATGTAACACACTGTGCGCGAGTACAACCCGTAATTCTACCATTAGAATGACGAAATCATCGACTGTGCCACAATGCCTTCGAGATTTAACAAAAAAAATGTAAATAATAGTGTACCGTCAACCGAACAAGCAACAAATGATTTCCCCCCCCCCCCCTTTTTTTTTGGCGAGTATATTGTACACAAGGCATGCAATACGCGACCCTTACTTCGCTCGTGTTGTATCACCCCTCGACACCACCGCAGATCTAAGAACCTCGCCTCTCAACGTCGGAGGCAGCGTCGTTAAGCCACGTCGGGGGTTGTTTGTATGCGCGGCCTCGAGCCGGTGGCTTTTCCTTGCCGACTTCACAGCCACTGCACAATGCTTTCCCGCATTCTCCATACCATTCACACGTCAGCTCCACGTGGGCCTGCGACCGTTCCAGATCCGCACCATGCAGGCTGTGAATGCCCACGAGAGGAGCTGTCCGTGTGACCCGTGCACGTGACTTTCCACGCACGCGCGTGACGAGGGCAACAAATGGCGCACAAAAAATAATAACAACAATAAAGGTTGATGGCGAAACAACGCCCCGTGCAGTTGCATATACGCCTGTTTATCGAGCAGTTTTTAAGGTGCTCGACTTCTGTTCTGAAGGTCGCGGGTTCGATTCCAGCGGTGACATTTCGATGAAGACGAAGTGGTAGAGGCCCGTGCGCTGTGCCATGTCAGCGCACATTAAAAAAACACCAGGTGGTCGAAATTCCCGGAGCCCTCCACTGCAGCATCTCTCATAATCATAACATGGTTTCGAGACGTCAAACCCGAAGTGGTATTATTATTATTATTATATTATTATTATTATTATTATTATTATTATTATTATTATTATTATTATTATTATTATTATTATTATTACGAACACTAATCAAATATAAGATAACGATAAACACGGCGGCTTGCTTTGTGAGCGGGTCAAAAGCGATGTGCTTGCCTGTGTTCTAAAACTATAGAGCTCAATTTATGTGCCCGAAATTACCGAATTCCACTGGTATGAATCACGAGAGAGATATATAGGGGGGGGGAGGCAGGAGTCCTGACCTTTCTTATGTTCAGAATGGGGGAGGAGTGAGAGACGCACCCCTTGCAAACATCCCTTCCTGAGATTTGTCTTCCCCGCATCACATGTTTGAATTTGTTAACAAACAAGTATATGACATTCAGCTCTTTTGAATGCCCATGTGTACCTGTGTTAATTCACCTGAACTGTGCAAGACAACTTAAACCCCGCCATCGCTCGACCCGTTTCAGGGAAGATGCAATAGAACAATGCAGTTACGTGAGCTCAGAACCCATGTGCGTTTTTTTTATTCCATTGGGAAGAATGATGTTAATTGTTATATAACTAAAAATAACAGCCACATTTACAAAATGACCGCCATGACAGGCTGTGGGTCTCCTCTTGAGAAACTTCTGGATGTATGGTTTCTCTCCCCCCATCCGCCACAAACCTCTCTTCTAAAGAAAGAAATAGTGTGCTTCTGGGTAACGGCCAGCTGCATTTGCTGACGTCGCCAACAGCATTTAAACTGCGCTATATTGCCGAACATTCTGCGGCAATGTTTATCGACTGGCAGATTTATACGTCTCAACGTGGGCAAACACACGCCCCCGAGGAGCGCCGCATGTGTATGCAGCCATTGGCTATGTGAGAACTGGTAGGTAACACCGTCAATAAATGCCTTGTTTACAAAGAAAGTATATTCTATACGACAAGAGTTCCTGAGCATTTCTCTGGCTCTTCGTGCTTTGCTTGCAACTCGAGCCATTTACCGTCTCTAATATCATTCTCTGGCAGTACCCGCAATAAATACTTAGGGAAGAAGAAACAAACTGCTTATAAAGCACATGATTATGCGTACGCTGTACTAAATCTTACGCGCAAGCTAAATCTATCCAGGGAGACACTCCGCGGCGGAAACCATCTTTCGTGATTCCTTTCTCTCTCTCTCTTTCTCGATCAATCTCTTTATGGCCCTGTTCTGTTTCTTCTCTGTGTTTGTTTCTGCAGTTACGTTCGTCCCCGCTTCTCAAGAACAAAAGCGCATCGTCGACCGTTTCGCATAGTGTGGAGAAGAAAGAGTGGTGCGCCTGGTTGATCCTGGGAGGCTGCATAGCCTTCTCCTTAGCTATAGCGCGCACCACCCGATGGCGCGGCACCCGTCGAGAAGGGGACGACGACTGTTCCAGTCGACGAACGGCGTTTTGTCCCGCGGGTCCGTGCGGCAAGACTTCGCATTTGGGAAAACGAAGACAAAGATGAAGACTACGTCGAAGTCGGGAGAGAGGTAGTGAGAGTGGAGTGGGGGGTGGGCGCAAATTTACGACTCGAATCCGGCCCATTAATTTCTCCTTCCGCAGGTGCATGGGAGGAACGGGGTCGCCTCGCGGCTGCATGCAGCCGTCCAGGGTTGTTGAATTCACTCGAGAATCGAGCCTGCCCGGCCGTCGCACTCTCATGCAGTCTCCCCCGTTCCTCGCGAGGCTGCTTTGAAGTATAAGAAATTAAAAAAAAAAAGGTTGTCTGTGAGCGTGGTACGAGACTCTCCCTTCCCTGTTCGATCCCAATCCCCTAAAACCCAATATACCCGTTCCAACACCGCGCCGTTCTTCCTTCTGCGTCTTTCTCATAAGCTTCTTCTTTATCTTGCTTTCTTGTTTTACAAGTCGCATTGTTCGTGCGCTTTCGGTATAGACCCTGCACTGACTGTTCTGGTGTGAGCTTCCTTTCTTGTTCTCGGTCTCGCTTATTTGAACTTGTCAAACTGCATTGCGTATCTCCTTGTGAGAGAGAGAGCGAGCGTATGTGCTTGCTGAGTGTTTCACGTGCCCTCGTTGCCAGAGGAGCGAACGGAGTAATATGTAATACAATGTTCGAGATGTGTTTGCTCAACAATGTTCTTTGTCCCTTTCTCAATTTTTTTTTCGTTCTTGTTCGGGTCTCTGAAATTAATCAGTCTTTGCTGTAAGTGTTTAATGTACGGACCATACGAGTATCACACTGTCCCCATTACCTCTTTCGATAAGCAGTCAATGTTATCCACTTTCCGTTAATTATTTTCGTGAGAATATGTATGTATGTATGTATGTATGTATGTATGTATGTATGTATGTATGTATGTATGTATGTATGTATGTATGTATGTATGTATGTATGTATGTATGTATGGATGGATGGATGGATGGATGGATGGTCGTACGTACGTATGTACGTATGTATGTATGTATGTATGTATGTATGTATGTATGTATGTATGTATGTATGTATGTATGTATGTATGTATGTATGTATGTATGTATGTATGTATGTATGTATGGACGGATGGATGTACGTACGTACGTATGTATGTATGTATGTATGTATGTATGTATGTATGTATGTATGTAGTAGTAGTAGCAGTAGTAGTAATAGTAGTAGGTAGCCACCTCTCGTTTAGTCCTTGGAATGTCCGCTGGATGGCGGCACTTTTATATGATCAATATATCATGAAAAGATGCGAGATGGCGGTACCTTGAGTGTTCACGGTCGCTCGGACGGACAGACACACAAGCAGACGGACGAAAAGACAGACAGACAGACAGACAGACAGACAGACAGACAGACAGACAGACAGACAGACAGACAGATAGATAGATAGATAGATAGATAGATAGATAGATAGATAGATAGATAGATAGATAGATAGATAGATAGATAGATAGATAGATAGATAGATAGATAGATAGATAGATAGATAGATAGATAGATAGATAGATAGATAGATAGATAGACAGACAGACAGACAGACAGACAGACAGACAGACAGACAGACAGACAGACAGACAGACAGACAGACAGACAGACAGACAGACAGACAGATAGATAGATAGATAGATAGATAGATAGATAGATAGATAGATAGATAGATAGATAGATAGATAGATAGATAGATAGATAGATAGATAGATAGATAGATAGATAGATAGATAGATAGATAGATAGATAGATATAGATAGATAGATAGATAGATAGATAGATAGATAGATAGACAGACAGACAGACAGACAGACAGACAGACAGACAGACAGACAGACAGACAGACAGACAGACAGACAGACAGACAGACAGACAGACGGACAGACAGACAGACAGATGCACGGAAGGACGGATAAACGCATGGATACATGCATGGTCGCATTGACGGACGCATGGACGGACGGAAGCGTGAATGGACTGATGGACGCTTCGCCCCACTCATCATCATTTAGTCCATGGATATGCTGTGATTTTTTTTTGTTTTTGCTTGTGTATATATACACGCCCACATACACGCATGAACAAATGGTTGAACATCCTGTTGCCTCCTCCTCCCCCGAAAAATGTCTGCGGAGGAAGCGGTAAGACGACAAATTGATGACTATATATAATATACATGCTCAAATGCACGTGATCGAACTCTCAACTTTTTTCTACAGCAAATTTCTGCCCTCGTTTTCCCCCGTGCATTGCGAAACAAGTGAGCTCCGATAACATCGTCGTGGCACCTTGTGTTTCTCTCTTTTGTACTTCTACATTTAGCGATTCTGCCACGTACTAAAGCTTTCGAATAATAGACTTAGGCGCCATAGGAAATGGCCATAGCGCAATAGCACGAATAGCTTTATTACTGCGCGAACAAAAAAAAAAAACTAAGTAATAGATGGAGCGCGCGGTGGAATAAGCATCCGGAACGCAATTAACACTTCGCCCTTCGCGCAGCGCGATGCGTCGGGGTCACGTCGTTCGTGGCGTGTCACCATTATGTGACGCTGGCTGTCGATATATGGCTTTGTGGTGCGCGCCAAAAGCAACGCCTCGTGGCGGCTGAATGTCTTCATTACACGGTCTCGTACACATGCGCCTCCTCGCAACGCTGCTGTCGGAAAACGTGTTCGGCAGCGGAAGCACAATTAGACAAAGCTGAAAGTACTCTGGCAGTTAATTAATATTTCAGATCTCACGCGGGGAAACGTGTACCCAGTGGTGGAAAGGGTGGGAGCGAAGAGATAAAAAATGAAAACAAAAACTCAAATGTGCTCAGCTGCGATTAGAGGTATATACCAGTGCCAATATACGTGTTTTAACACAACCCTATTTCATTTTTTATATATACTTACAACAAGGTGGGTGATAATGGTGTGGAACAAGCAACCGTTAGTATGACAGACTTTCGTATTTTACGCGGTTCTACGGCACTCCTCTAAGTGACGTGACTTGAAAGCATGAAACACAGGAGATGTGAGCCAGTGACGTTGGCACGTTGCGCTGGGAGGTAATCAGGTTAAGTTGTCGAGCATGCCCGGTTACAATTGTACAAGCTCGCGTGTGCCACTGTACGCGTTGAGTTTTTCGTTGAGTGCGGAGGCCAGAGGAAAGAGGGCCGAAGTTGTATTTGGCAGAGAGGTTATATCTGAGAGAGGTTATATATCTGAGCGTGCGATTTCAGCTTCTCATGTGAAATTTTTTGGGGGACGGTGGAGGTACGAACCACTTAAACTCGTTCTCTCTCAACACCAATGTGATTTATCCTAATACCATGTGCCAAAGTAAATGTGGATTCTGGGCCGGCACCATTGGTTACTGACTGCGTGCTTTGGCAGCTTAAGAGAGCATGCATGTAGCGCTCTAATTCTATACCACGATACATGATTGCTCACAAGACGCACAAATATTTTGCAAAATACTACAGTAAAATGTTTTTCGCGCCAGGCATCTTAGTTGTAGCACATCTTTGCAGCACAATTAACACCACGTCAACTCCGGAAATGAACGAAAACGTCACCGAAAACGAAAGGCTCGGTTAACTAAAATATTCGTGGAGCAGCTACGCCATTAATGCAGAGCAAATTTGGCTGTTAAAGCTAGTGCCGAAGCCTCAACTGAGGAATATTATTCACGTCGTCAGGAATTGAACAATTTGTATGTTCGAGTTCACTGAATTTCCGAGCTGAGGCCCATTATAGGTATCAATATTTGAACACTGTCGTTTGCGTATATAACTCGATTTTGCATGGCTTATGATCTATGCACACTGTACGGAAGAAAAGAAAGACGACCAGCAGACAAGCAGTTCTTGTTTTCTTGCGCGTTTATGCCTGGACCATGAATCGCCAACTGGTCCAATTGTCCACTGGATAACTTGGTTTAAATAAAGCACTACTATTTCACACAAAACAAAACTTGATGCTGAGCGAGTTGATTCGTACTTGATGGGTAACTGTGGTTGCGCACCTACAGAGCACAAGGACATAACAGACATTTTTTTGTGTTGCGCTCGTCCGTGCGTCATGCCTTTGTGTTCTAGGTGCGTAACCAGTTACTTATCTATATCGCATCAGGAGTTACATAATTAGGGCATTGGGCGCTCAGTTAATTCCAGCCGTTTTACAGCAAGTTGTATATTGCTTGACGTATTCGTCTTCGCCGAGAGTAGCTTTTGAATTCATTACAGCGAAAGCTGTGATCACAACTCGGGTCGCGCGCAGTTGTCTACCACCGCCGCCACCGGTGTCCTTAACCACATCGTGCGAAATTAAAAAAAAATAACTAGTACCAATGACACAGTGGGGCTCGAACCCGTGTTCGCTGGGTGCCAGCCCAATATTCTACCCCTTAGTAACGCCGGCACTAGTAAATTGCTTTGAAACTTCCTTTAGGCAGGCTTGACCTAGCACCAATGACACAGCGAGGCTCGAACCCCGGGTTCGCTGGGTGCCAGCCCAGTATTCTACCACTGAACTACACCGGGGCTTGTGACTTGTTGTCAAACTTGCCTTAGGCAGGCTTGACGTCGGGAGAGCAATCGTGATATTATGACTTATAAAGCGTTTTGAAACAGCGAAAGAACATCCAGTCGTCCCACAATGCGAAAAGCGTAACGAGTGAACCGTCCAACGCTTCAACCCAACACAAAAGCTTGTTCATGTTCCCCTATTAACTGTGGTGCATACCCACCTCAGCCATAATTCCTCATCGTCGCCAGCCACTACATGAACAATTGACACAAAATTCCTTGCAAGTGTTTAGCGGATACCACGCTTCTCAGAAAAATGACAAAAGATAGCATAGCGAATGTCAGCTTACTAGCCGAATAAATTTGATAATAATGACCTAGTGGGTATCAAGCAAGTGTGCTTGCAGTAGTTAACCAATGAGTGTTTAGAGAAGGCTCTGAAAGGCCGCTTTTCTATAGCTTTCGCTGTGACTGAGCTACGTCTTCCGTGCAGGCCTGGCGTTTTTTTTTTTCTAAGGGGGGGGGGGGGATCTACCGGCTTGAAGGGGCGATATTTTTTTTTGCGTCTTCTCAGCTGAACTGTAGTGATTTGTATAGTTTCCGCAAGCTGATTGCAGAAGTTCATGGAAACAAGTTGAACGAGATGAAGTTGGTCCATATATATATATATATATATATATATATATATATATATATATATATATATATATATATATATATATATATATATATATATATATATATATACGGACGTGCTTCCACCTTTTATGGTAATATCCGGCGTACCTTATAAAAGGCACGAGGGTGTACAATGGTCTATTAAAAAAATGTTCTTCTCGTAACGCTTATGGTTTTCTAATTTTTCATCGTAGATGTCCTTTTCCCCTCTGTATCTTTTTTGGGTGCAGCTTTACCTCCCAAACGAGTCGAAATCCCTGGTTGAAGATCTTTTCCGGAGCATGTTCAGTGCGAAAGACCACGAAGGCACCCTGCCTTGTGCAGGGCGCAGGCAGTTAACTACCCTTAGACTATTGCAAGCCAGTGCGTATCCTAACCCTGCGGTTCTTCATGGCATCTACCCTGAACGGTATCCAAGTGCGGATTGCCCCGCCTGTGTACTGTTAGCAACATTCAACCATGCATGTGTTGTGGGAATGTGAAGTCATCGGTTCCGCCCTTAGCGAGTACAGGTGGGCTGCGCTCTTCCGCAGCCCCGAACTTAACGATCAAACCCTGGCCGTCCATAGTGCCCGTGAACGGGCCGCCAAGCTCGGCTTGACGGTCCCTACGTGGGATTAGCCGTGTGGCGAGGGGTCCCCCCACGTCTTCTCAGGACTAAAGTAAAGTTTTAATCAATCAATCAAGGCAGACCTGCACACGTGCATTCCAGTAGCACACAGAGATCCATGTCTTTCACATTTACGCGTTAACGTGTACTTTTACACTCCTCATCCTACTTTCTGTCTGTTTTTTTTCTATTTCATTCATTTCTCGCCCATTTTCCCCCTGCGTGGCGAATACAGCGCAGAAGAAGGAAGTATCACTTGTGTAAGAAAGTATCACTATCACTTGAGTAAATTGTTTTGCGAAGCAATTGTCTTGCACTGTACGTTTTTCTTCTTGCATTGTTAGTCTTTTCGTGAATGCCTTGTCGTTGTATTATTGTATTTGCCCCTCCTGCATGGGCCAGCATATTGGCCTGCAGTATCGATAAATAAATAAATATTAAAATAAAAATACCAACGCAAAGGCACGTATATGTGAACGCCGCACTGCGGCACGCGTTCCAACCTCCTCGGTGCACGTATATCAATCAATCAATCAATCAATCAATGTTTCTTTATTAGCATCAGAAGTGTACATTGTGAGTAAGTATGCAGGAGGAGGTCCCAAGGTAGTAAACCGCAGGCGGGACCTCCTATGTTATTACAATGAAAAAGCTAAAATATGAATAACGAAAGAGCAAGTACGAAAGAGCAAATATACAACGCGACCGCGGCTGCACGCACTAGAGCCAGTGCACGCAAAACGAGCAAGCGACAAGGGGTAGTCGCCGTCGGCCATGCATGCATTCGAGGGCGTCACGTTCCGATATTTACGCGCCGAGCTGCTAAAGCCGGTGAGGGCGCTCGTTGTAGTCGTCCTCATATGCGTGTATATACGCTAGCGGCACAGGTATATACTTTCTTTTCGCGTTATCTGTCTTTTCCGTCTTTGCTGTTGCTCCGTAGCTCCCATGGTGCCACGATATACAACGTCTGCTATCCACGGCTAGCACGCCGTACGCAGAGACACAGCGAAGCGAAAGTTTCGCTCAGCGACTCGTTAATTATGTACGAGTTGGCCGGCGAGCCGAACGATGCGTCGGGGCTCCGTGCTCGACAACTCCACGCCGTGCACGCGAGGCGCTGCGCGGCCACTCGTCTGGATCGCCATTAGCACTGACGAGCCACGGATCCCACTGCCTTTCTCGTTTTACTATTACTTGCTGGCGTGTTATTATTACAGTTTCCTCCTTTTCGTGCTTCTCGTTTCTTCGTTTGTTAGAGGCCGATCGAAGTGGCCCGGTGAAACGCGATGCAGCAACCTATATATATACCATGCCGGAGGCGGCGTCTAGCTCGTTATTGTGGCTTCTGCTTGTATATATACGGGCGATGTGTCCGGCTACGTCTGCTGGCTAACAGATAAGGGTGTCTATGGAAGTACGGGGAGCACCAACTTTTCTGTCACACGGGGCACGCTGCTAATTTGTTCGACTGGTCCCGTTTACATTTGACCCCGTTTATTTTCTGCTTATTCGACTGCATGACGAAGAGCAATGGTTCGCCAATGGGATCATACTTACGAGCATACGATATGTCCGAGTTGCTTTGTGTTGAAAGGTCGAAATAATCGTACATCCCCATACATAACGGGGCCAGTATCACTACACATATAGACACTGTGCACTGGAGAACGCCACAATGCATCGCCTTCCGAGCTGGCGAAATCGGCTTGACTTGATAAAATGTTAGCCGCGATATAGAGCATCTTATACATAGACAAGAATGTCCGTAATATGAAATCTCCGAAGCGCACCTTATCTGCATGAGATGAACGAAGAACCTTGAAGCATGTGTGCCTGTTCAATGTTGTCCTGCTTTCTTCGAATTCTCTCGTGCGATGTCGGCAAAACTGAGTCAACAAATTAACCTACTCAGCGCGCTCTGGCCAGTGCATGACGCCTATACCAACATGGTGCCTTTTCGGCGCTTTTAACCCCTTATTCACATTCCCACGTGTAGGGTAGCAAACAGGACATAGTCTAGTTAAACTACCTGCCTCACTTACATTTTCTCTCTCTCTTTCTTCCTGTCTCTCTCGTTGTGTTTTCCTGAATTCTTTTGCACCTTCAACTCCAAAACGTCACTGTTACAATTGCTACGATATAGTTAAACCAAAAGAACTAACGTGTCCTATTCCTTCCACGTCTTCATTATCGGTTGGTTTTCATTCAGTCTGTATTAGGTGAAGAAACGGGCCCTAAAAAATTCCCTTCTTTCATTCTGTGCTCAAACTGTCGCACATTTCACAGAGACCGCGCGGGATCCTGAGTCCGCCAAACTCGAGCCTATCGTAACACGTCCAAGCCGTGTGAAGTGTTCCGACACCTCACTGAGCTCGTCTTACATACCGCATATCTCAGAAACACTCTCCTGCAGCCACGGAGCCCCGATTCCACTGATGGCGCACTTGCTCATCCATCTTGCCATTGCCTATCTCTCACACGTCTATCTCCGCCATACACGAATCGGCTCCTCTCATCACCTAATCTTGGAGGGCAGGGTGGAGTTCCACGTTTTCGTCGTCATCGCAGCTTTCGGTGTGTACACGTTCATTTAGGGCATCGGTCTCGCATCCAGCCTCCCTATATGCTATATGCGGCTACGATTGCTTCGTTTCCCCAGCCTCCACGGGCGTATCCCTTTCATGTTGCCGCCAAGCTTCTCCTTCTTGCAGATGTGGGGAGCACGCTCAAGAAGCGAGGGGGAGCTGTAGCCTTCTTGCTCATCTCTTGAGATCAGTCCTTATACGCGGCAATTCAGCATGCTCCTGTCAGTTGCGAATCAGCGTTTTTCGACAGCCATACCTTATATATATGTATAATGACATCATGTGTGGGTGTGAGATTATGCTACACGCGTATACGGACAACCAGCCAACGTTTTAGCCTTATGAATGTCTCAGAGGATTTTCTATCAATTGTGGCACATGACACTTAATATAATGAAAAAAATTGTTGTGTGTCCTGTAACCGACGTATTGACTTCTTTCTGGGTTCCATCTTACCCTGTATCCTGCTTTTTCTCAAATTTACACTGAACACAGCTACCCAGCTTATACGAACACACGCTGAACCATTCGTAAAACTGAACGCATCGACGCCGTCGTCTCGCATTCGTTCTGTGTTTTTTGCTGCACTTGCACGTGCTTCTCGGTGGTTGTATCTGCTCCTCTCCGGGTAATTCACAAGGGAAGGTAGGCGTGTAAACACGGATACAAGACAGCAAATCATGACAACACTACGACGGACTCGACCATTGCTTCCCCAGCGAGGCTTTAAATACAAAGTTGTGTAGCGTTTGCAAAAAAAAAAACGTGTGTGTTTGGTAGTAAATATGCTAGTCAAAACTTGGGCAACGCTGCGCACATGTGATGGCAGGATTTGTTCGGATGTCAATGTCAGCGTATCGCGTAAACAGGCACTTACACCGGCGTTCCCTTGTCTGCACTCACACCCGCATTGTGCATTTATACTTACATACGTCGTACACACAGCGACTGCCCCACTCAGCTCGGGCACGTCTTTTTCAGAGCATGGCCGCAGCTTTCACCGGCACGAATTTTCTACAAACTCGTCTACTGCCACTGCACGCCTTCGCATAGACCGAATCTCCGCTCTTCTTGCGTATTCCGCGCACGTCTTCCTATCCGCCGTGCACGTTCTTACTATTCCTTCTTTCTTTCTGCACGCGTTCCCCTACTCTCCTCACACGAAACTGCCACTATGAGCTGATGCCCCTACTGCTCCTGTTGTACATACCACGCACCCAGACATCGTGCTCCCTATGCTTTTTCCTATACCCTATACGAAGTCCTCGTTGGAGAGGTCTTTTCTCCTGCGAGCTTGCTCTCTAGACCTCATCTCACACCGCGTGGCGGCGCTCGGAAGCACCCCGAGTCCCACCTAGCGAGCTGCTCGCCCCTTCCCCCACTCTCTCGGGGCCGCTGCTGTCCATCTAAATGCAAATGCAATATTCTGTTTCACTGCCGACCGCGTACCTACCTACCCCCCACCCCCTGCCAACTTGCGTCCGTGCGGGCAAGTCGTCCGCTGCTGGCCCGTCTTATTTTATAGCCGCTTTGCTTTCTTTGTTTCGGCGTGGTACCACGAACGTCGCCGCTGCCCCACCGCCACCATTATTTCTCTACACTCTGTTTTACTTACGCTTTCTTGGCTTTTGACGTTCGCTTTCGTTGCATTGAGAGTCACCTATATGGGTCTCCCCGTCCCGCGACGCCTTCCCGTTGTCTATTGCCTCGCTCCTGTTTATGTGCATCGCGCCGACGGTGCTGCTGTCCGATGGGGCGGCGGTGGCGGCTTGTGCACGAGCTCTGGCACACTGCGCCGGCCCTTGCGTTTCTGTGCATGAAGAGAAGACAGAAACAATTACACGCTCTGTATGGCACGGGCGCTGCGGAAGGACCCTGAAGGTGTCAGGGGGAATCGACTTGTTCCCTTTTTATCTCTCCTGAGTGCAGGAACCGTGTGATATATCAGCGCCTGTAGGGCTGACATCGCCTGATAGACCATAACGTATAGAGTGAGCAGTGGCAGTAGCCGTTGCTTTTGATATGCATATAACGAGTTCACGTTATGCTTAGCCTGCATAGAAAGCGTGGGTGAAGGAGCTGCTCTGATGTCTCCATTGAAAATCCGATTTCCGATGAAGATATCGCTGCTCATAGAACGGCGAGTAAATACGGTCAATGGCTCCTTATAGATGCTGAGGCTGGTTCGAAAGTGACCGTTGGCTCTAGAGCCTTCGAGTGTAGTAGTCTACTTGTCTATACTGGTCTGGTATAGTATTGGCAAAATATTCTGTTGCTATATTGTTTTGTTTATTAATTTTGTACTGCGATAACGACAATCGCAACCTGCCCGTCTAAACCCATTCTTTAAATATACACATTACAGCCTAGTCAAGTCCTAATTAACAGCTATATGAAGCTTTGATAAATAATGCTAGAATGTTACAAGTCGTTGTCAATAGATGAAAATTCATGCAGCTTTTTACGTAAGCAGAAATGTTTCTTGTTTTTTTTTTCTTCTCTGAATAGTTTCATCATGGGCGAAACTATGAAAGAAGGAAACAGACACAAAAACGCATCAGTCGGGTAAAGGCGCGCATATGGTTTATTCTTAAGCAAAGATAAAAAGTTTGTTTCCTTCACTTGAGAAAATATGCGAAATATATATACCCTCTAACTCGTCGCGAAAAGACGCATGTGGCGGGAGGAACTCAATGATAGAACGGGATCGTTCCAGCGGAATCCTCTTTTCATTTCTGCCGCTCAAAATGCCGACAACCCAATTTTCGGTCTCACTTTTACATCGCTATCACAATTTGGTCTCTCTCCTGCGGATCTCATCGACTCGCCATGTAGAGAAACAAGTACCGTGAAAGTGCAAAAGGGAAAAAAAAAGAAAAAGGATTCTCATAATCATCTCGATCGATTCCTCCTCCTTATGCGACTGTCGGGCGGCGCCTTATCGATGGAAATAAACTGCAATCTTCCTCATCCGCGCTCAACACAAACGCGTATATATTTGCCGCCAAAAGGCGGCACGATCGACGCGCTGACAGCAGCACAAGCCGATCCCGCTATAGACGAGAAAAGGGAAGGAGATATGAACAGGCATGGTAACATTGTGGGGACCGTAAAGTGTACTGTGGTGAAGTGCATCCAGGCACGATATGTCATATATATGCGCATATACAAGTTGATCTTTTTTTTTATTTTGCACTTCTGCGCACTTGCTTGACTTGTGGTTCGTGCGTACCATCCTCTTGATCTCCTAATTCATATAACCACCAGTACTCTCAATCTCCCGCGCAATCAATTTCGGCTTCTCCCTTTCGATTCCGAGGACTATCATGTTCGCTGGCGCGTCAACGCTCTTATATAGGCGCTGTTGTGCATATACCATTTTATTAGTATATGTATACATACACACTCTCTTTGAACAGTCCTCGTGCTCATCAGGGCATCGCCTGTGTATAAAACGTACTTATCTGTCATGGAGCTCTTCTGTTTGGAGTATACTCCAAATCTAATCGCGACCATTCCGACTAGCTGCGACCCGTCGCAGCTGTGGAAGGGGTCACCAATGTCCTTTCGAGTAAACCTGAGTTCCCGCCATAAAGTTTTTTTTTAACATTAACTATTTTTAATATCACTTCTATCAACTCATGTACTTGCTGGGAAATCTATACCCCGGCAAGCCTTGACGGTACAGAGGACACATTAGACTTGCGTGGTTAAACCATGGACGTGATTTTCACGCAAGTAACAAGAGGTGGCATCTCGCGGCCGGCAGGGGTGCTGATGACAATGCAGGCAAAAACGGAACCATGCAAAAAAAAAAAAACTGCTGTGTCGGCCTCACGGCCCAGCAATCATAACGACCCAACGCCACCGGCTGCTAATACGCACCATCGACATCCCACTTTCTGCAATGCGTAACGCACTGCGTATAGTACATTCCATTTAATAACACAGGGTATACAGGCCCGTATACGCCACATTCCTTTCTCTCTCAGACTTTAGAGCGAAGCGACAGAGATGACGTGGCGACGAATCTCAGCCCGGGTGCCTGCCGAGTCTCGGGTCGAAACCGGACGGCATGCACGCTTGCGTCTGTGCTGGTATACCCTTTGTGAATGAGTTGAGGGAAGCTAAAGAGGGGGGGGGGATGCGGGTGGGGTGGAGGAGGGGCTTTGCTGCCGGGTGGAGATGCGGGACAAGGAAGTACGCGCCAGGGGAAAAGGGCGAGAAGGAAGTAAATGTGGTTAATCAGTTACGATTTGCATACGAATGCCGGTGCCAAGGCGGCCGGCTGGGTCTGCCATGCCTTGGCAGTGTCGCGGGCCGGCTATAGCCGCTGCTCTCACATACGCTGCTCGCACCCGTCTATATGGTTCGCGTGCACGCACACCAAGTATCCCGAAGAGCTGCGGAACGCTGATGTGGTGGCACGAAAGCGGTGGCGGCTGCAGACTGGCCTGATGGCTGGCTTGTCCATTCTCAGAGGAGCCGGCCAGCCCGGCGCGCAGAGAGCGTCGCGGCTGAATACCGACTGACGTTAATTTATGAATCCAAAGTGTGGTCGCTGCGCTGTGTTATCCCGGCGCCACGCCGGTTTCTGAAAGAAATCGTCTCCTCCGCCCTTCTCTACGCTGAGAAGGGACCTGTGGAAAGCGGCCACCCAAATTTCCTCAGAAAGCATTACGAGACAAGTGAATCAGTGCGTCTGCACGTGGTCTGCTTGCGAGGGTGTATGTAAATAATGCGGGTACGAGGATATTTACATACAAAGCAAGGTGCGTAGTATGAGAGATGGTCTCCAGGTCGGTGTGTAGGCTTGGGGTCTTTTGTGTATCGGAGGAGCATCGTGGGGAAGTCGGATCATGGCACTGTTGGCGTCATTACACTATAAAGGCGCGCTGGTGCGCTGTTTGCAAATTTGGAAAATTGAAAAATACTTATGTAGCTATCAAAAACTATAGATATATTGCAGAAGGGTTTCTTGAAGGGCTAGTTGGTAAACAATACTGAGGGGAACAGCGCAAAAACAGACGGAGAAAGGAAGTGTGTTCAATATTTCTCCGTCCCGTTTTTGCGCTGTTCCCCTCAGTATGGATATATAGCGGCACCACTGAACTATGAATGGTCTGTTTAGAAAAAGTGGCTAACGATTCAGAGTTCTTGGTCCTCTACTGTGGGAGAATATAAAGCCGTCCCATGGGCCTCACAGTTTAAAAGTTGTTTGATAATTCAGGGCACTCTTGGCGGCCGCATGAAAGAGGTCATGTGGTACCTGCATCAACCCATATATATATATATATATATATATATATATATATATATATATATATATATATATATATATATATATATATATATAGGAAAGAAGTGCAATACCTAAGGGCTCGTTTTTACGTGATGAGATCTAACCGACAATAATGCCAAGGAATGTATAGAAGTTATTAGAACAAATGTAATATAAATAAGAAGAAAGAAAATTGGGTGAAAAAATAACTTGCCTGCTCACGGCAAGTTATTTTTTCACCCACTTTTCTTTCTTGTTATTTACATTACATTGGTTCTAATACCTTCCCCTATATATTCCTTGGCATTATTGTCTGTTATATCTCGGTAATATTATATATATATATATATATATATATATATATATATATATATATATATATATATATATATATATATATATATATATATATATATATATATATATTGACACAATAATAATGAGATCTACGAGCCCTTAAGTATACACTTCTTCGCTTAATCATTATCGAAGGTCTCGTACTGGCGGGCTTGGTGCCTTTAGGTGGTATACGATGGTCAGCTGCCAGTTAGTAATAAGTTCACGTGCTACGTGACGCCAAACAGGCTCATAAATAGTGTGCCACACTCGCCGCCATGGCTATTAGTGGCGCTGACTGACACCCCGACGTTTAAATTCACATATATACCGAATAAAGTGGCTGCGAGCATAGCCGCCGTGTTCGGTCAGTGGTAGAGCACCGAACGCGTTATTCCGTGGTTGCAGGTTCGGTTCCTGCCCACAGCAAGTTATCTTTCTTGACATTTATGCTGCAATTCGGTCTAATAACTTCTATAATATCCTTGGCAGTATTGTCTATTAGATCTGAATAATATTGTGTCAAAACTCTGTGTGTGTGTGTGTGTGTGTGTGTGTGTGTTTGTGTGTGTGTGTGTGTGTGTGTGTGTGTGTGTGTGTGTGTGCTCTCATATCAGAGCCACACAGCTCAAATAATTGTATGTGCGTGCAAAGCTTATGGCTTATCCTTATTCAAGGAAGTCTCCAGCACTGCTTGAGGTGCCCTCTCCCTTTCCAGCCAACATGGACTGTCTACTAGTATGTCTGTGTGTGGATGTGAGAAGTGGGTATGCATATATGCACGTGTTGCTGATCCCTAAACTTGGAGACAACTTTTCTTGGCGGCAGTGTGGAAGCCACAGAACCGATGCGCGTGCTTGCTAATACGTAGATAATATAGTGCTTAAGCTTACTGATAATTTTCTCATTGGCCTTAACGCCATAAATTCAGCTTTAAATATTAGAGAGTTTTAGCTTGTACGTATACTTGTTTACGTTACCGTGTTACCGGATACCGGATAGAATCAGCGCATGCGCGAGTCTTTACGGAACGCGAACCTTTACGTAACGTAAACTACTCGCCGGAAAGGCTTTACGTTCACGGCCCGGAGCAAGCCACCGAGTCAAGACAAGCCGAAGCAGAAGCGCCAACGGCGAACACCTTGTTTGACTAGGTATTCGCTCTGTCATCAACGGCATCGATGTCTGGGCGCAAGCGATTTACGCTCGGCGATGACATCGCTCTCGTAAAAGGGGTGTTATATGTGAATCCTTTCCTTGACCCTGCGAAGTGGCTGAAGATAGCCGATCGGCTCTCGGAGGTGCTCGGCAGGTGCTTCGGCATTCACAGTGTCAGTGAAAGGCTTAAATAATCCTCCTGCGTTTTTCGCGAGATCAGAAGAAGAAAATTAAGAGGTAAGTGCGTCTCGCATTGGACTTTGTTATGTAATGTTCTTTCCCATTGACGAAAATTGTGATTACTGGCTCCGCAATAGTTCCGGTACAGAAGAAGAGTAGTCCGAATGGTTGTGGTATGTCGTAAGTAAAACGCACCTACTGTTCACTTCGCAAGTGAAACTTCGCTCTTCAAACCATTTTTTCAGACAGCACCATCATTTGAGCCAGCTCGGTTTTTTTTTTTTTAAGTAAACCTCGCGTCTATGACATGGTGGGTCAGTGTGCTGCAGCAAACGCGTTGTGTAGTTATCCGGTTAAAATGTACTCGCAATATGACAGTCGAGCGTGCAATGGACAATCGAAATGTTTCTCCCATTCACATTATTTTCGCGTTTTATGAACGTGTTAACGTTGCGAGCGAGCAAAGCTAAAATCAGGCGCAAGCTGACGTACTATTTGCGGAGCAACACGTGTGGAGGCCCCGCCCCCGTAGCCTTGGCTCCACTGTCAGGATAAGTTGTCGCCAAAAATAGAAAAGCGTACCCCCCCTCCAATTTTCCCCTTTGTTCGTGCGTGATGGAGTGTGCACATGTGTGTGCACGTCGGAGGGCACGAAATATGTTTTCAATGTGAAACAGCGAGGAAAAAGCATAGACAATCAATGAGAGCCTGTCGCTTGGGTGCCATTGTTGATGTGCATACTGGAATTTTCTCGCAAATAGCTTTTTAAGCACTTTCTACATCCTGTACGGCTCCTCCAATCTGTCTCTCACTCGTTTCATTACACGCTGGCTGAGAGGCAATACCATATGCTGCCATTTATTCTCCTTTAGAAAAAGAAAATCACTGTCTCAAAAGTTAAGCGCATCAGTGTGGACGAGGGTCCACTCCGGTGGCGGCCAAATGCGCACCAGACCGTGGAAGTTGTCATTCGCGTCTCGGTCGGCCATTTCTCTCTAATGAGTTTCGGGCCCGGAACAACACCGTTTTTGAAACGATGCCGACTTTTGCAGGGAGTGGACGACGACCCAAAACGCACACTCAACCAAGAAAGAGATAGAGCGCCTTTTGCCTCGCAGCTTCAACAACTGCAAAGTGTTTCCGGCTGTGTATTGGAAGGGGAGGACACCCTGTGTGCCAGATGCGCCTCTGCGGTACTACTACTCAAACAGCTTATGGTCAAAGAAGCAAATGACACCCCCCCCCCCCCCCTCCGCCAAAGTCAAGTCGCGTTGGTCACTGCAGCGAGGCCTCGCCGGACAGCGTATAATAGAAGAAGGCTTGGACAGTGGCGCAGGACCGAATACGACGGCCGACCATGCGAGGCGGCCGTGGCTGTCCGAATGAAATACGAGCCATTGGCACAGGCCGAACGAGCCCCGTCGTCCCGGCTGATTGGCTTTCGCGTGTAATGCCGCTCGTTTCTGGAAAAGAGCGCTTTGAGACTCGCTGTGCTTCTCTCTTCGAGGCCTCTCTTGGGGAAAGACGACGACGATGAGTCGCCGTGTCCCGCGGCGTGGCGACGTCACCACGGGAGGTATAAGTGCAGGCGGAGCAGCGTCGCGTCTATTTCGCCTCACACGATGCTAAAGTGTGTATGTGTGTGTGTGTGTGTGTGTGTGTGTGTGTGTGTGTGTGTGTGTGTGTGTGTGTGTGTGTGTGTGTGTGTGTGTGTGTGTGTGTTGCAGGGGCGTAGCCAGGAACTTTCCTTGTGGGTGCAGGGTTGTACCTTTCTCTACGTACGCTCGTGCATTTGTATGAGTGCATGTATCTATCTAAAGATTTGAAAAAGAAAAATGAAAAACTTCTAGTAAGAAACGTGAAACCCACTACATTGACACTCGGCTACAGCCACGATGTCTTGCCCCATCTGTGTGAAATCTTTCGTCGGTGTTGGAAATAGGATACTGAATAGATAAGTGATCTACGCTTTTGTGGACTCTGAAACTGTATCCGGATGTGTAGCGTGTTTTTATTATCGTTATTCTTTCTTTCTTTTGTTCAAATGGGCTGAGGTTGGGAAGTGACAATACTTCTATATAACCTCTTCAATGAAAAGAGTCATCGATCCACGTATTGCCTCGTCAGTCGTCCCCGTGTCCGGGAAACCTTTTGATTTCATCGGCACTAGAGTAAAGAGATGAATGCGTGCATGAATGAATGAATGAATTATAAATAAATAATAAATATTTATTATTTAATAAATATATATTTGTACCTGTAATGGAAAAAAATGTTGACAAGAAAAGAAGGAGATGAATATACTCTAAGGTTCATACACTCAGGGACCTCTGCCCGCCCCCCTCCTACCCCACCAGCACACATCTTTAGCGTAGGACATGTTACGGGTAAATACTGTCAGACGTCGAAACAGTTTGGATAGGTGCTATGAATTATATGTCTATATTGATCGAGTTTTCTCGGTAAATTTGTAGGGAATCGTACAGGTGGCTGCCTTAAAGATGGAGAGTTCAGATAATATTCGGTCAAATCCTTGTTTCTAACGTTTCTCCGAAACGAGAGACACTTGGAATCGGGCCCGGAACGGCAGTCGTTAAGAGAGATTAATACTCATTCGCTGCGCATTGATACCGGTATCGTTTTGTGCGCAATTATAGTCTTGGTAGCAATTAAGGGTTTCCTGTGTTACCTACCTAAACCTACGTCTCCTTAAGTACAAGCATACTAAACCATCGCGTCACGCATCATCTCACATGCGAATGTTGAGTCGAGGGCACCGCCGCAAGCCGCGTCGTATTCGTCCTTTATGGCACCGTTCAATTCCTTCGCTCACGGCCGTGAAACTCCAACGCACAAGACTACGAATACAGGCAAGAGAAATAAGCTACGGTACCTTCTGCCAGCTCTCATTATCGGGCTTAGGCGTGTTACTGTTTATATCATCAATCAACAGTGATCACGTCCATCTGGCGATCCTGTTATAACCAACGACGTAGAGCTTTAATTGTCAACAAGAAAAAAAAAGGGAGATTTCTCCGAGTCTTCCAAGTGCGCAGCACAATAGGGGGCCGAATGTTCACATGCTGTGAGTGTAGGCTGTAATCGTCAACTGTCGTCGCCGCTTAGCGACTCGCGGCAAAACCACATGTATAGCGTAGCTAGCAGTTGCATACTGGGCACGCGCTCTCGACGAAGAGCGCTGTGTGTGTGTTTCTTCTGTAAAAGTTTCTTCTCTTTTTTTTTGCACTGATAGATCTCTCTAGACATACAGAAGCTTTCCTTGTTTTGTTTTCCAAGCGTCCTGAGGCTCATATTAAGCGGGGACATTGCTGCAATGGCTAGGGAAATACGACAACACAAACCACACATGAAAATTAGGCAAGCGAAAAATAGAATAAGTGAGAAATATAAGAAAATAAATTGGAACGAAAATTGAAAAAATACAAATAAAGTGAAAAACACAAAAAGAAACTATAAAAGTGAACAACAGAAGAAGAGATGAGGGAAGAATGAAAAAAAAACGAAAAGAAACGCAGAAGCCGGTAGCCCTGCAGCTTCGCATTTCGTTCACGCTTGGCACCAGAGCAAAGCTGCCTTACGTTTTTTTTTTTTTTTGTAGTGCAAATGCACACGGAAGTGTGCCCAGGGGTGTTCACAACGCCTTACCTGCGTTCGTTTGTGGGGATTACCTGCTGAAAGTTATTTATGAAGTTTTTCTTTTTTTGTAAATGGTGTGGTAAAACAATGCACTTTCGCGTCTGCATTTTCTTACCACTGTTTTTCGAAGAGAGAGTGACAGAGAAAGAAAACACCTTGCTTGCGTCGTACGAGCTTCAGAGCAACCCTGCTGATTGCGTAGCATCGACGGGAAATGAAAGTATACCTGTTCAAAAATATTCCTTTTTAATGCGTCTGTCGAAACTAACGCTCACGTCATATACGCACTGAGGCGAGCACGTCTATGCGCAACGACATGAAATGGGTATTTCACAGCTTTGCTGTATACACAGCCACATATCATGCTGTAGATTCGTTCTATATCGGGGGCACAGACCAAAATTAGTTTCAAGAGGGTGGGGGAGGGGGGGCACCTTTTTTTCTAAGTGGGGGCCGGCCCGGCAACTGTGGTTGAGTGTCATTTTGGGCTATCTATCTAATGGCAGAAAACGATTTCGGTTTCGGGAAGGGGGTGCTACCTTCTGGTTATGCCACTGCTGTATATAATAGGTTAAACATAAACCAAAGCTCGTTCGTAGTATGTGCTCAAAAACTCCCAAGCTGCATGTGCCAATCCGGATACGCACCTCTGGTCCACTAAAAGTAGAGAACGGAACACACAAACGGCAAACAGGAATATACATTTCTAGCCGGTCGTAATAAATACAAAAACAAAAAAAACTTCACAGCTTTGCCGCAAAGGCGAGTCAATAAACGCGATAGCAACAAATTGGAAGGTCACGAGCACAATGACAAGCAGATTAAAACGTTCCCCACGTTTCTCACGCACAATTGACGCACGAAACGTACCCACAGGTACAGATGTACGCGAATAAGCATCTCAGTTGTTACTTTGCTGTGTCTGAAATCGCGCCCTTTTCGGAAACGGAGTCTGTGCAACGATTGCAGTGACCTTTGTGCGCCTGGTAACTACAACAGACTCGTTCTAGTCAAGTCCACCACCAGCCAAGACGTATGATCCTCTCCACCGGGAGATATGGGCGCTCGAGAGATTATCCACTCCCCTCCTCTCCGTGCAGCGAAGTACGCGTGAGAAATGAGAGCCGCCGCGCGCTCTTTGCGCCATCGGGGTGATAATGCTGAAAACACGATAGTACCCCCCTCCCCCCGAGATGCCCGCCAACAGCGGTAAGTGGTAGGCATAAAAAGCTTGCCGTTTGAACGTCGAAGGAGCTCTTGGTGGCTCAGTGGTTAACGCCTCGCATTCTCGACGCGGACGTCCCACGTTCTATTACGCGCGCCGTAGTCTTTTTTTCTTGATTTTTTTCTTTCTCTGCCTCTCTCTACTAAGACAGCTCAACACGTCGGCACGACAAATGGGAATGAATGATAGTGGAGAAGCAGTGGAGCAAAGATGTAAGGTTGACTCCTCTGGCCTGAGTATGCTGGTCTCGCAGCTCGCATTTGACGGGTCAAAGCGTCCGCTATCCAGCCAGTTAACGGTCGAACACTCGTGAACATTTAAACAAAAGTAACTTTAATTAACAGGAATTGGGGTCACATTTCAACAAACATTCACGAGCACTCAGTAAGTCCCCCGTAAAAAAGCGGTGCTGTTGCTCGGGCAGGTAGGGTGAGTCTGCCCGCCGCTTGGCATTTCTTCTTCCGTCGACGACCGGTGTTTTCACTCTCTCCGTGAGCTGACAGAGAAGATGACAAATGACGCTCTGAAGTTCGTTTGCGGCGCCCGTTTAAAGTGGCCATAACAAAGGAAAAATGGGTTTCAAGACGTGGAAGTAGCCCGTATTAAGGGATTAAGCGTCTCCCCCGACTTCCTTTGGTGGCACTTGAAAGGCAAACACGGCTCCTGGCCCACTCTCTTCGAGAGGGGACGGCACACTCCCCGTCTGGTGTCTGCTTGCTAGACGCCACAGTTTGTCGATGGCGAAAACAAGGGCGCCACTTCCGATATCGGTCGGCAGAGTTTCCCTATTGCACCATTCCTTGCAATCTTCACCTCCACCTTGCGCACCATTCCGTCCGCACTGGGCAGGCTTTGGGTGACAACGTCGATGGGCCAATCGTTGCGATTTGCTTCTTTGTCCCGGATGAGCACGACGTCGCCTTCTTTTATATTCTTTCCTGAAGTGCACGAAGCGCTCTTTTGTCTCAGGGTTTTTTCGCAACGTGCGTCGCTGCGAGTACAGGCGAGAGAGAGCCTGTTCTTGGTTATTCGGAAGCCGCCGTCTTGGTGAGCGGAAAGGCAGAGGGGCAACCCAGTTGTTTGACCTGTCTTTGTATAATTCCCTATCCATGATATTGAGGAAGGCTCTATCTTCTATACACAGGGAACGCTCGTTTTCTTCTCGCGTTGTCTCGAACAGGTTAGGTGCCGGCGTGTGCGCAGGCGGCTGATGATAGTCACGCAAGTCCGTGAGGTGGTCGGCTACTTCAGCATGCTCCAAGCTGTGGCTTCTCGGATGAACAACAGGCGCCCGAAGAGACGCAAGCTCGGCATCACGTATGGCGGCTTGCTCAGTGATGTAGCTCGAAACCCGTAGTGTCCGGTCTAAAGGTGGGTGTGGGCGCACACACTCCCCGCCATCCTGTTCCACAGCTGCCTCGAGTGCACTTGCCTGAGCGTCTGCAGCAGCTGCCTCTTTTTCATGTTGTAGTACCTCAAGCTCGGCCTCAATTCTTGCCTTTTCTAAGCGCATTGCGGCCTCTTTACGACCAAACTCAGCTCTTACTTTGACGGCCTCTGCATGCGCGCGGGCCTGCACAGCAGCCAGGCTAATCGTGGAGAGGCCCGATCGTCGTGATCGCGAGGAAGCTCTTGAGTGAACCGATAGAGAGAACTGCGACGCTGTTTTATGTGCCTTGTCGCGTTCTTGTGGCGTAGCCTCTCGTAACTTTTCGCTCACGATCGCCTCACGGTCTTCATCGATTGCCTGTTGAAGCTGTAATTCGTGCCTGGCCTCAGGCGTCTTCGCCTTCTCGAGAAAGAATGAGTATGTTGCGGTAGCATGCTGGTAGCACTCGTAACTTGCACGAAGCTGCGTTTTGGCGCCGGTAAACTGTTCTCCCTTAGCGCGTGACACCGCCTGAAGAGCGCTCTCCACGTTTTTCCAAACAGAATCGAGTTTGTGGCAGTGCTCTTCGCGGCTCGTTTGGTACATTTCTTTAGCCCTCGTCGATGGGGTTGTTTTCCTTCGCGGCTGAATATTTGATGAGGAAGTTTCATCTTGTGGTGTGACATTTGGGCACTCATGCGTCAGCTCGTCCTGGTCCATTCTTGCTTGCACGTTTTGTCTCGGAGCGGACGTATGTGAAACAAATGGTGCTAAGCTGCGCGTTGAGCGTTGAGAGATGAAATGAGCCCACCTTGTTGCTGCCCTTCTGCTGTCAGCTGCTCAACTCCTTCGTGATGAAATCCTTGCAATGGGCGTGTGTCTGGGTTCAACCGGGGGTCTTGCCGTGGCGACGTATCCCATTGCCGGCGGACGTTGAGTTGGCGGCCGATGGCAGTTGAAGCGCTTTTTTACTGTGCTGAGCTGCGCGTTGAGCGTCGAAAGATGAAATGAGCCCACCTTGTTGCTGCCCTTCTGCCGTCAGCTGCTCAACTCCTTGGCGATGAAATCCTTGCAATGGGCGTTTGTCTGGGTTCAACCGGGGGTCTTGCCGTGGCGACGTATCCTATTGCCGGCGGACGTTGAGTTGGCGGCCGATCGCAGTTGAAGCGCTTTTTTACTATGCTGCGCTGCGCGTTGAGCGTCGAAAGATGAAATGAGCCCACCTTGTTGCTGCCCTTCTGCTGTCAGCTGCTCAACTCCTTGGCGATGAAATCCTTGCAATGGGCGTGTGTCTGGGTTCAACCGGGGGTCTTGCCGTGGCGACGTATCTCATTGCCGGCGGACGTTGAGTTGGCGGCCGATGGCAGTTGAAGCGCTTTTTTACTATGCTGGTCTCGCAGCTCGCATTTGACGGGTCAAAGCGTCCGCTATCCAGCCAGTTAACGGTCGAACACTCGTGAACATTTAAACAAAAGTAACTTTAATTAACAGGAATTGGGGTCACATTTCAACAAACATTCACGAGCACTCAGTAAGTCCCCCGTAAAAAAGCGGTGCTGTTGCTCGGGCAGGTAGGGTGAGTCTGCCCGCCGCTTGGCATTTCTTCTTCCGTCGACGACCGGTGTTTTCACTCTCTCCGTGAGCTGACAGAGAAGATGACAAATGACGCTCTGAAGTTCGTTTGCGGCGCCCGTTTAAAGTGGCCATAACAAAGGAAAAATGGGTTTCAAGACGTGGAAGTAGCCCGTATTAAGGGATTAAGCGTCTCCCCCGACTTCCTTTGGTGGCACTTGAAAGGCAAACACGGCTCCTGGCCCACTCTCTTCGAGAGGGGACGGCACACTGAGTGTGAACTAAAAGTAGATTCTAGTTCACCATAGCCCTGAGTGAGAAGAGGTAAATAAAAACTTAACATGATTTTACACTGACTTTGGTATCAGAGTCATTGCAAGCTTTCTGCACCTTGCCTGCTTTGACACTGCCTTTTAAGCAAGCAACGATGTTTTCAAATGCGTCCCGTTTGGTGGCGCCGTATGAAGACATCATCACGGGATGCCTTTTGACATCAATCGTGTTGACGCCGAAAGCATTAACGCTGATTCCCAGATTTCGCCTATGTTGAGGCATCTAGGACTCTCGCCTCGATAACCGAGAATATACATTAACGAACCGTGAAAATTAAAACAGCGATAAACACCGGGACAACAAGTTTTAGCTTCGCTGGCACCAAGTCGCGTGCAGCTTGAAACAGCGAAACTTATTAGGAAGGTTTCAAACAGGGGCCCCAAAAGTTTGGGGCTCTAAAGCCCTTTGCGTACGCACGCTTTGAGCCCAGCAGAAGCGAAGAGTTTTCGAATAGGGTCTGCAGCGCTTTGGACACTCACCCAATTCCATGGTCATGCCACTTCAGTGGGTGCTGTCACGTATGTCTGACCCAAAACGTTTGGGGCAGGCTTTGGGGCTGCCGCTAAATTCGAGAAATGACGTCCCCGACCCGAATCCAAAACGCGGTTTGGGTTTTGCGCATGCGCAGTGGCCCTGACGCTATTTCTCTATTCGAAAACTCCCTATTGTTTCTAGACCTTAGGTAGGTGATGATAGATTGTTTCTCCGACCCGAACCCAAAACGCGGTTTGGGTTTTGCGCATGCGCAGTGGCCCTGACGCTATTTCTCTATTCGAAAACTCCCTATTGTTTCTAGACCTTAGGTAGGTGATGATAGATTGTTTCTACGTTTATTTTCGACATAGATATGTTCGAGATAAACCACAGACATCTGCAGATACATCACGGTTGTCCGAACTAATGAGAAAAAAAAACTTGCGCTTAAACCAAGCAGTCGCACCTCTCATTGATCTACGGGTACTTCGTCGTTGGCGTAGGCCTTTTATCGCCTAGGGATCTTCTGGCAGCCGCCGTTGCCTTTTCTGTCCTCGAGTTGTTCGGCTCTCCTCTGTCGCTTAACAGCCATCTTGTGGTCTAACTGTTGCCTTCATTTTAGGTGGACCAGTGGTGTGCAGTGGGGATAGGCCCCATTTCTGTGGCACATACGCTTTTATGATGATGATAGTTTTCTCTTAGGCGGTACACTGGCGCATACCCGTTAGGAGGAAGATAATTTCCTGTGACCGATTCACAAGGAAGGATTTGGTAATCAGCTTCTCCGTTAAAAAAATGATGTGCCATTATGGGACGCTGTTTCGTCTCAGAAGGAGCTGCACACCCACCACATCCGTGAAGAGACCTTCAGCGCGTTTACCGCATGTACCGTATTTCATCATCTTGCCCGGTCCGCATACTCGTCAACTTCTAGACAGCAACGCGCCTCACAATTTGTGTGATCCCTCCTCTCTTGGCGTCGCGCCGTTTCTTCTCAAGCCAAAGTCGCTCTCTCCTTTCGGCCGCCTTTAACTCCGGGTGTCACCCGCTTGTGTGGCGTACGACTGGAAAAGGAATCTCTATTGACGCTTCCTTTCGGCTGTCCGAGCACGCACCCGCTGACCGCTTGGTTCCAAGAGCGGTGGCAGCACGTGTGGAATGACCCAGCCCCCTCCGCCCCCCTTTTTCGGCGGCGTCGTTTTTGGCAGAGACACTATACATCCGCCGCACAAACAGCCAAGACCTTTTGAGCGCGCCGCCACGGTTCTTCTGCCAACGTGGGAGGCTGCCTCCTTGCAGCTGAGCAGATTCCATTTCGCGGTTCTCGTCGCTTATTACGACTCCGACTGTCGCGCCTCGCTTGTGACACGGCTGAGTCGCGGTAATAATAGTTTGAATAGTAATGAGCTTGGACAAGAAAGGGGCTGCAGGTGATTTACGATAGGAAAAAAAGAGCGAGAAATTTGCAGGAATGAGTCTCTTTGGAGCGAGCTGTCTAGAGGGCTTCGGATTTTACGTAAGTTATTCGAGACCCTCTGGACAGCGAATTTCATCGCGTTTTTGAAGCCGCCCACCAGCAGCAAGCCAGGCGCCTTTATAACAATGAATGTGCATAGAGTTGGTAACATAGGGAGGGAAATGGCTTGCGCCAAATGAGTTGGGGAGAGGGGGGGGTGTTCCTGTGAATATATCAAGCAAAACATTTTGACTCAGCGGCTCTCTTTTTATTATTACTTTGTTTTTATTTTATTTTTATTTAAAAATACCTTACAGGCTCTATTATGGAGCATAGAGTAAGGGGGCTACATAGGAAAGAATGCTAGTGGGTGATACTTCTGCCACAATACAAAGCAACTACAAAGCAAAGCAACTTTAGAGCAACTAATAACTAATAACTAATAAAAATACAAAGCAAGTAATAACATTGGAACTAATAACAGTGGTTGCACAAATGACAAAGAGGGGCTTCAAGCAACAAGAATTTCCCAGCCGCAAAAAAGCACAAAGAACAAAAACAGAACTCAAGGAAGGTATACAATGCTATTCAGATAGATGTATCATTAATTGCTCGCGAAAATTTTCATGATTAGTTAAATTGACAATGACGTCGGGTAGGTCATTCCAGAGTGCAATGGCACGAGGCAAAGCCGATGAATTGAATGATTTTGTTTTTCCAAAGATACGTGTGATGCTTCGCTGCATGATTGTGAAGTCGTTTAGACATGCGCAACGGTGCCGTTAGTGGGAAGGGTGCGGCCTGGACGCGTGAATATATTTATGAAGCAAAGACAGGAGGGCAACTGTGACAATTATACAACTGGGCAACAATTATAGACAGTACGCTGCTATGCATTTTTTGACAATACAGGCACGATTATAAATATGGTTTCTGCTTGTATTATTGCGTATACAATGCACAGCTAGCTGTTAGGATTGGTGCTCGCTTCATGTATATATAAGACATTTTTAGTTTGGTGACTATTAACGCGCTGACTTGTGGGCTTGTTTTCTCCATATATATATATATATAATTTTAGAAAAACTGGAAAGTAAGCCTCTATAGAGCCGACTATTTCAGTACAGAAAGAAAACTCTGAGCAAATTATTATTGAAAAATCAACAAAGAAGAAGGAATATCAACATGAACTTACACACACAAACACACACACACACACACACACACACACACACGCACACACACACAACTTAGTGAAATACGAACAGTGTCATTGTCGTGAATGCGCCATTATATATGGGTTTGAACAGCCTTATCTAACATGCTTACCACTGCTAAAACTGCCCCATTTGTTGAGAAAAAAAAAACAACATCGCAAGACGTAGCATTATGAAGAAGCTGCTGTAAACGCGATACATTTTGTGACTCACAAACTTCGTACTATTTTACCTAGAAAACAAACTCCTGATGACAGAGACGGGCATAAAAAGCACTCGCTTTTTGTCTTAGTCTTATACGACTCTTAGCGCTAGTCAACACATGTTTCTGTTCTTAAATACATACGAACAATGTCAATTTTCTTCGCCAAACTCCAGTGACCGGGGCGTAAGCATTCGCGTCAATGGAATGCGCAATATGGCCTTGGTTAAATCTTTCTTTGAATCAGAGCAAATTGATTAGACCCCAAGTAACTCTCCCTCTTTGCAAGACATAGATGGCGTACTGCAAAAGGTTTGCGTGATCCACATTTTATTTACACAGTGCAATCATACTTCTATAGCGTAATCTTGATGGACATACGGCGAATGTAAACGTTTGAAGAAAATATACGTTGTTCGTATGCGTTACGAATGACGTCCATCTCATATTCCTCTGAAAACAACCATGCTCCGATTTCACATTACACTCGTTGTGCAGACAGGACGAATCAACCGACGCTCACACGTGCAAACAAACAGCTCGACCTTCGATGAATGATTGCTTGCCGTGAGCTACTTTTTTGTTCATTTAGTTTTAGTTTTTCTTTAACACACCATAACCATATTTTCGCTGGCCGCGTGGGGCTGCAGATCCAACCATATATAAGGGGAATAGATCGAGGGGAAGATTTGTCTAACGCAGTCGCCTGCGGCAGACAGGGTTAGAAGGTAATTTCGAATCCTCGGTCTTCACGATTGCGTATGCATCGAGACACGTTCTACCTGTAGCACATGTCCCTATCCCCCTCTATACACACCGGACCATACACATGCACAGTCTTCTCGCGCTGTAAATCCACTTACAGTGCTTAAGGACATTGTTGAACTGACGCGCACCGAAACGGCCGAGGTAAACAGAGGAAGACACGTGATGAGGAGACGTGAGACATCAAACATCGTTTTGTCCCGAAAAGAGCTATACACCTCGGGAGGCATTGGGGGAAACGGATACCGCCAAGCGGTTATAGAGGAGCGTGTTGCTTCGGAGTAGAGCCCTGTTCGTAATCGTTTTTACAACCTTCAAAGAGACAGCGTAATAATGCAAAGGCGAAGTGCACAGCTACCGCTGGAGCGTTATACAGCAAAGCAGCCACACAAGCAACGTCTGCAAGAAAAGATTCCGCGCCGGTGCCAATCTTCGGCCAAGGATATAAAGCCCCGACTATAGTCTGAGGCTCCCGAGATCCTACAGGTATACATAAACCTATAGAGCTTCGGCCAGCGCGAAGAATGTCTACGAGGCATACTGTATGCGAGGGATAGCGCAGACCGGACCTTCTTCTCAAAGAGTGAGTCCGCGCGGCAGTATTGAGGATCCGTAAAGATTCTAGAGAAAGGGGGAGGTACTCAGGTTTCTTGATTGAAAGAACGAAGATGGCTCGGGACGATGCCGGCACAGCCGCTAATGCACAGCGACTGCGGTTGGCCTATAACCGTATACCCCCCTCCCCTTATATATCTATGTACGCCTGCGTATTATAACGCGCGCGTCGGCATTCGATAAAATGCGGCAATCTTAAGAAAGAAAGAAAAGAAGGAACATCCGAACAATGGCCAGCAGGCTGTATGGCGAGACGGGACCGTGGCGCGGCAAATGGGCAGAAGGGACAGTAAAACTGGACGTGATTTACGCGCCAAGGAAGAAGCTGGCCCCCGCGGGTGTGCCTCTGCAGCGCACCACATCTTCTCACTGTCCCCCCTGACGCGTCGTCGCCGCTTTCCGCCGACGCAGCAGCCTTTCCTGCAACGAATCAAGAGGCAGAAAAAAAAAAATGAAGAAGAAATAGAACCACTGGCTGGCGCCTCCTTGAGGGCTCACGGGTGCAAGCCGGCCATGTCCGATTCGAGAACGCTGTAGCTCCGTGGCCAAGGCCGAGCTCTATATGAGACATCTCCTGTACAGGTCTACTACGGCTTTTTCTCGCTGGGCTATTCGTTATGGGACGCGTTAAACCTTCGTCATCGATTCTATCCTGTACAAAGTACTAGCATTATAAATATTTCTAGCTTGATTGATTGATTAACGTGTGGGGTTCCACGTCCACAAACCGCCATATGATTATAAGAGATGCCGTAGTGGAGGGCTCCGGAAATTTCGACCACCTGGGGTTCTTTAACGTGCAAACATTTCTAGCTTTCATTTGCACTTCTGATCATTAGTGTTAAAACATGTCTACTTTACCTACACTTCAAGGACTGCAACAAAAAGGAAAAGGCGTTCTTCGACCCTTTTTGCACGTGCTAGCTGACGAGGGTATTGATGCGGTGTTTGTATGTCGTTCTTCTTGCCGATGTGAACGTAAAAAAAAAAAAAATTCCGCAATATCCACGAAGTGAATTATGATGAGTGGGCGAAGCTCCGGAGGTAAACCTGGTAAACCATGAATCCTCTGTACATTTTGCCCAGTCGATTTTATTACATCGCTCCCCCTAGCGTACGTCGCCGCACTAAATCGAACGATTGCCTTCAACCAATGACACGCGCCATATGTGACATCATTCCTATTTTATAAGATCTCGCGTCTTTCATCAACTACAAGTACCGCTTTCTAGTTTAAAACATCTTGCATCTTTTGATCATCAGCTACAAGTACCACCATCTAGTAAACACTACAAGAACTAAACGAGAGGTGGCTACATACAGGAGACGGTACCGCCATCTAGTGAACACTGCAAGAACTAAACTAGAGGTGGTTACATACAGGGGACGGTACCGCCATCTAGTGAACACTGCAAGAACTAAACTAGAGGTGGCTACATACAGGCTACAGGGGACGCACAGCCCACGCCCTAAGGAGCTTCGCCCCTAAAAGTCATGTAAGTGACAAGTCCGATAGCTGATTTTCCACGTACATAGGTTTAAAGAGTCACGTGAGCTCTGCTTGTAGATCATTATACTCTCTTCGGGGGAGTCGTCTACCCTAAAGGAAGTTGGCGTGTCTCTTTAATGAGTCATATTGTAGTAGAGCAGGACTAAAAAAAAGCCGCACTCTTCTTTTCCATTAAATTGTAAAGCGATTCGATATAACGTGGTCATATAAACAATCGACAGAGCGAACCCCAAATCTGAATGTGCCGTAAGACAAATTAGGAGTTATTCTGCATTTCAGGTGGAGGCGAAAATGGTTTAGGCCCGTGTGTCCAGACTCGGGTGCACGTTAAAGAACCCCAGGTGGTCAAAATATCCGGAGCCCTCCACTACGGCGTCTCTCATAATTATATATGGTGTTTTTTGGACGTTAAACCCTACATATATAACTAAATTAAGAGTTATTTGCTACTACATCGGTACAGAACTTGGAGACCTTCAATGTGAACAACATAACTATGTGCTAGAAGTGTCCAAGTGAGCGGTAATACCTCGACGTGGTCACCTCGTAACAGAGAGGTAGGGAAGGGCAGCGCATGCCTTTTTACAGGGCTGTAAAGCGATCCAATGTCTGTCATTATATAGTGCTGCACAAGGCACATGTAAAGATGATGTGTGTGTCTAGGGTGATGTGACGAAACCGTTCAAAACTTCAGCACGCGGTATCGACACAGGCAAATAGGCGAGACAGGACGAACTGCTGACTTCTAACAAATATAAAACTAATAGAAGAGAACCCTTCCTCGGCATGCTCGTGGACTTGCCGCGAAGTGTACAGTCATGCGGAGGAATATTCGAGCTTCACTCTGCTGCCTTGATATCTATGTTGCAGCGCATGTCTCGAGAATCCTCAGCTTGTAAAAGCCTTGAAGCGACTGTCCTCGAAATTTAATCGAATCAGTTGAAAAATGAAGACTGCGAGACCACTCTTAGCTGGCTCACATCAATCGTCCTCCGTGTGAAATACAGTTTTGCTATTTCTGAGTGTATAATACCGCTGAGTTGCAGTAATAGACTAGCTAAATAATAAAATACAGTGATGAAGGCCAGCGATTTCTTCGACATGCTCGTCTGTTTACACTGTACAGCCATACATCATGCAGTGCACCTTTGATTCGCTGTTAAGTATAGCTACGTCCTTTCACTTAGTTACATGAATATGTATACCTGGCTAGTGCCGCTGTTACTGCGTTCTGAGCTCTTCACTAAGCCCGGCACCATCGGAAATACTCAATATATTGCACAAAAGTACTTACCAAATCTGGTGGTCCTGATCTGACTCTCTTCATTCGAGATACTACATGACATATATGCTGAGCAATATTTTCATCACCTTGCATTTTAACACGCACTAACATTAATGACAGTATACCTCCTCTATTTTGAGATAATGAAAACGTTGATGGATATCCGTCCTGCGAATGCGTCTAGTGTAGCCAAACAAACGGAGAAAAATATACGCGCAGGCTTCTAGCGATGCAACAGTTACAGGAAACTACGGTAACAGCGAGACAAAAAAAAAGCTTGAAGTGACAATGCGCTAATACACCTTCACTAGCTCCGGCAAGATAACGCTAACCCTTCTGTGCCTTGCTCATTATAACTACAAAAAATAGTAGAAAATAATAAAGAACGAAGAAAAAAAAAAAACGCGTATAGATGGGCTCGAAGAGCGAACCTGTAGAAGTTGATAAACTGCTAACCACGGTGATACAACCACACGTGTTGGCCTCGCCTTCTTATCAGATCGTTAGGCTGCCTTGTTCGAGGACGAAGATAGCGCGAGACAGACCTTAAGGACAACGGCTATCCATCACTCCGCCGCGCGACACGAATGCCGGAGAAAAAAAAAAAAAAAGCAGAGCCGCGTTCGCGGAAACTTCGTTTCGTCTTCTTATTCAAACGCGTACATTTTTCTTCACTTCGACTCCACGCACAAGCGTCTGCGTCGTACTATCTCGCAAACCATCAGTTCTTCTTCGGTGGCGAGGACGGTGGGTATACTCTGATCTCGCCCGCAGCTCTGTTGACACGACACCGCCTTCAATGCCACCATCTCATTTTTGAAGCAATCTTTCTTTCGCTCTACAAACACTCCTCGATTCGGACCTTTCTTGGGGGACAAAAATAAATAAAAGGGGCGCCCGTTTTGTCCGGCGTGTCCCGGAGCCAGAACTGAACGCCGGCACGTCACTTCGAGATGGGAGAGATGCTGAAGATGGGCCCTTCCAAAAAAAGTTTCCGGCCAAAATTTTGTCTTTTATGCACACCCGCCCAGGTGTAACACTATATATACGACAGGCCTACCGCTCCGCACCTCGATGACAATCTGAGGTCTTAAACCAGTCGACTGCACATTCGGCACTTTCTTTTCTTTTTTGCCGCTGTCCAGTCCTCGTCACTTTCTTCTTATCTCTCGGGTTCTGTCTCTTTGTTGACCTTGAGTCATTTGTTTCATTCTCATTCCATGGTTTCAAGACTCGCCCCGGTCGTTATGAACAAACATTTTTTTTTTTTTTGTCGCCAATCTCGTGGTTGAAGCTCAGCGTCGCCATATAATAAACAGGCTGACAGCCCACTGTAAAATGTTGCAAACTCATTGCGCTTCGCCGCGGTGAGCATTACTAATCACTCCCGATTGCAGTATAATCCGTGGTTTTTAGTGTTGTTCTATAAACGATCGAGTTTTGATGGTCAGGTTTCTGGCTGCCATTTTGAGATCACCGCTATCATATAGTCGCCATATTTTACGTCCTCAGCAGCTCAGCTCCAATTGCGAGTCTCTTAGCGTTTTCTATCTGTTATCTGTCATGCGTCAGATAACCCCATCTCATGTCTACGAATTTCCAAGTTTCGTCACATCTAATCGTGGAGGTATGTGCTGCCCTCGACTGCGTTTCTCTTAAGATGCATACACTATATATTCTAAAGTTAGACCAGCGGCTTATCTGCAAAGCGCGTTGTAAAGGGCCGCCTGCCCAACTGCTTTTATCCATCTTAACGTACCTTATACGATATTGGCTATCTCAATTACTCCTCTCTATTTCACCCCCCTGTTTCAGTTAGCGTCCCGCCTGATGTTCTATATACCGCTCGTTTCGCGCTCCATAACGTCTGAAATTTCTTTTGTTAACCTCCAACGCAAGAGACACACTCACTCACGAGTGCATTGATTCGACAGACTGCTTCGCGCACTGATTTCCGCCATCGATTCGCAGCCATTTGTGGAGCTAGCTGTTGCTTTCTTCATTTTCTATTGGATCAACTGTGAGTAGCGGGCTTCACTCACTTCCTGTTGCAGATACCCATCTATGAGGATGACAGTTTTTCAATGTACCACACGAGTTTCCGCGGCGAGTACCCGTTGATGACAGTCTTTTGATATGGGGTGAACGAGGAACGATTTGCTAAACGATTTTGCTATTAAAATGTAGACCGCCATTGTTATTCTATCTGCTATCTCGTTCCGTTTGCCGCCACTTGAGGGCGGAGCACCAATCTTTATTTGATATGGGGGGTTAAACGTCCCAAAAACCACCATATGATTATGAGAGACGCCGTAGTGGAGGGCTCCGAAAATTTTGACCACCTGGGGTTCTTTAACATGCACCCAAATCTGAGCACACGGGCCTGAGCATTTTTGCCTCCATTGGAAAAGCTGCAGCCGGGATTCGAACCCACGACCTGCGGGTCAGTTGCCGAGTGCATTAGCCACTAGACCACCGCGGCGGCGGCCAATCTTTATTTAAAGATATTTGACGAATACTAGGGCAACTGGTGATCGCGCACTAAAAGCTAAAGTGGTGTCAGTTTGTGTCATTCGAAAGCTAAACGCAAAGAGAGCAATGCGAATTTCACCAATACACCATGTTATATCATTTGTCACGGCCACAGCTCGGCTAACTCACTCATGGGTTGACTCATACGAATTCAGTCAGATGCAGGTATTCACTCCGAGTGAATTGAGTTGACAAGTATTGTGAGCGTGAGTCCGAGCGAGCCCAAGGAAAAAAAAAAGAGAATATGAGCGAGCTACGCGTTTATTCCGCCGATATGTGATGATGTCTATATATAAAAAAAACTATCTTATTACTTGGGTAGGGAGTGAACAGGCAAATGTGTTTTATTATATATTCTTGAGTAGGGTACTGTCGGAAGCTGGATTTTCACTGCAAGCCTTATACAAAAAAAAAAAAAAATGGTTGTTCCCTCAAACATCGGTACCGTTAATTCCAAGTTCACCAAAAACCAGCGCTGTTCAGGCAAGTACATTTCGATCAGCAGAATTGACAGCGCGTATGAGTTCTTGGGTGCCCTTCTACCGGAATGCTGTTGTTGCTTTCAGTATCAGAAGCGCTGATGCACTGCTCGGCGGCCGCTACATAGTCGTTAATCTACCATACCAGATACCTGTCATCGTTGCTCTCAGAAATTTTGTTAGCGAACAACATTAACAAACGTTTTACTCACCCATTGGAAAACTACGCAACATGCACCATAAGGTATTCCTCGAGCGACCACGAGAATTTCGTTCTAAGCTGAAAGCGCCGACGCAAAAACAAACACTCGGCGATGCGGAGCAAACGAAATGAGCGAAATGTTTGATTATGAGCCGTATCCATTTCATGTGCGCCGTCCCGCTACGATAACCTGTTCTTCGCCCGAAGAGGGGCCTCTCGGGTCTCCAAATTTGACGTCCCTCCATAAACAACGAACGGGAAGGGTCCGCGGCGTTTTCTCCGGAGTCTCTAGCCTCCGCGTGCCCGTTCGCCGCCGTCCGTCTATCTGCGCCGATCTGCCTAGGGAAGCCAGCAGAGGCCCCCGCTGGTTCCCAACAGCCCCCACAAAATCGGCCGCGATTTTTCAACGCGGCGAACACACTACTCGGTGCGCTTCTTTTTCGCCGTCTTATTCTTTTTCCGCGCGGTTCCTCTTTCCTCCTCTCGGAAAACGCGTGCTCTCTCTCTTTTTTCGGCGTTCGGCCAATGGCGAACGCGACCGGACGTGACGCAAGCAAGCGAAAGGGGCGGTCTCTCGCTCCAGTTTCCTGGCGAGCAGCGTTCTCCTGCCCTCCCAAGCTGTCAGATGCAGTCATGGCGTCGGATCGGAGGGAGCGTTGGAAATTTGTCTGCTATTTGGCTGTGGTGTTGCCGGTTCTGGTGCGCTGCGAAGGAAACCAAGGTAAGGATCGTCGTGCGCGCTGGTTTTTGTCGTCCCTGCCCAAAACCCTGGATCTTTGCGAGGACGCTCTTCGGCAGTACGACTTGAGGAGGTGCATTGTTTTCACCCTGCGCGCGCGCGCGGAATCGGGCGAGCAGCCAGTCGATGATGCTTGACCGGAGAAACGCGGCTCGCGCTCTCGTGTACGGGAAAGGTCTCCGGCGGCGTGGTAGCATGCAAGGTCCGGCGTGCTGGTGTTCGCGGGCGCTCGTCGACCGACGATGCCCTCGGCCGCCCTTCCTGCCGGCAGCCGGTTTGGGAACTTCGCCGCTGGTTCCCCTCGCGAGCTCGTTGTTGTTTTGTTTTCCCAGCGGTTCGTTCCGGCGATGTGCGATGCCGTTGCCTCTTCGCGGGGTGCCTGCAGCTGCTATTGCGTAACGTTTAGGCCGAACGTAGGCCGGATCCTTCAGGTGCTCGAAACTGGAGTTGTTTGCATGAGTTGACGCTGGCTCGTCTCGCGCCAAGTCAGATTACGACTATATAAGCAGCTTGTGTAATGTAGTGCACATAGTGTGTGTGCAGCGCTCGTGCCAATTCAAATGTTTGAGCGGTGGGGTTTCACGTCTCAGCTTGTCAGAACGTGTCGAAGGCGCAAGGTTGTGTGTGCGTTCGTTAAAAGAAATCCGAATGGATCACTGATTGACGAATTCGTTCACAGGGTATTAGACTTATTCGAAATCGTTGAGTTGCTGTATGTCAACATTTCCCGTTTGCAAATATGAATAATTGGTTGACACGTGATTTGAATCTTTTAATTAAAGTGAAACGCGTGTGAGGTAGGGGCACAGTCGACATGGCCCACGTTCGGCAAACCAGAGCTGTGTGTCGCGTTTCTGCGGTCAAGCTGTGTTTTGTGATGGTGCGGTACACGCGGCGGCAAGCAAGGCAACTTTCGACTGGTTCGTCCGTGCTCTTCCGTTGCGGTGGGCTTTCCCGCACGACATTGGACCGACGCAAGAGTCGACGGGCCGCCGTGCCGGTTATTGTGCTTGGTGATTTTCGCGATTGGTGTGTTTCTTCGACGTTTCCTCGGGGGGACATCATCATCGACGACCTGAGGATTGTGGTACCACCAACAGAGAGAGAGTCAACCTCAATGCATCCACCTCGGCGCCACGATCGGATTTTCGGAGAAAATCGAGAGACGATCTCTCGGGATTGGAAGTGATTTTTTTTGTCGGCTCCGATGACGTGAATCGTTCTGAAATGTTAAGGTGAGTCGTACTTTCATTTTACACGTCTTTGCATGATTATGAATGCTCTATGTTATATGGTTGGTGATAACTTAAAAAATTACAGATAGGGCATAGTGGTAGAACAGCGCAAATAACGGAGCAGTGAACCCACAGGGCATAACTGTGTCCGCTGTCCCGTTTTTTCGCGTTGTTCTGCCACAGTGTTCATTAACCAAGTAGCCCACCTAAGCAGCCTTGTGCATTACCAATGTGACGTCGAACGCTCTTGCGTATTTAAGGCAGTTAGTTTTACTGTAACAGTAACAGCTCCTATCTTTCAATCCACGTGTGTTCGGAGAACATTTCAACATTCTGGTAAACATTGTGGAATCAAGAACGTTGATCCAAACAATGTTTTCGCTTTCAACTAACTGCCTCCTTGCAAACCCGGGGATTTATGTTTGCTCGGTCTCATTGACGGCGCTTCACGTAATAACGACTAGCTGTTATGTGCTTGTGGTCAAGGAATTCGTTTATAGCAGAGCTTTAACACCATGAATCAGAACGTTCGGCAGTTTTGTAGGAGAGGCATGCGCCGCATTCTCGGATTGTCGTCGAGTACTTACCGAAACACAGCAAATGTATAGGAGCTTGAAGAATCGGAGGCTGCAACGACAAAGAGTGCGCACTATCCGGCATGTTTTTTTTTTTTTTTTGAGAAGTGGCGTCAGAAAGAGCCTTTACGAGGTAACGTGTGGTTCGAACGCGCGCCGGTTTAGGTCGGTTTGCTCCGTCGCGGACCACCAAGGAGCCCCCCCCCCTCCGTGAACAGATGTGGAGCGAGGTATACTTTCGCAGGAAGAAACAGCCCCGGAGATCGCTCTCAACACACGAACACGGCTAGCCGCAATACTGTATTTAAGGAAGCTGCTAGTGCGTAACTAGATTAAAGACCTGAGACGAATATCATCGGTAATGTGAATCCTACTCAGTAGGCATGCTCCTATTTGATAATACCCGCCTAGTATTGGAAGTTAACTGCCGCGTTGCCTGCGATGCGCTATGTGATACAACGCTCGGTAGTACAAACTTGTAACTCGTTGTTATAGTTAGTAGGTAATTCTAATCACTTTATTCCGGTGCAGGCGTTTCTGAAGTAAATGCCGACAGATAATCTTTTAGAGAGACCGGCAGAGCGATGTAGAAATGACAACAGGTTTTCGTAAAACCAAATTAGCAACAGTAACGGCACAAATGTCGTGGCGGTAGACCACAAAGTTGCCTGTAAAGTTTAAAATCACACATTTCCCCGTCTTGAACAAGAATTAAAGGAAGGTCGTCGTCATTAGCAGCAGAAAGGTAAACAAGAAGAGACAATCAGCTGTAGGTGATACCAGCTCTTAGCCTGCTTATATAGGTACTCTCAAAGCATTTTTCAATACCTGCTACTGCAGGAGGGCGAAACATTTTGCAAAACACGCCATATTATTCGCAGCAGTGTAGTATCTGCAGCAAAGTTATTTTCGTCGAAGCACCGGTACCTTTCTTGCGTTGCAAGTGGCAAGAAAGGTACCGGAGGTAAGAAATTCACGACGCCTGTATTGAAACGTGGGCCTTTTAAATAAACGAGCACATTTATCAGTTCCTGACTCGATTATGTAACGTGGTGATCCTGAGCCGCCTTCACAGCTGCTAAATTTAGCATCCATGCACTGCCTTGTCATTTTTTTTCTGCGCCTTATTTGTTAATGAAAAAACTCGCATAAATTTGCCTATACTTCTGTAGAGGTGACTATTCTTTTTGAGAGATGTCTGGGTGCTTTCGGTAGTGTGAATGTCGTGGTCATTTAATTTAGGATAGTTACGTAAGCGCTCGCCTCGCTCCGACGTGTTTGTTTATGTATCTTCAATGATACACGAAGACTTCACATTTTCTTTATAATCGTATGGTTTTCCGAATTGAATGACGCCAACAATAGCTAGAAAAGGCTGTGTTTCCGAACTAAGGAGACGTGGGGCTGTTTCGATTACCTATCCAAGATTAACATTATCATTTCACTATTCAATGAGCACGCTCATAACTCGATAATAGTACGATTATCTATAAGCTTTGTTTTTTTTTGTACATGTCGCGCTGAATCGACGTGTTAGTTTACCATCAGTTCGAAAAGCCCGTTAATTCGGTATGTCCAGGTTTAAATCCACCTTTCCCGACCGGTAACGATCACAGATACACGCTATGCAATTTTAATGCAGTAGCATTAAACAGCTTGTATCGCAGAAATTCTGGCGTCCATGTACGTGAATACAATGTGAAAATAACTTCCTCTGCAGTGAAAGTAACGTTCATGATTTTCAGACACATGCGTCCTGTATACATGCTTCACAATAGAACATGAAATATTGCCGTATTAATGCATGGTGCAAGCGTACTTTGCCATTGGGCATCAGCAAATGAGATTATCGTAATCCCTTCATAGTCTTAAAATGAGTCACCCACTACTATAAAGGCACACACCTTACTGCACCCTCCAGGCCGCTAATGGGGGCGTAGCAAATTTGAAAATGTTTCATACACTGTTTCAAGTACGCACCAGGAACAGAATATCGCGTTCGACTCTTCATTGATGAAGTTTAAAAGTCCCCCAATATTTTGTGCACATATTCGGGTTCGTACATTTGAAAACTCGATCAATATTTTTTTCAGTCTAAATTGCTGAAATTTATGATGTGTTTAACCGCATACACGACAGCTGCAAAAGGCTGCGCGTTCACTAACAAGGTTCGCTATTTTTTTCACGTTGACAGCTGAGACGGGGGGGGGGGGTGCAGAAAATATAGCATTAATACCACCTTTACAGACACTTAAACAGAATGACGAGCGCGTAAACGCGCACAGAGCACAGCCGCGTCAGCTGTTAAAAGCGTGCATCAAGATGCACGCAACTTCTCCCGCAGAGGGCATTGCTCCGTGGCATGAATTTTTGTTACCCTCAACGGGATGCTAAAGGGAAACAACGGCTCCGAATAGAATTAATCACGTGTTCTCTGAGAACTCTAGTGTCGTTGATTTCAACATCAGAAGTATATTTAATAGATGTCAAAATTAATGTCAACGTACCGTTTTTAAATTCCGCGCTGAAATCTCCGTGCGTGACGTCACGTATTTCGGAAGGTGCTTTTCGAATTTTGGCTGCATTGGCTCATAGAAATTTACTGAAACTAATTATGTAAAGTGCACGGTCAGCGTGGGGGTCTTTCTAATTCATTTTTCTTTTTTTTACCGATTAGGAGCGGCTTCGGCCTCATAGTTGACGCCGTCGAAATCTTTGCATTACCTCACACTGCATGGTGCGGGAATTTCAAAATGGCGTCGCTACCCTGCGTTAGCCACTGTACTTGCGTGTCTTCTCGCGGCAATAATGATCATCTTGTAATTGTGAAAGAGTAATTTACCAATAGTACAGTATAGTTTTCGCTTAAATGTCCCTTTCATACTGCAATGTGTTCCCATGCATTCTAGTTTCTTATGTCTACTTGACTAACGCGTAAAGCAAAATCAACAGCAATACAGCGTCGGTGTCTGGTTCGATTCGTCAGGCCAGGACAAATTTTTCAACAGCGAAGCATCACCCATTTCTCTCAAACGCGGGCGTGTGTGGTTTTCCTTCGCAGCTTTGCGCTACTCTCCGATATCGAGTGACAAAATCTCTCTTCGATTTCGTGGAAACCGTCTCCACCTTGCGGATTTCTTCGGAACTGATGTGCGTACCCGAAGATGTGGGTGATGTATTTCCGCTCCCGTTTGACTGCATTAGGCCGCTCTGTTTCTAGTGCGAACTTCCGGTTTGACCAATCGCCTTCATATTAACGGGATGGCGCCGTTTCCACTTGTCGTAGCATCCCTCCATTGTGCATTACTCTTTGGCCTGATCATATGCAGGCGCAATCCAGCGAGCGCCGGTTTGGTGGGTGGTGTTGAAGGTCCTGACGAAATCCTTGCTCAGAACGCTGTAAAGGAAGAAAACAAACGTCGTTATCTTTCCTACGCCCTCGGCTTGTGCGTCTACCTCAGGCGACATTGCCTGAATTTCAGCGCACTCTGCAGGTCATGTCACTTTGACCGCGAGATTGGCAACTGCATTATAAATGTTATTTTCTCTACTGTATCTTGTCTATATTGACCCGTGTCTACATGTGGACAAAAACGATGATGGGGGGATTTAGCGGACACCAGGTAGTGGGCCTCTGGCTTGACGCGAGAACGAAGAAGATCTTGTGGCTCAGCTGTTGAGAACACGCTGCTTTTGCTGCCTCAAGGCGTACTTGTGCTTTGTTCGCGTTGTACTGCGACAATATTTGCTCAAACCGCCAATATCGTACGAGCAATCTTACGTGGCGCATTCATATACACAGGGCCATATTGACTGACCATGTGACGTTATATATAGCTTCATCCGCGAAATATAAGATAGTAAAGGTCATAAATACGTAAAAATGGCGCTGAAACTTTGTTTTCTGTTCTCATAAGTGCCACGCTATCGTTGCGTTTAACAAGGCCCTCTCCTGCAAGAATGGAGCGAGCTGCTCCACAGAATGCGCTTGAAATCACGACTTTGGCTTCTTTCTGGCTTTCCTGCACTGATCTACGTGCGTTTTACACCCATCCATAAAAGGAAAAACAAACAGAAAAACAAAAACCGCCAGTGACAATTCGTATAGCCTGCAATGTATACAGAGATGACAGTTTGCGATTCCACTATTTGCAGTGCAACCGTTCTTGGGATCCTTTAGTATAGGGCCCACCTGCCTTCCCCCTGTCTGTTGACTTTGCTTCGATAGGCCAAACAGTCAGGTAATGCGAGACTGGCTAGCTGTCGCCGGTCTTGTCAGTGCATTATCTTTTCGTGAAAGGACCGCTTTTCTTCCTCCTTTTCTTTTTTTTTACGATCCACTCGTTCGACATGCTGCGAGGAAACAAAAACAAGCGCATACACGGCCGAAACATCACCGAGGCGTAAGTGAGCCGACTTGAGATAGCTACGAGCTTTTCTCGCTACACTGGTTCTTAATATTCTATTCCTTTTCTCATGTGGAGGGGTCGTTCCTTTTACTTAGCGTTCCTCGTCGAGGTTGTGCACTGGTTTCCTGATATGAGACTCAAGCACTGCGGAAACGGCATAGCACACGCTTGCTTTCTCAAAAAAGCCTCCCATACACAGTCCGCGCACCATCGGCGTCAGCCGACTGGTGGTGGCTTATGATTTAGTTGCGACTTGGCTCCGTTGCGTGTGTGTGTGTGTGTGCGCTTCCCTCACTTGGCTGGCGTTATCGGCCCGAGGAATGCCGCCAGTGCCAACGAACGTCGCAGTCGAAGCTTCGCGTTATCCCCGCGTACAGCTTCTTTAGCTTTCTCCAGAAGAGTGCTCGTGATTGGTAGGCACCGCGGGAGGAAAAAAAAGAAAAAAGGGAAAGAAATCTGCCTGTGCCAACATGGAGAGCATAACTGCGGCAAGACGCTTTGGCCCCAGCGGCCGCCCTCAGAGGTCACTCACTCACTGGCGCCCTGTTCCGAAGGTCTGCGGCGCGCTGCTCGCCTCCTTTCTTTCTTTTCTTCGTCTCTCACCCTCGAAAAGGAGAGGGTGACGGGCGTCCGTGTTTACCCCTTCGCGCCGGGTGATAAGTGGTGATGGGAGGGCAACTTTGAGTGATTTAGTTTCGATGGGCGGGATTCGTACAGTCGGTTCGTGCGTCTGGGATGCTTGGCTCTTTTTTTTTTTTGTTTCGTTTTTCGCGCGCTCCCTCAATCGCTCTCTTTCGCTCACTTCCTATCCGCCGAGAGCCGCTGTCTCGGTAGGAAATGCTTGGCGAAGAAAAAGAGTGCGCTCCGCTTTCGCAACTGAAGCGCGCCCCGATGAATTGTTCTCTCTGGCCGGCGATCAGCGAGGCCAGCCCGGCGTTTTGAATGCACCGTCGTCTCTCTATCTTGTTTTCCTCTCTCGATCGTTCGCTCTTAAAGCTCGAGCAAGGCTGCTGTTGCACGTCTAAATCAAGGAGATGTTCTTCCTTTCTATCGTTCCTTTCACTTCGCGTTCTGTGCGCCAGACGCGAGTTGTGCGTGTAGTGAGTACTGTATACGTGTATGCGCTCTGGCTTTCGTCTTCTCGGCGCGGCGGCACATTGTCTTGGCATGTCCGCCGCTTCGCGCAGTTTGCCTTTTTTCCACGGAGCGCGAGCGCTCCGTGCGGCTTTCGTTTGTTTACCCGACTTCCTTTCGTACCCGTTCTTGCCCCCTTCTCCCGGCGTCGTCCACCCTTTTTTTTCTTTGCTCAGTCGCGGATGTTTTTTTCGTTGTTTCCCGCTTCGCGGTTTTTTCTTGCCGAACGTGATGACGATACTGAGAGACGAAATCTCCAAGCCACCCCTTCCTTCGCGCGCATCGAACGTGGAAACGCGAGTTCGGCTTGTCTTATGTCGGCGTTATCTTTTTTTCTCCGCCGGTTCCGGGGCGAAAAGCTCCTGTTGACGTGAAGCCACAGACCGGGGAGGGTTTGTTGACGTTATCCGAATGGGAATAGGTTTGTTGCATGCATGACATACTCCTTCGCCCGGCTGCGTGTGTAGTCATTTGTACGCTATGATAGAACGGAAACGACGAAAGGGGCTGCTGGTTCCGTTTTGCTGTGTTTGGCAGCGAAACAAAACCAGCAACAAACCTTTTTGCGGCGAACCCCTCAAAAGCCCGTGAAATAAATACGCCGACAGGGAAGCGCGTCTACGGACGTCGTAAATATTGGCAAATCAAAGGGAGGCTTCGAGGGGTTTCAGCAACAAGTTCGCTAAGCATGAACTGAGCATTACAAAGATCACTGCGGGTACGTCAGCGCTTTCTGTTGCGCCATTCAGAGCGTGTCACGCGCATCTAGCGCGATGTACAATGAACTGTGCATGTAATCACCTTGTCAAGCTCTCACGTATTGGGGTCTCATCGAATCGTTCGCGCCGACCTGAACGTGCCGTAGCAAGTGATTCGGTGCGCTTCAGTGAATCCGGCCACCGCAGTGGAGCGTCCGAGAGAGTGACGCGCTGAAAGATCAGTGTCTAGGGTGAGTTAGCGCACGCGAATATGTTGGGTGCGGCCTTGTTTGCGTGTATGTATGTGTGAGTACTCCGTTTTGGTAACCAAGTGGATGGTGGTCGTGCCCAGCGTTATGCAAGCCTCCAATGCGACCTTTTTTACTATGCCACAGCGCATGTGCCCTGGTGGAAGGTTCCGAAACGCCTTCTGATCTCAGATTCTTTGGTTCTGGGAATATCGGTTTTTCCGTCCCCCGAAGAACACTACCCGAACGGCAAAGGGCAGCTTTGGGAAGTGAAAAACGCTAATTGCTTGCTTTCTTGGCTCTCTGACTCCTCGTCTCAAGGTGGTGTTTGCATGTCGGCACGTGGCTAAACGACTGGTTCAGTTGGTTCATTTACAATTACTGCGTGTGCTTGCCTCCGAAACGCGATGCCCGTTTGATCCCCTGCTCACTGTACCGGTCGCGTTGCCTGGCTGCCTTCGATAGCGAGCTTCGTGGAACGGAGTGTCTTCGGCGTTCTTCGCATGTTCTCTCCGCCCCTAGGCGTCTCGTCTTTTTCGGCGTCCGCCGAGTGCGTGTGGCCGCCGCGTTCTTGCTGGCGACACGCTCGTTCGCCTGTGGGAGCGGGGAATGAAGGAAGGAGCTCGGCCTCCGAGACGTTATAAATGGCGCTCCGCGCGAAGACGCCCGCAGGAGGGGCCGTCTCGGGCCGAAAACTAACAATGGTCAGCGCAATTAACGTCCGCCGCCGAGAGCTCCTCTTATGCCGCCGCCGGCGATTGTGGTGCTGCGCCTCGCGTAATACAACGCACACACGCCACCACACACTGCAGCGGCAGCACTGCCGTCTTTGCGATGAAGGGAGGAGGAGGAGGGTGGGCTCCTTGCGAACTGCATTCCAAACAGTCGACCCCTCCTCCCTTCCTTGACGGCAACAACTCTGCCGTTCCGTCTGCGCACCCCCTCGCCTGGCGGTTCCTCGGCCTTGCCTAGCCGGTCGGCATGGACGTACTACACGAGCCCTGCTTGCAACGACGGAAGAACGAACGAGCTGGCCCGCTGTGTTGCCTGCGCTGCGCGGCCCGTCGACTGGTTCATCATTGAACGGGCGCAGATTTCGCCGGCCGTGGCTGATTATAGTAATTTCGTATCGACTCTCGCGTTATCGATATGGACGTCTTTTCCGACCATGTGTGTGTGTGTTTGTGCTGTGGTAGGGTGTGGATGTTGTTTTTGGCGAGCGCTCGGCCCTGTTTTTTTTTTTTATTCCAGCGTGCTCTTTTTCTGAGCCTCTCTCTGCGCTCGTGGCAGCGGCTGCTGCTGCTTCTTCCTGCGTCCCTCGCTGCACGTGCTGATGCGAAGCTGGGCGATCAAGGCGCTGCCAAGGCTCGGTTCACCTTGTTGCTCTCGCCGCCGCTGGCCCATCCTGCGGCCAGTCGTGGCCCGTTCAGGTCACGCCTAGCTTGTTCCCCTTGTCCTCGGGGAACAAGCTAGGCGTGACCCCTTGGTCCCCTTGGCCTCCCCTTGGCCTCCTCAGTCGATCCACTCGGACCTTGCCTCCGCCTTTTCGTGTGGGTACTGTGCCCGACAAAAGAAGGAACAGTCTTCTCGCACGTTTCGGTATTGTGCGCCGTCGTCTTGTTTGCGTTGACCGCGGCGCGTCCGGTTCGCGTAGGGCGTCTCTTTCACGGATTCAGCGCGGCCTTACCTTAACCTGCCGCCCACGCGCGAAAATCGCTTCTCCGAAAGCTGTTCTCACCGCAGCGCACCTTTGGGATGAAGTGAGGCAACCGCATTCAGCTGGTAACTCGCGAGTCGTCGCCCTCAGTCTCTCGACAGTGCTTCAAAGCCATAGCTGGGTGTTGTCACGCTTATTTACGGAGTTAGCACCGATGCATCATCTGTCGTATGCGTTTCGCAACGTTACGACTCAATTTTTACCATCGCATGATCACTCGTAGCTTCTACGATGCCGGTTATGTTAGCGTCCGTATATAGTGACTAGTAGTCAATCAGCGTCTGAGCGCTGTAAGGTAACAATACTGCTACGTAATCTTCTGCATTTCGCTGGCCCCTCTTCGTACTACAATTTCTCGTGAAGTTTGGAAAGCACTTGCGCGAATACAATTTACCAGCGAGTTTTTCGACAAACTGAGCGCCTGCCACTGTGGCGTTTCGTTTGTTTCACGAGGGTCATCGTTTACCGGTTAGCTCAATGGTAGTCGCACAATTGTGACCTGTTTGTAGACCTTACATGCGCGGTACAATAGCTGCTACGTTGATATGGTGACAAAATTGGCGAAGGGACATGTTTTTTTGTTTGTTTTTACATCCTGTTTACAGTTGCTCGAACTAACAACCACGCGATTACGGACAGCCGACGTAACGGCCAGTTTATTACGGCAAACGTTTTCGAAAAGAACATCAAAAGCGCGGGTTAGCGCGCAATCTTCTGGACACATTCGATTCAGCCGGTCCCACTCATGATGGATGACCCACTCGTTGCAGTGGTCACACAATACACGCGTTCGTTTCGAATGGGGAGAACGTCGCGACCTCCTTTCTTTCATCTCTTTTTTTTTATCAACCACTGATCTATCTTATATCTCCGATCAACGGAGATGGTATTAACGGAGACTCCCCCCCTTCCTACCAAGCGTCGCCTCCGTTTTGCGCTCGACTGGTCGCTGCACTATACACACTTCTGGCTGCATTCGCCCCGTTGCATTCTGCTCCCTGCCGCGTGGCTTCTCCTCCTTGGCGCATCCCCTCCAACCTTCATTTTTCCCCAATCCGGCTGTCTTTCCCCCACCGTTTCCCTCGGGGCTTTCGCGCAACGTTTCCTCCTCGCCTCGTGATTCCCCACTTTTCCCCCGCGGCCGTATCCTCCTCCCCAGCGTATCGATCGAGGCAACGCGTCGCTGCCCGGCCGATTAATCCACGCTGCAGTGCCCGGCGCGTTCGTTGCCCAGCAAGCTCCAGTGGTCCGGGGGAGGAAGGGAGAAATGGGGGAAGTCGTGGCTGCGCTTTGTTTTCTTCCTTTCTTTCCCCACGTCTTCCCCTTGCGTGGTTTTTTTTCTTCTATGCCTCCCCCTTGCGTGGTCTTCCCCACCAAGTGTTTTATTGTCTTCGTACGGAGATGATTCCTCCATTTGTTTTACTCCTCTTTCTGGACGCCCGCCGGTGTGCCTCGGGTGTTGTAGTATATATGCTGCCCGTATACGTGCTTGATGCTCGCTGCCGGCTATTAGGTGCTTTTTGTCTCGATAAAAGCGTGCAGCGTGGCGCGTCTGATGAGCTGGCGCACCAGCGAAGTGACTGTGTATGTTGTTTTTTTTTCGTATAGACTCTAACGTCAGGGTGGATCAAACAAAACATGAACTACAGCAATAGAAAGGATCACTTCTCTGACAAATGTAAAAAACACACGGGTAGTGCATGGCCGTGGTCACGTAAGACACAGCTCAAAAACAACAAGGTGTTTTCGTTTCTTGTTGGAAAGAGGGACACAACACACAAATTTTCATTATGTCGTTCACGTATATATATATATATATATATATATATATATATATATATATATATATATATATATATATATATATATATATATATTCTTTGGCCATCCTGGTATTGTACAAATTACATAGCTTTTACTGTTGCGTCTTAACTACCTAAAGAACAAAAATGATGCGCCGGAATCGTGAATTACTAGCGCACAGCATGTAAAGACGAGGAAGGTGTTCCTATGGGGACACTAGTCGCAAGTAACATTGCATACGATTCAATGCAAATCAGTGCTCTTATTAACTGACGCCCGTCGTAAAACGTCCATAGCACTGCATAGTTCTAACCTTGACGGGGCATAAAAACCCAGGGGGATGGTCTGTACGGGCTATATGATGTTATAAGGGGTGGTGGATATAGGAGGGACAGCAGATGAGGGAAACGGGAGGGGGAGGGGGGTTGTTGCAATTGAATGGCGGAAGGGGGCGCGTGCGGGGAAAACGGTACAACCCCTTCTCTCTCTCTCTTTTTTTCTTCTTGCCTATATACGCAGTTGTCGTAGTACCTCTGAGTATCCGCCGTGCTCGGCGCTTTGTCGTCGTAACGACCCGACAGCGCCTGCGATTATATTTACATCGAAAGCTAATTTGGACCGGAACATTCTTAACGAGCGTGCCGCCGCTTTCTTTCGCTGTTCTACACATAGCCGTCACCCCGCGCAATCGCGAAGCGTGACAGTGGTTTTCCTGCTTTTCTGACACATACCTATATAAGTACGGTCTTTGTTGAGTTATTCTCCGCTTCATTCACTTTTCTATTTTTCTCCCCGAGAGTCATTCGATGGAGGTATTGATTACTCAGATCCTGCATGCAGCCCTCTCCCACCCCCTTTTTTTTACCCTTTTCTTCGTGTCCTAGTATATATAGTGACATATAGCTGCGGGCGGGTTTATCCGAGCAATTACAGCCTCCACTGAACCGCGACGCGTGTATACAAAAGTAATTTCAAGAATCGCGCTCCTTGTATGGCAGTGCTGATGTCGTTTGTACGAGCGTGGTACAAACGTGGACGGTTCGCATAACGCTCGTTACGCGCCATCTGTCATAACGCACCGCTTCCGTTAGAGAGCATCGTATCTGCAGATCGCGTGGGGCATTCTGAATGAAAGTTTTCGCCCCCCCCCCCCCCCACCAGAAAGTGAGTAACGTATAGGGTTCTATTACACTGAAACTTGTCGTATGCACGTTATTACTTCTTTCTTTTTCCTTTTTTTTCTTTTTTTAAGAGAGGTGTCTCGTATAGCATATAATCAAGTAAAGTATACCTCGGATAAATAAGCTCCATGACCGCCTCTTAATCCAAAAATTGCTGACATGATATCGACGCGCCTCGCGCGCTGCATGCCTGGTTTTGCGCGTAAGTTTCCGCTTCCGCTTTATAGTGGCTGCGTTATAAAGTGCCCAATTCGGTCACTCTTTCCGTGTTGTGAAATGCAGTTCGCACACGCGACTGGGACTGTCCGTTTCTCAGGGCTGAGTGAATAAATTATAGCGCAAACCGATCAAGTCGGTATCTCTCTCTCTCTCTCTGGGTGGTTCTTCGCGTATACACTTCGAAGGTGTCGATCGAAGCGCCGCTGATCGGGCGTGGAAGGCAAAAAGCGGATGCGAGACTCGCGCGCGCGGAGGCAGAGCGAATCGAGTTATCGCGCTCCAGATTCACTTGGCAGCGACGGCGGCGCCTTGATAATGCATCACGACTGGAGAGCCAGAAGCGTTTCGCACTCGTTGGCTTTTACTGTATAACGCGGCGCCGCTAAAGTCGCGTGTTGTGTGTGTGTCTGTTTGTTTTGGGCTGTTCGTATATGGCGCTTGCGGTTCGAGTGGTCGACTCCTTCAGCGTGGCTAGTACCGCCCCGCGTATACCACCGGGACCAGTCGAAGGTGATAAATATATACGCTATACACCCTGTGCACTTTGTGCAATCTGGATTCAGTTTTCTTCCTCGTATATACCGATATCTGTTCCTTCTTCCACACCTGAGAAATATACTACGGCGCGTTTATTTCCTCTACCGGAACCCGTTATTTATTTTTTTGCTCTAACTTTTCATTTTCGAGAAGTTGCGGAAGCACTTTCATGCCCGACGCTCCGTTATTCATCGCTTGCATTTTTTGGGGGGGGGGGGGGCACTCAGCTTATCTCAGCTTTCTTCTGCGACGCTCTATTTCTAATCCCATTTCACCGCTTCGTTCTGCCCTCTCCCTCCGACCGCTTCTTCGATGGGATTATGCCGGTTAGCCCGTTCCGATTCGCGTTTCGATGTCTCCTGCGCGTGTCGCGCAATGAAAGAGGTGCGAAAATTGATCGAGACGCAACTACCTGTCGAATAACAGAGCAAGAAGGGGGGGGGGGGGGGTTTGAGCGCTTGATCGAGACAAGACGCTAAGTAGCACAGCGGCAACACGTAAAGCTTGACCGAGACGACTTGAGGCGCAGTGTTCACGTATCGGCGTTCACGCACAGGCATTTCTCGATAGTCGCGAATGCGTATATAATCGGACTTGATCCGCGTGGAAACAGTCCACGATGAGGCAAGCACATTCGTTACTCGGCCTCTCCTTACGTATATTTCCTTTAAATACGACCCTGTTTCGCTCGGAACGAATCGTCGCCTTCTCGGTTCTTACACACGAGTCCCATCCGTAACTTAATGCTTCGTCGCGGCGTGTCTGTTTCGCGGAATCGCTTCTGGATCGCTGCCCAGAAGGAGGGTATCTATATATATATCTCCGTTATGTATACGGCAGGCACAGTCGATGTCGTCGCAGTTACAGCGAACGCGCGAAAGTGGCTGTTATGGTGGAACGAAGAAAATGCGGGAAACGTGCCGATGGCTTACATACAGCGAACAACTAAACGATTGTGCCCCTTTCTTTCTTTCTTTCTTTTCGACGATGACGATTCTCCACGCTCGATTTTCGATTCGGTTCCTCCGTCCTCGTGCTTACCACCCTCCTTATCCCTTCCACAGCCTGGTAGTTTCCCACATTGAGAAGGCACGGATAGCGGTATCTGTGCCATTTATACGCCTCGCGTATGGAAGGTGCTCCGACGCCGTCGCAGATTCTGTCCACGTCGCGTCGACAATATAATCAAGAAGCATACGCTCTCCGCGATAACGCTCGGCAGCCGTTTGTGTCGATGCTCTCTGGAAAGCGTGAAGGCGAAGAGGAAGAAAGCGCACGCGCCCATATTGTCGTGTTCTTCGTTTCTGTACCCGCGTTCTTCTTTGGCCGGGCTTCGTTTTCTTTCGTATTCCCCTTTTATCTATACGGTGTTCGTTTCTTGTTTTGTACTGCACGCAACACCGCCGCCCCGGCTGCTCGTTAACGGGAGTGTCCTACACGGGTGGCTGCTGAAAGTCAGTGAGGTGGAGGGGGTTCGAAAAGGAGGTGTCGTCGGCGAATCGTCGTCGTCTCCTTATCTGGGTCGTCGCTTCGGTACTGTATGCGTGCGCGCTGTGAACGTCGCTGCTGCCTCCCTTCCCCCCCCCCCCCCCCTCCCGCGCGCCCGCTGTTCTGGCGAAAATCTCGGTTGACCTCGCCGTAACGAGATTGCTGCCTCCTGCATGCAGCCCGGCGCTCTATTGGCATGCGGGCCCTGCCGCGAGGCACATGGCGTTTTGTTGCTAAAGCGTTTCCAGCGTGCTTCCGCGCCGTGTCGCTACGGCGAAGACGACTCGGGAACTGAAATGGCGTGTACCGCGACTCCGCAGTTTTGTATCTTTCTCGCGGTTGTGTTTGTTTTTGTTCGGCGCTAACCTTTGGGCGCTGTGAATTGTGTGGTGTGTGTGTGGCTTTTTTTTCCCTCCTCTCTCGTTCTTCCGTTTCCTGGTTTCGTAGCTCTTCCGTTTCTTTCCTTCCTTCTTATCTCTATTGCCGTTATTGTCGCTGCGCGTGTTTATTTGGCTTCCCGGCGTGTCTCTGGCTGCGCAGCTGCTTTCTTTCTTTCTTCGCTTTCGTAAGAATCAGGTGTTCGGGCAGGGAATTCCTGAGTTAATTGTGCAAAGAAACCGACATTATTGTTCAGCAAACGTCAATTGTGTATATCGTTCGTGTAACTAGTTAAATACATAGTTAATTACTCACTTAATCGAGACAATCCACCTGCAGCGCCGATGTGACGTGTGCTAGCACGTCCCATACACTTGTTTGTTTACAGCCGCTTCGAGATGTTAATAACGGATGTTAATAACGTTCGTGCCAACACACTGTGTGGCGCCGCTCCGTCGTTAAGCGAGTCAACTCATCCCTATTCAATGAACGCTAAACACGTGTACATAGAAAGCAACAAAGATCTGTGTCATAGAAAGGGGGCCCTGGGAGTTCTATGTGTACACGGGAGTGACTGGAATTGTTTAATTGATGACTGGGAGGCAAGTTCAAACACCGTCAGGGACAACCCTTCCAATAGATGTTTGTTGTTCTGAACAATGCTGCCCGACAGGGCGGTCGACGCGCGGGCGAGTGCTTCGTAGATGTGTAGTTGTGAAATCGCAGCGCTGAATGAACGTTTGCATCCAGGCGTTCTGACGAAGCGTTTTCTTGAGCCGGTGTCAAGGTTGAAGCGGCTTTACGAAGAGGTTGTATGTTTCTACTCGAATGTATTCTTTTGCCCCGCCGCGGTGGTCTAGTGGCTAAGGCACTCGGCTGCTGATCCGCAGGTCGCGGGATCGAATTCCGGCTGCGGCGGCTCCATTTCCGATGGAGGCGCAAATGTGATAGGCCCGCGTGCTCAGATTTGGGTGCACTTAAAGAACCCCAGGGGGTCGAAATTTCTGGAGCCCTCCACTACGGCGTCTCTCATAATCATATGGTGGTTTTGGGACGTTAAACCCCACACATCTATCTATCTATCTATCTATCTATCTATCTATCTATCTATCTATCTATCTATCTATCTATCTATCTATCTATCTATCTATCTATCTATCTATCTATCTATCTATCTATCTATCTATCTATTTAATGTATTCTTTCGAACGTTCACTACATGTATAGCTATACCCTGCGTAGTGCTGGCGCTGGAGGACAGTGTTCACTACTGCAATTGATCGCGAGATTTCTGACAGCCCGAGCGGCATTCGATCTGAAGAGAACGCGCAGCATTATCAGTTTGATAATGAGTTTATTGGTTCATTAGTGAAGAACGCACAGTGTCACCTCTCGCAGGTTCCAGTCTACTTGCAATTAAATCGCAGCCATGAATATTCATCGTAATGGATGGACGGGTGGAACGGATGTCCCTTCAAACCTTAGAAGGTTTGAAGAGGCATGAGAAAGTAGGCGAAGTGATGGGGCCTTCCGATTATTGGCGAGAATGGTAATACTTAACACATAGTGAGGGCAAGCCAGGAAAGCAATTTATTTCGGAAATGTAAGCAAATTCTGAATGCGCGAGCGAATCGCACCAATAACGCGTTTATAAGGCCATTCATTCACTGCCGGAAAAACATTCGAGGAGTTCAATTTAGATGAAGTCCCTTCATTGCTCTTGCTTTAGTTTCCTAACCCGTATAGTGTAGCATTACTTTCGGCATCGAGAAACCGCTTCATCGACGTGCATTGACTGTGTCTACATGAACGGCGTATAGTGGAACGTATACGTGCATACGCGATAGATATATTAACCGAGATGTGTTTGTCGTTACGTCGGGTAAAACGTCGTCAATATGCGCTGGTGCGGATCTAAGCGCGGTCTTCGTTCCATGTCACACGGTGTTACAGACGGGGATATGTAGGAAGCTCTTCATTTTCTTGCGCTGCACCATCACAGACACGAATGAGAAGGGCGTGGAGTCAACTACCGTGACGTCGTTGAAGCGTTGGCGTGCGCCACATGCGTCGTTGAGTGAAGGGCTCCCGTCGTTGTCGTCGATGACGGTTCGCTGATGGAGGCGCACCACTTTTGCCTGTTATACCTCTCACTCGACGTCACACACGACCCGCAGATGCCACGTGGGATACCGCTATAATCGCGAAAAAGGGTGGAGGCTTGATGGGGGCGTTTATACGACTATCCTTCCTTTCTGGTAAGGGCCGTATTTCAGAAGCCACGTCTCCGGTGATTTAGATCGTCTGAGAATATGCGCAAGGCGTATGTAGCGATCGAGCGACGTTGAAATAGAAGCAAAAGGCAGCCTCGCACTTGAGGCTGGCTGCTTCGGACGAGGTCATTCAGAATGAGGATGTTCCAGGCTGTGGGATACGTTCTTAATTAAGAGGCGTTATAAGCAGTTAATGAACGTTACGCGCGCCGTAGAAGAAGTTGTTTATCGCACGTTAGTTGCAGTTAATCGTTAAAAGCTTGGCTCGACCTTAACTAAGCGCGGTATGTACCGCGAAGAAACTCCTTAAAGCACCGGGGTCCGCGGTAATTGGACGGGGGACCTCTAACAGACCCAAGTTAACTGCATGCGAGACCTCTAATCGCGAAGCCTTACGTGCAAGTCGTATACACCACTCGCGCTGAGCAAAGCAAGGGGCATGGAATGAAGCAGTGGCGCAACGGCGCTCACCGCCGGAATTCTTTTAACTGCTTCCTATTATGCTCTGACGGCACGTCGGCCCGCATTCTCCGCGCATGTTGTGGGGCACTCGTCGAACCGTTAAATCGAAATCGCCAGGCCTGGAAGTTAGGCCCACCGGCAATCTCGATGACGGTGCGCGCTGCGTAAAATTCTCTGTGGCTTCCACGCAGGAGTCTGTCGTCACTGTAACGCTAAAGGAATAGGGCTCATTGTTGCATTCTCGGAGCACGTCCACGCGCTCCATGTCTGACATGTGTGTGTTACGAACGTTCGTTGAACGTTTCGCCTCGCACGTCTCTCTCTCTCTCTCTCTCTCTCTCTCTCTCTCTCTCTCTCTCTCTCTCTCTCTCTCTCTCTCTCTCTCTCTCTCTCTCTCTCTCTCTCTCTCTCTCTCTCTCTCTCCTCTCTCTCTCTCTCTCTCTCTCTCGTCTCATCTCTCTCTCTCTCTCTCTCTCTTTATCTCTCCCTCTCTCTCTCTATCTATCTCTCTTTCTCTCTCTCTCTCTCTATCTCTCTTCTATCTCTCTCCCCCTCTCTCTCTATCATCTATCTCTCTTTCTCTCTCTCTCTCTCTGTCTCTCTCTCTATCTCTCTTTCTCTCTCTCTCTCGTAAAATGATGCAAAGCAAGATTGACCTGGCCCGGAAAAGCGTCGACGTTTCGGCGCGCGAAATTGCGAAAACGTTTCCGATTGTCACGTTCTCTCTTTTCTTCATCTTCTCCTTTCTTGGCGCATGCTAGCTGCAAGCAGCCTTGCTAGGGGGAAAAGGGGGGAGTTGCATGACAGGTCGCCTCATACGCGTAAGTTTCTCGTCGTTGCTTCGCGGATGCCGCAAGAACGACGTGGTTTGGTTGTGCAGGCCGGCCGTCGCGTGCATTATTCTGTCAGCGCTTACGTATAACGGTTCACCGAACTTTACGTGCGCGCGCGGAAGAAACGTTATTGCCCCGTTATTTGCCTGTCAGCCCGGGGGGCGGATGGCCCATCACGTCTTGTGCAAACACTTGCTCCAAATTCCTATGCAGAACGCTGTGCATGTCTGTGTCCGCTCTTATCAATCGTCTCCTGGCAGATTAACGCGACAAAGAAAATGTACGATGTGAGGCGGGGAAGCTGAACTAGCTCCTCCTCCTTTTATGACCGAAAATCCGGTCTGCCTTAGCATGCCGTACCAATGGTGGCGTGGGACCGGAACCGACAGCAATAAGGGGGAAAAAATGCATGTACCCAAACCTCATTATAACAGAGTTGCATCTACAATAAAATAAGTTCGTTATATCCGAAAAAAACGTTATAAAGGTTTATTCCTTACAAAATCTATTGCAAGCCTATATTCATTTATTTCGTTATATCCGGTATCTCGTTATATGTGGATTCGTTATATCAATGTTTGAGTATGAGCCAATTCGTGCGATTCGTTCAGTCCAACGTACTTGAGCCACCAGCGGGGAAGAGCGTTACAGTTCAAGAGCGTTTCAGTTTGAGATTACGTCCCTACATGGCAGTTTCGCTGCAAACTCCTTCAATATATTTGTTCCGTGAACTGAATGGCATACGCAATGGTATCACGTTAGTCTGCATATGCGGTCGCTACACAAACTTTTCTCAGAAGGTTGTGTCTCGAAACTGCACGCATGTATAAATGTATCGAGAATGAAGTGGGGCCACTATAGGATCGGACTCACGTGGAAGGTACGACGGTAATGCGAATAAAATTGCGAAGCGCTATGTAGTACATTGCAGATTTCGCTTTGATTACGTCGTTTCGCTGTCTGACTTCTCAGCTAATCAGCTTTCAGATTTGCACATAGCAGGACAACGGCCTATTTGCTTATATACGCCAAGCACATTCGGCTTCCCGACGCGTATCATCGCCGCGTTCTTTATCATTTTTTTTTCGGAGTGAAAAGAGGTTTACGTTCCGAGACGCGCTCAGACTCGCAGCGCATTTCTTGTTTCTGTCTGGCGTAGAAAGGGTGTGAAAATGGATGTGTAGGCTTTTAGCTTTCGGGCGCCTATAGCTGGTATGCCGTACGCGACACATACGCCGCACAAGACCCGAAGAATTGCAGCGGTGCGCGTCTCCGGGCGGTACAAGAGAACGGCGTAGGGGGGGGGGGGGGGCGTCACCGTGGTCCGTCGGGCGAGAACTTGGCATCGTCATCATCTGCTCTCCCTCCGCCCGTATAACGGCGTCGTAATTAGGGGAAGAACCCCGTGCGTCTCCCCATCCATCACTGCTCGGTGGCGTTAGGTGCCGCGCATCGGACCTAGGGCGTTCTCCCCCCCCGTTCCGACGGATCCTTTTTTTGGCCGCCTTCGACGACGCCCTTTTCTTGCTTCATTTCTTTCATTTGCTCGCTAGGATTTTGTGCTCGGGACATGCAAGGAACCGTGGGCGCGCGATGCATTGTTCCGCCGCGGTGAGAACGCGCGCTATTCCCGGTGGAGCTACCAATCACTGCACAGGGGGCGCTCCTATACGATGTGCGCTCATCGGGCCGAGATATAAAGCACATTGTGCGTGTCACGCATTCGCCTCCTTCGCCTCTCTTCCTTCTTTTTTCTTCTTTCCTTTTTTGATCATGTCCAACCTTCAGTATTGCGAAGAAAAAAAAGTACTTCGCACCCGGAGACGATAAGTGCATGATAGTACTCGTTGAGCTGTTGGTTATATGTACTATTTGTGTTCGTTCAAATTTTCAAGCACTGATAGTGATGTAATATGTCTCATTTAAAAAAAAATACGTGTAGGCTGAGTTGTCTGTCACCAGCAAGCTGACTAAAGGTTGTACCATTATCTGTTGCCGTTCATGTCGTTCCCTCTACTGTGAAGGTTATCCCGCGTAGAAGTCGTCCAGACGTCTGGATCCTCACTATGATAGCGCAGAAGGAGCCATAGTTTACAGCCGAACTGCATACATAATCGAGCGCACGACTCGGCCGTATCCGTATTGACTGAACATTCGGTGATGTCTATATGTGTATGAGGCAGTTGTTCACGACCGAGTCGAATTTCGAAATCGCATGCGGACTTTTTCGCTTCGCTTTCATCAGTGGGTTGCTTTACGAAGAAAGCCAGAGTTCATCGATTTTGTAACCTGGATCGATTTAAGTGCACACGTAGATAGCTTCCGACACGGGTGACAGCATGAAATGCACCGAGCGAACGATTCCACTCGACTCGCGGTTGACAAATATCCCATCAGACTTTCCTTTTCTCTTTCTTTCGCACGAAGCTTGTCTCCAACGCAAAGCCCTGCACACTGTCTAGTCTCGAGGTCCGGACTTTCGGCATTCTAACCTGCGTACGAACGTCATTTGCATAATGTGTTGCAGCGCGAAGTGAATCGAGCGTATTGATCGACAGCTCTTCCTCGAAACGTTTAACCCGCGCCAATGGCGTAACTCTCCGTGTATGCATATTCAGGACTATTTATTTCGGGTGAGTGCCGATGACATTCACGAAAGGCGCCTCGTTTTCGTCGCTGTAAAAAGCAGCCCTGACGCGGCCAGTTTAGCGTGTACTGTTGCACATTCCACACGTATATACATACACGCACGTACTTCGGGCGACCAGATAGATAAACGCAGTGATCCGTGCACAACCGCTGCTTATCGGGGCGATTGAAGCCTCGACCGAAGAGCTGTGGTGCATTTCGCAAGCTTGCGACGGTGTTTAGTGTGGCGACGAAACCCACCTCTGCGGCGGTTTTTGTGTTCTCCGTGCGTGCGTATACACATCTCGTCTCGCCCTCCCGAATTCTCCGGTATCGTTTCGCTTTGCATTGCTGATGGTGCCATATCGCCGTTCCGGCGTTCTTGTTGTGTATTCCGTTTTACGTACCCGCCCTTCTGCGGGCTTGCGACCGTCTCGATTTCGAGTTTTGTCGCGCCTACGCCGTTCTTCTTCCTCCATCTCTTCTTTCTTGTACACGTGTAAGTCGTTCTTGTACTACCTCTATTTTTTTTTTCGCCTTCGCATCGACTTTTTTTTTCACTCCCCAAGGAATTCGGGCGATTTCTTCTCCTGGTTTCAACATTCTCATCGTCTCCCCCCCTCCCCCGCCTTTCGCGTTTGCTCGTTCCAGAGCGGAAGTTGAGGAAGGAACCGCGAATACGAAACGACTCGGGGGACAGCACAATCGAAAGGGAGACAAAAACAATAAGGAGAGCTGAAAAGGAAATAGAGGATGATTAAACATAAAAAAAAAGTCAGGACACATGGGAAGAGACATTCCGGCAGGCTGTGTGCGGAGACGCGAAGTATAGCAAAATATACCGAACGCAGGAGTGCGTATACCCGTTCCCCGTGCCTCGAAGAAATGTATCCTGGTATACCCCTTGGCGCGCTGGGGCCTTCCAGGTTTCAACATCTTCTCTGGTTTTCTCTCTCTCTCTCTCTCTCTCTCTCTTTTTGATGCTGGTAGAAGCGGAAGGAAGAGAAACAGAAAACACGGGGACTGTGTCTCGGCCGCTTCAGAGGGAAATACATGTGTTTCGTCTTTCCGTTCCGTTCGCTCTTACCCTTTCTTTTTTCGTATTTTCCCGTTGTCTTCAGCCAAACAGCTTCCTACGTTGGAAATACGGGGCTGGGGATTATTTTTTTTTTTTTGCCTCGTCGTGGTCTCGCATTTAAATGCGAGCTCTTCGCCGACGCTTATCGATTTCCCGTTTTTACCCTTCTTTTCGTCTTCTGTACGTACTGAAATGTGTGTGTGTGTGTGGGCGGGCGGGCTGGGGCTGCAAAATAAAGAACAGAAGAGGAAGATTGTAGTGTTTTAAGCGCCAAGGACACGATCTGATTATGAGGCGCATGCATTATGGTGCGGAAACTGTGGAATATAGTTCTGGCCGCATGCACCGAAACCCCGTTTTGCAGACTAACGTGGGAGAGAGAGGAGTGCACTTTTTTTTTTCTGGACTGTTGCGTGGGGATGGGAAGGCTGACGTCCCTGCCTTTCCCGCCTGTGGCGGTGAATTCTGGGAGGTTCACGCGCACCTACAGCCATGGAGTTTCCTTTATAATCACCAGAGGTAACTCTGGCGCTATTGTTTTTGTTGGAGCTGCAGCGCATGATGCTTCAGTGATCATGGGAATTATGGGTAGTACGCGGATTTGCCTAGTCTTCGTACTTTGAGTTCCTTTTAGCTTTGTGTGGCCTGAAGCTGCTTCGTCACGAAACAACAATCGGCGAACGTTCGGCAGTATAGCGCATCACCACCTTAATCTTTTAGGGCAAACCATTTCAAATCGGGTCACGAAGTTTCAGAAGGGTTCGTTCTCTCCTTCGAAACAAAACTGAAACACAGCAATAAACGACGCCACACGTGCTATTCGCCGCCCGCAAGTACGGAGACTATAGGCAAATCCGTGTGCCACCCATCATTTCCCTGGTCGCTGAACGATCGCAGCGCTGCAGGGTCACCTCTAGTTAACTTTGGGAAACTCTGTGTCTGCAGCAGCCCGAAGCGGAATGTGGTGTAACCCAAGAAGCCATTGTTTTAAATGTGCACATGCAAGAGTTTTTGCGTGCCGCAGCCGGTATTGACCCCACGGACCTCTCGATTAGCAGCCGTTAAGTGAGCGACTACGTCTCTTGCGTTCCGGCAGCTTGCCCCCACCTCCCCCTCTCTCCCTTTCTTCAATCTGTACCTCTCGCATTGGCTTCTCACTTGTTCGTCTCTCCGGCAATTAAATTGCCCTTTAGCTCCTTCGTTGTCTGACGACGTCAACCCGCCCACTTTGCAGCGATGACTCTCTCTCTCTCTCTATTTCCCTCTCTCGTGTTGTGATACACAAAGGTAGCGGGTTCGATCTCGGCCATGGCGGTCGCGTTTCGGTGCAGGCGAAACCGTTGAGGTGTCCGTGTGCCGTGCGACTTCGTTGTACGTTAAAGTACACCGCATGGTCGAAATTTCCGGAGCCCTCCGCTATGGTGTCTCTCATGATCGCAGCGTGGTTTCGGGACGTAAAACCCCGTATATTATTATGCCGTGCCGTGATGCCATTACTTCCGGTTATTCCTCCGCCGGATGGCTCCGGCATTGCGTTTCGTTTTCTCGATTCCTATACATACCACATTCGCGGCGGTATCCGGCAGCATGTTCGGGGTCAGGGGCGCGCGCCTTTTATTACTTACCGTTTCTTCCGCCGATTGCTCCTCATTCCTTCAACCGAGGTCTTCGCAGGCCTACCATCGGTCGCTCCTTGGAGAGAGGCCGGCGGTGTTTCGTGGCCGGGCATTCGTTCCGCACTACCGTAGCGGTGCGTTGCTGCCGCTTTTGGTAGTACACACCTCGTCTCTCTTTTTTCTTTTTTTTTTTGTCTCACGCCCGCTGATCCGCTGGTGGTGGGATGGCGGCACGCTGGTCAGCCGTGGCCAGCCCGCTGCTGCTGCTGCTGTCTCTTCGTTCCTAGTATCTCAGAAGCGGCGAGCACACAACCATGTACGGCGCCGGAACCATCAGCTGCCCCCTTCCACGCACACCCCGCCACCCCCTCCATCCCTCCCTCCATCTTTGGGGCCTTCCGCAGCGCTAGCTCCTTCGCCCCGTTTCGTTCGGCCCCGCGGTCGCTCGAGAAAGGAGCAGGCTCCGTTCCGCCTCTGTTTTCAATTATTTCTCGCCTAGTTCCCGCTCCCTCTCAGCTTCTTCTTCATCATCGCTTGTTTCTTTACATTAGCTGCGGTTTATTTTAGTTCTTTTGCTTTTCGTCCCTGCTTACACTCTTAGTCCGCGAAGGCGCGTGAGTGCATGCGTGCACCAGCGCGTCGCTTCTCTCTCTCTCCCTCACGCCTCTTCCTTCTCGCCGCTTCTATGCTTCTTCCTCGGGCTTAAGTCTCTGCTCTTCCCCGACTTCCTCCTCAACTTGCCCTTATTGAACCGAGCGACTGGCGTCTCCGAAGGCTTCAAGTGCTCGCGGATGATGAACCTCTTCCTATTTCTCTGTTTTCCTCCGCGGCTCCGGGTTTGTTCACTTGTTGAGAGCCCTAGTGCGTACCACCGCCCTTGGGCTTTCTCGTCGACTCGCTCGTTGCCGCCTCCTTTTTGTCTTTAGAGACGCAGCGTGAGCTCGAAAAAAAAAAAAACATACGAGAAAGGAAGAGGGAAAGCTGTTTACGGTCGTTTTAGCTCACTAATAGTATGGCCTCTTTTCCTCGAACGGCTTCATTAGGGAAGCCTCTCTAGAGAAAAAAAAAAAAAACAGCGCCACACGGGTCGGGTATCTTTCAAATCTTCTCTCCGCTGCGATACGTGGTTAACTAACTGGCCGGAAACGCCGCGCGCGTATTTGCGCTCGCGTGCTGCGGCGACGAGACGAGATTCAGAGCGTCCCGTTCTGTTAGAAACGGAAAGATGGTTTTCAATGTTTGAAACAATGTTAGAAAACGGGAAAGATGGTTTTTCTTGCTCAGCCCTGCACTGAGTGCAATTGTGTTCCCCTCTTCAAGGACACAGCGACGCTGTACAAGCACAGAGATGAAAGCACCCGAGTCATTGTCGAGGCCGCGCAGATGGCACGCGAACAGGTGCCTTGTATTAGCAAGCCTTCCGTGGCTCTGTCCGAGAAGTAGTAGTAAACAACTTTATTAAGGCAGCTGACGGTTTCCTAAGTGGCGAGGGCTTGTCAGGCCATGCCTGGTCGCCACCTCGTCAGCGCGTTTGATGGCCCGGAGCTGGGTGTCCCAGGCTTGTGGTCGTGAGGATTCTCTCCCAGGCCTCACTTGAAGGTGACTGTTCCTAGGAGGTTTGGTGGGGAGGGTCCGTGCTGCATCCCCCAGATGATGTGATCCAAGGTGCGGTCTGGGTCTTGCAAATGGTGCACGTAGATGTGAAATAAGGCAGGTATATGTGCCTGTATATGTACGGGGAAGGGAATGAGTTCGTTTGAAGCCGCCGCCAAGTGATTTGTTGAGCTTTGTTAGTTCCGGTTGCGGGGGTGGTCTGGTTTGCCTTGATAGCTTGTAGTACTGTGTGATGTAGTGAAGGTGATGAGTGCTTCAGTTGCCTTCGATATCGTGGTTCCGAAGTCTGGCCCACCGCTCGCAATACGAGTCCTCGAGCTGGTCTGTGGGCGGCTTCGTTACCCGGGTTCCTGCGTTGCGCTGGGACCCGATGAGTTGGATTAAACGAGGATCGTCATCGTCGGTGCTGGCTGGCAGTAGTGTCGCCTGAGGCGTTGCGTGCCGCTCGGGCAGAGGACGGAGGATGCGCGCCCGTGGTTGGGGAACAGTGCCCCGGGCAAATCGGATGATAGCAGATTTGGAAGTCACTGATAATTGTTTTCAAAACCGGCCATTGCGGCGAGTGCTATGGCAGCTTCTTCGGCCTCGGTTGGGTCTTGTGTGCGTATGGAGCCGGCGCACCTCGTGGTAAGGCTCTATATCGACTGGGGTACGTTTCGACGAGACGTTGATTGCAAAGGCCTTGTTTGGGGGTTGGGTAGCTTGCCGCGTCGACGTGAGCACTTTTGTGTTCGTACCATAGGTATTATTGTGAAGGTTTTCTGGCGCGGGCTGATCGTCTACCGTCATGAATGCCGGCCCTCATGTTTTTCGGCAACGGCTGCACAATGAAGCGCTGTCTGAGGAGAGGCGGTAGCGAGATCAAGTCTTGTCCGCTTGGTGACGAGGAATTCCGATACGTTGAAGTATCCATCTTCCGTTTTACTACCACGCAATCGTTCAATTTGTGCAGGTTCGGTGAGCCTCGATAAGTTCATCTATTGTATTGTGAATTCCAAGGCTGAGGAGGTGCATGGTCGATGTGGTGCGGGAGAGGCCCAAAGCGATCTTGTGGACTGTGCGAATAAGTCTGTCTACTTTTTTCTTTTTCAGCCTGGAGGAGTCGTAGGTACGGTAAGGCATAAGTTATTCTTGTGGTTACGAAGGCGTTTAACAGCTGGAGAAGTTCCTTTTCTTTCATGCCGTGTTTCCGCGCAGATATTCTTCCTAACAGACGGGCAGTCCTGAGTGACGGTGACCGCAAGCCTCTCTAGTGCGACGGTATTGCCCCTGCCGGCTTGTACGTAAAGGCCGAGTACCCGCATGTGCTGCATTCTATCGGTATTTCGGATCCGGCCATTCTGAGGAGTGATGGTTGGTAGTGGCGGGTGTTTAACCTTACGGTAGTCAGGAGGACGAAGAAGGAGGAGTTCAGATTTCTCCACTGAGCATTCGAGACCTGCACACGCGACGTATCCGGCCACTGTGTCCACGGCACGTTGCAGTGCCTCCTCGATCTGTCCGTCGGAGCCAGTAGTGGTCCATACCGTCACGTCGTCCGCGTATAGGGTGTGTCGGATATTGGGTATGCAGTCTAGTAACTGTGGGAGTTGGCTCATTACAAGGTTGAAGAGGAAAGGTGAAAGAACAGCTCCCTGTGGCGTGCCCTTTGTTGGATAGGGCAAGTCTCTTCGTGGCGTTGCTGTCAATCAGGGAAAAGTTCCACAGTACGGCCTTGTAGGAAAGAGCACACGTAGTTGTAAATACGTTCCCCAGGGTTTGTTGAAGCCAAGTGCTGGGCTATCGCTTCATGTGTTCACGTTATCGAACGCCTTGCGTAGGTTCTATGCCTAGCATTGCTCGCGTGCCCGCACGTACGGGGTCTTCAACAAATCGTGGTAGATTTGTACGAGGGCGTCTTGAGTAGATCAGTGGGCGCGAAAACCGAGCATGGTTGGAGGGAAAAGGTTCTTGCTCTTCTGCAAGTGTTTCTAGCCGAGCCAAGACCACGTGCTCAAATAGTTGCCAAGGCATGAAGTTAACGAGATGGGGCGAAGATTTGATAAGTCTGCCTTTTTTCCGGGCTTTGGTATAAACACTATTTTCGCGTGTCTTCCATTCTTCTGGTATATTTCCGGCATGCCAGCAGTCATTGAAATATTCAGTAAGGGCAGTTACTGACCTTGCGTCTAGGTTGCGGATTGTTTTGTTCGAGACGCCGTCTGGACCTGGTGCCGAAGTTGTGCGAAGCTTTAGAATGGCTGCATACACTTCGGCTTCTGTGATGTCGGCATCAAGAGTTGGATTTGGTTTACCTTCATAGGGTGGTAGCGGTGTCGCTGGTTGATGGGCTTGGTTGATGTATTTGTCCGCCAGTTCAATTAGTAGATCTTCGTCTGATCCGGGGTGTTGGTGGACAAGTCGCTTAAGTCTGTGCCGTGCGGCTGTTTCGAGTCGTCGGGATCCAGTAAGTGGTCGTAACAGGTGCCACGTCTGCTTGTTGCCTAGCTGTCCGTTGAGTCCGCTGCACAGCTGGCCCCATTGTTGGCGGGCGAGGTAGGTACTGTGTCGCTCAATTTCTTCAGAGAGGGCCTGTATGCGCGACGCAATTTCTTATTGTAGCGCTGCTTCTTGCCATCTGCGCAGCAGGCTTGCGTGTGCGTCCCACATGTGGGAGAAGACGAGAGTCTGTGGCAGGCGTTTCCTCTGCTGCTTTACTTTCGCGCGTTGTGCGTCGCACGTGGTCGTTTAGGGAGGCTGTCCATTCCTTGAGGTTGTTATGCGTTCTGGGGCTTCACTTTCACGGACGTCCTAAAATTTTGGCCACTCCGTGATTTGAGCGAGGGCTTTGTGTACTCTCTTGCCAGCGGACGTCTGTACCTGGATGGCAATGATGTAAGTGGGTCACTACCAGCGAGTTGACAGGTGTTCTCCCCATCTGGCCTGCGCAATATTCTTGCAGTATGTGAGATCGGGTGACGTGTCCCTACACACGCTGTTTCCTATGCGGGTTGGTGACTGCTGCAGGTCATTAGTAGAGTGAGCCGGAGGTCCTGACCGAGTTGCCATAGCTTCTTGCCTCGTGTTGTTCGCCCTGCAGGTAGCCCCAGTCAGGGTGCCTGGCGTTGAAATCGACCAGTATAAGCAGTTGTGCGCCTCGAGAAAGCGATGTGGTTTTCTGGAAGAGCAGGTTGAAGTCGTCGGCGCGTGCCCGGGGTGCGCAAATATACGTTTAGGATGAAGACTGATTGGTGCGAGCGTTTTCGCGGAAGAATTTCCAACGACCGTGTGTGGAAATGTCCGAGAATTCTAAGTCGTGTTGTTTCGCCGTGAGGCTCTTGTTGGACGAGCGTGCCTGTACTTGGGGCTTCTTGGTTGTGCGGAGTCGGTGAATTGTTGGAAAGCGATGTAACCAGGGAGTGAGACAGAAGCCATTGTTTCTTGTAGTGCGATGACGTCTGAGGCGTTTGGCAATTGGGCAGTTGTGTTTCTTGTACGAGTAGCTGCAGGTGGGCTTTCTTTTTACGAAAGCCCCTGCAGGTTCCACTGCCATATAGTCAAGTGGGTGCTGGCCATGATGCATCAGCTGGAGCAATTACTTGAGGCCGTCGTGGGTTTCGCTGTGCTGGGTGGAAGAGTGAGAGGTCACTCGGTTGCGTGTGATAGCTGGTGCTCTGGCCATGCCTTTGTTTGATTACTGCAAAAACTGGTGTCTGTGGCAGTTCTGAGTGCTTCTAATCCGGCAACGGTGTTGTTTACGGTGGCTTCCATGTTTTGAGAACCGTGGTCTCTATGTTCGTTAGGCGTGAGTCTACGGTTGCGAAGGCTTCTGTACGGCGGCACGAACGGCGTTGACGACCGTGGTTTGGACTGTCCGTGCGGAGGGCTTCAGCAACGGATGCGTTGACCATTTCAATAATTCGCGCCGTCATGTCCTCTTCGGATTGCAGCGTTTCCGTGGAAGTCGTTGCTTTGCGTTTGGCTGCTGCGGCTGGTTGGGGCTGTTGAGTTGAATTATGCACGGACTGGCTGGCCTTTGCCAGTTTTACTTTCTAGGGAGCGGTTCTGGCGCAAGGAGCACTTCGATCTGAGCTTGTTGCGTCGCCATTTGGGATTTTAACGCATTGATTGTTTGCGTAAGTTCCTTGACGAGCGGGTCATGCGTTGAGGCGCACGATTTCGATGGCTGCGGGGGAGATGATGGCAGCGGAGACGCTGCGCTTTGCGCCCATGCCACACTAGGGTTGCTTGGTGGTGCTTTGGATATCAGCATGTGGGATGCGACTTGATGATCGGGTTCTTGATTTGGACCTAGAGTGGGAGGCTGCTTGACCCTGGCGAGATCGTGACTTCGATCGGCTGTCGCGTTTCGTCGGCGTTTGTGATGTCCCGAAACTGGGGGTAGTTACGCTCGTCCAAGGCAGGCGGGCTATCGTCATTTGAGGTTTGCTGCGTCGCTGGTGACTCGGTTTTGTAGCGTCTTTCCTGCTTGTGCTGCGTTAAGTGGTTCAGACTTTTTGGCGAAGCGGTACTCGCATCTTGAGCTGTTCGTCATGTGTCCTCCTTGACAGACGATACAGCGTGCTTGGCATGTTGGTGGCGTTCCTTGCGGCGGTGGCTCGTGGTCTTCTCCGCAACGCGGGCAGCGTCCGGCGCCTAGGTTGAGGGCACACCATCGGAGCGGTGCCCGGTCTTCCGGCAGTTGAAGCATGCGTCTACTTTGGGATGGAAAGGGGTATACTCGAATGAGACCTCCACGGTGTAGAAGCCATTCTAGGTAGGTGGTCCCCGAGCAGCGTTATAAGTAAATTCTTCGTTTTTCCCATGCGTCTGCCACCTACTATTTGGTAGTCAGGGTTTGCTGTCTTGAAGGTCCTTCAGCGTCTCATCATCGGTGGGAACGTGTGGGCGTAGAAAGAAATGCCTCGTATCGCGTCGTCTTGGTGGGCGGGGCGTACATGTGTAGCTCAATCTGCCGGTCCTTCTCCGAGGAGGATTGATGTGATGCGTTGGGTACGCGATTGCTCGGTCGGTGGTTGCCACACTAACGGTGAAAGTGTTATTCCTTGGGTGTATGCGTAGTTGATCACGCTTGGCTGGGTCCAGGTCACACAGAGATGCCGCTTTAAGCAGTGCTCTCTGCAAGTCCTCCGGGTGATTGTGCGCGTGAGGTCAATGGGTGTCCTTGGGGCGTCCCACGATGTGGTACGTGTGGCGACGGCAGTCTTGGCAAGGGATGGCGTTTTCAGTTCCGGCGGCGGCCGGGGGGTTGGTGAGGTTTTGGGGCTTTGCTTACTTGCGCGTCGTTCATTTGGGCTTGTTGCTTAAGTGCCTGGTGACGTTTCGGCCTGGGCTCGGAAACCTTGAGGTGGGTGTCCAGGAATCGTCTGACCATTCTTCGAGAGAGATTTCGACGCCGTCGACCTCGATTTCCATGTCGGCTAGTGGTCCCCAGCGTCCGCGACAGCGGCGTCCCGGTGTAGCGTCGCTAGCTTAGGCGTCCAGTGGCGGATCTTGCCGGCGTGGCGTGAAAAGATGAAAAGCTTACTTGAAAATTGTGACCAATATCGGTCGGAAAGTTGTATCCTCGGGACCGGTATGATTTGCAGAAACCATTCGTACAAGAAATCTTGAGCTAAGGCACGTCTTCCTACTGAAACATCGGAAAACTCCGGAGCTCGGTGCAGACGCGTCCGATCGCGTCCACCTGTTCTAGAACCTCTTAAAAAGTAAGGACGTTGACTCTCTGTCCGAGAAGGAACTCGTTCCTCGAAGGTTTCGGTGTCGGGCAGGTAGTTATATTATCTTTACCTTTCTGTTTCGTTCTATGGATTTTTCTTTGCCGTTTTTCAGTGCTTTTGTTTTTGTGTTTTTTGTTTTGTTTTTCTCTCACTCATGTTCTGCTATTTGTGCCATATGGTTTTTATCACATGGTTACTGTCTCCTCTATATATTTTCGTGCTCTGCGCATAAAACTCAGTTAGAAGTTAGCGCTCGTGTCTTTCGTGTCCTTCTTGTCTCTGTGTCGTCGTTTTGTTCTCGCGCTATAACTATCGTCATGCCATGCCAACTAGCCCAAGCTGCCACACTTCTAAGTCCCTTAGACATTGGAAGTCGGTGTGCTGATCCCTTCTATCTCGTTGCACGGAATTAATAGCTTCTAGCGTGACGGAGTTGTTCGTTAAGTTCACCCCACTGATCGCTTATCTGTATTTAGAAAAAAAAGAACGTTTCGCACCGCCTTCTCTATAGTTGATATTAATTCAAGCTCGCTTTTGCAATTTTTTCCCCTCTTTGTGGGTTATTACTGCTTCTTCGTTTTAGCTCATTTGCACACACGTTGCGTACCCACCGCAAGTTGCGGATTTACGTTTCACTTGTAGTTTCAAAGGGATGTTATCGAACAAGCGGCGTTATCACACAATTTTCCTTTCGTTTACCCGTATCCATTCGTCTTTCGTGGTTAGAGGGATTATCGCCTGCCCTTTGTTCAGGAAATGAATGGAGGCTGGAAGAAGTATTGACAGTGTAATATTTATTGATAGAGCACATTGTTTAAGCCGCCGTTTTGACAAGTTGTCTTGTATGCCTTGACGGGCCACTTGTCGCGTGTCGAAAAGCGAAAGAACCTGTCGAAACGTTGACCTTGGCGGCACCCTGTGTTGCAGAACTATTCATCCACTACTGGAAGCGAGTTATTATGTCCTTGTCAGAAATAAGTGGTCGCGCTTTCTTTAGTAAGTGGCATTTTATCTTCAGGTATTAAAAAAAAAACCTGTCCTAGTACATAACAGCCGCGTCCCTATAATGTCCCTCATGTATATAGGGTGTCTGGCCTGGCACTTTGGAATAAATGGTATAGCTCTATCCCGATTTAAGCTTTAGCGTACACCTTCGCTGTGGTCACGGGTGGTTTAGTTCCTTGGCCATCGGGAATTTCACTCCATCCAGAAAGCGCGATCGTTATCGTCACTCGACAACATTTTTCATTTTCTCGGCCCACCCATCCGTCCGCACCGGCTGACACTAAAGACTCAAGAGCAACCCAAAGTGGCGCGCCGCTCTTCCGAGGAAACGGCGCGGTTAGTTTATCCGCGCTCAACCGAGCGCCCTACCGCGCGTCATGCTGTACCAATCGCCCTGCGTATGCGCAGCCATGGCCAGTCACCTCTGTCGCTCCAGCATTGCTAGTTCACTTCATTCCTTTTGTATCCTTCTTTTTTCTTATTGCGCTGCTGCTTGAAAGCGCCGCGACGTACCCAACAACTGTCGCGACGCAAGACGGATAACACGAGACAGTAGCCGCCTCCCGTTTCCCGAGCTCTTTTTCTCCGCCGGCGCTGCTGCTCCGGCCGCGATCGCTGCATTGGTGGCAGGGTCCACCACTTCGGTGGGCTGGGGCTGCGCTTCACTAACCAGACGCTCTTGCGTTTTTTTTTTTTTCGTTTATTCTTTGCCTCCGTCTTCGCTACGGTTTTCACTCGTTCATTTTGGTCCTTGTTCTCTTTATTTCCTTTAGTCGCTTTCTTCTGCGTTGCAGCGGACTCTCCCTCTCTCTCGTCGCCACCGCTGATGCTTCCAGAAGTCGCGCGAGGCATCTGCCATCTTTCCCGCGTCTCGCCTCATCTCGTCCGTACGCCATACGCCCTTCCTACGCTCCTTCAACCCTTGCCATCGCACATTGTCTTCCTAGAGTGGTCTTCTTCTTCGAGGGCCGCCGCTTCTACATATTTATGTCTCCACCCCCCCCCCCCTTCTCTGTCGAGCGCATCATCTGTACAGGACGCCCATCTTTCTCGCTTATCTACTGTTTGCTGTCGCGAACCTTCCCCTTCTACCGGAGGTGGTCCTCAGGAAATATCGGGAGGGCGACCCGTATTGGTCACGTGGGTTCGTCCCCCCCCCCAAAAAAAAAAACATAAACTTACAAAACACAAACAGGCGACCCGTATTGGTCACGTGGGTTCGTCCCCCCCCCCAAAAAAACATAAACTACAAACAAACAAACAAGATTGCCGAACGGTAGCGGTGTGACTTCAACGTCTATTGAAGCGCAAGAAAGGGCGCGTGTTGTATTTGCACTACGCGGAGTCGGGACCGTTTCTACCGTCTATCATGCGTCTCTGTAACGAGACACAGGGGTTTGGCTATCACGCAAAGTTGATTGCGTATATAGTATGAAACTGATTCGGTGTAGTAACATTGTGTAGTAGTATGGCTTGTCGCGTTTTTTTTTTTTTTCTTATCCTTATGTAAAGTGAGGAACTTCAGTTCGCAGTCATCAATAATCGAACGATGGTAACCTTTTCTGCGACCTGTTAACTGGGCGAGTAAATGATATTGCTTTAGCGCAGCTTAGTTTGGACGTGTAGAAAAGATGCTATACAGTCAAGAAGGGGAAAAGACCAGACGACAGCGTTAGCGCTAGCTTCCAACTTTTAAAGCGAGTAAAGAGACGAAACAGCCAAACAATGTGTCCTTGCGCTTAGGTGAGCCGATATTCTTGTTTCGAGAGATAGCCTCGCAAACTTGGGAATGTGCGCCTCGGAAGTTCAGTAATTTGGTGTTGGGCAGCTGGCCACAAAGGTCGTGGGTTCAGTTCAGGCCGTGCTAGTCACGTCTCGATGAAGGCGAATTGTGCTATAGCCCGCGTACTGTGTAATATCGGTGCACGTTAAATGACATCAGATGGTCGAACTTATCTGGAGCCTTCAGCTATATACGACGTCCCTTTTAAACACTGATTACATATTCAAATATAACATTATCTGTA